>VWZF01003802.1:0-335981 GCA_013396755.1 Sclerurus mexicanus
GTATTGAAACTATAACAGCATCTATCACACATGTAACCATGTAAGGGCCAAATAGGAATTTTACCACCTATTTAATTCCAGCAATGAAAGAACAGACCCTGCCTGAAAGCACAAGTACAGATCTGCAAATGGAAGAGAGGGGTGCCTTTGGGCCAATTATTCTTGTAACTCTTCATGTAGCTTTCCCAGTTGTAGCTATTATTTATGTTAATATAATTGTCTAATCATTTTTGAAAGCCAGTAAAACTATTTTCCTACACTGTTCCCTTCTTGCCCTGTGGTAATAAATTCTTATTATGGCTGATTTTTTGCCACCTTTTAAAAATTATTTTTATAAAATAATATCAATTACACTTAAGGCCTTTTTATAGCATGGACCAGGATAAATTTGTGCATCTCAATCTTGCTTCATAATTATTCATTCGTTACTTGACTTGCAGCCTGAAATTAATCAGCTTTTCTTCTTTGTTTCCATCTTTTTCAGCTAAATATTCCTCTAATCCTTCCTTGTAACCTCAATATATATTTGTCATTTTTAGTCTCTTAGGCATTGATTTGATTCAGTTGTCTACTCTTACAAGGTTCCTCAGAATTATTTAATTTATACATTAGTTAATGAGTCAGGTTTTCTGGGCAGCTGTTCCAAGAGTCTGCCTGGTTCTTTTGTGGCTGTTGCCTGGATCATTATGAATCCCAGCCCAGGTAGTGGTGTGGTCCCAGGACTTCAACAGCTTCCACATACCTGATTCTGGGCTGCTGCTTCCATAATTCCCTTCCTGTGCTTAAGACAAGAAGGAATAATCTTATATCATGTTTGTGAGGCTCTGCCACCATAGGCAGGGTGGTGCATAGTCCAGCAGCTATAGCAGTCGTGAAATTGTCCCCTGTGTTCCCCCTTCAGCATCCCGTTGCTGTTCCCTGCAGTGTGGAGTAGCTGTAATTTGCCATTCTGTGGCCCAAACACTGATTCTCTGAGAGCTGCTGTTAGATTAGGTTTAGACTCCTAGAAAGGCTGTCTGAACAGATGTTTCTTTGTGAGTTGTTTTCAGGCATTTTAAGGATGCCTTACTATTAGCCTAACTACAATCACACCTGATGTAACTTCAGCAGCTATTTGGTCACTTGCCGTGTTCAAGCCCAAGATACAGAGCTGAAAGGGAATCTTACGAGAATTTGTCTCATGGTAGTTACAATCAATTTTCTTTACTTCTGTTGTGTATAAAGACATCAGAACAACATAAGGTTTAAAGAAATATAAAACATAAATTCGTTCTTTAGAACAGGAAGTGTCTTCTTTTCCTGTAGATCAAGGGCCTCAGCATTTGCCCTTTGTTTTGCCAAGAACAGACCATGTTTTCAGGGTCTGAGTCTAATTTCTGAATTATAAGAGCAACAAAAAGAATTCCATTTTGAAACAATCAGCGGAAAAATAAAATAGGCACATATGGAAATGTAGGAGGGGAGTGTGTAAGCACATTGGCAGACAGGGATAGAAGCAGGCAATATGACTTGCTTCCATAAAACACACTTGCAGTTTTGTTGCGATGTGGAGCTAATGTACAGAGAAAGCAGAAGGACATTTCACAACAGTTACACAGCTCATGGACAGTGTGTCTTGTAGCTTCTCTGTGAGCTGATAGTGACCCCATGCAGTGCGTTGTTCCTTTTCTCCTTTCTGTCTGTTCAGTGTTTCAGCTTCTCAAATCACTGGAAGCCTGCTATTGATTTTTCTATATGTCCTGTTTGCCGTAGGTTTCATATAGTGACCTCATACTGCCAGAAAAAAAAGATTTTGAGACACCTTCAGCCCAAAATCTACCTTTAAATAAATGGAAGATGTTCACAAATCCTGACAATCTATTTTTAGCCTTCTGGGGATGCTTGAGCTAAAAGATAAACACTACCACCTTGGTGGTTATTGACTTCTGCAAGGTAGATCTTTCTTATCATGGGAGATTTAGCCACTTGTTCTCTATATCTTGGTCTATGTTCATCTCTCATTTAGTATATGCTTGGCAGTACCAAATCTTAACAGTTGTGTCTGTCTTTGCCCAGCATGTTGTGAGTTGGTTCTGAGGCAATGCAGTCTCTGTGTTAGGTCAGACGGGTTCTGTTCTGGCAGTGGTACATCTGCCTGACATGCCTCATTGCTCCTGCAGTCTAGGGCTGAACCCTCCTTCCATTGTTCCTTCTCTCATTTTCATCTGTTTGTCGTACTGGAGTTTCTTGAATAATGAAGACACAGTGATTGCTTTCAAGATGTGTCATAAGCTCGTCATAAGTATTTTCTTTCCTTTTATAGCTCACTTTGCCAGGCAGCGCGGTTGTAGAATACAGTAAGGAGAATTGACAACTTATTCCAGCTGTTCAGCTGAAGCAAATGTCAGTGGCTCTTGTGCATGTTTCCCAGCTTGCTGTCTGCATTGATTTTCAATTATTTTTGGCAAAAATACAGAGGCCAGTTATTTAAACCACTGAAAATTAAGGGGACCTCTTGAAGTGTTAGAATAAGGGAGATTAGGGAGATGAGGAAAATGAGTGCTTTTACTTTAAAGGATTATTGATGTGAAATCTTAGGGAGGAAACTTGCTCCTGTTCTCAATTTTGCATGCTTCACCCTTTCTGCGCTCATTGAGGTAAAATTCATTACCATAGTTGTTAGCTGTGAAAAATTATATTCACTGTGGAGTTAACTCATGTGGCTGGATTTAAAATACCAGCTTTATTTACAGCTACCTAATGTTTGCTTTGAACTGTGATAAAGATCTTATAACTTAAGGCTTCAAGTGATTTGCAGAGAGGTCAGGTAGAAATAAAATACTGTCTTCCTGGCAGTCCTTTTGAGACACAGAGGGAGGATACACGTGCCAGAAGTGCTGGGTATGGCCCTGTGGCCAGAGCACAGCAGTGCTGTGACCAGACAGAAGTGGGATCCCTGCAGCCCCTGGAGCTGTGGCTGCCACCCCCTCCCAGTGAAGAGTGCCTCCCTTGTTCCTGCAAGTCTGCCTTGCAGTGAATGGAGAGCTACAGCCTGGCCTGCAGCTTTTTCATCCTTGTATGAAGCCCTTCATGAGTGATATTGCACAGGGTGAAGTCTTTCACTGCCTTCTCTTTCTCTCTCCCTTCCCTGCTGGGGTTTCATTTTTCTAGTCAGTTTTATACTTCTCAGCCTTTTTGAATCAAACATGGTGAGTGCAAGGTCTTGGTGAGATTTCTTGCATTATTCTTCCCTCTCCCTGAAATGAGAGGGGGCTTTCCTCCTAGAGAAGTGCAGTCAATACAGTGCACGGAGGCCAGGTCACTCTGCATTTGACCCTTTACCTTGGTCACTGACCCACATTTCATTCAAACACATTGGTAAATAGTGGCACTTCTTACGTCTTTAAGATTTATGTAACAGACAGGAGAAGATTAGAATTGGAGCTGTCTCTTACTATTTTGGGGACCTGGGCTGCCAGCCAGTTTTACTTCTTGAGAAGCAAGTGTGTGGTTTTGTGAGTATGAAGCGTGTGACTCATTCTCCTTGATATGTTTTAATACATGCACTGAGTGGTGATTTACATGAGGATGCATCGAGGCTCTGCTTGAGCTGACAGCACTTGGTGCACTTTAATCTCACTTGTGGGTAGAGGAAATGAGTTAATCTGCAGTTAAATATAGAGGTGGTGAAAGGGGTGGTAAGGGGGAGGGGTTGACTCTAATCTCACTTAGGTTGGGGTCAGTCGAGAGTAACCTCTGTATGTGGATGGTATTACTCTGGGGTAAGTCATATCTCACCTCTGTGGAGTTGACAATATTAGCTAATGGAAAATGGCGACAAAGCGAGAATGTGCCCTAAGCTCTGGCATCGCTGCCGTTGTTCTTTCTGATCACCATCTACATGTTGGTGACACCTTTTTTTTCTTTTCAGGAGGTAACCAATGAATTGTAGGAGTTTGCAAATGCATATTGTTGAAATTACATTTTAAGGACCAAATCTGAGGGTGGATCAGTGTTCATCTACAAGTTTGATTCTGTGTGATTGCTGTGAAGATGTACCAGGGCCTTTGTACGTTTTCTCTTTATTCCTGACCTCAGTTTTGAGCTGGAGATGTAGAAGAATTGAGAAACAGGGATACCTGCTTTGTGGTTATCTACTTCTCTGCCCCCTTCTATGCAGCTGTGCTTGTAAACTCTGTATTAGACTGAGAGCTGCCACTGACTACTCTCTCCAGCTTCCTGAGTGCCTAAATGGGTATTTTAGGGGAGAAGCCTGCATTACTGGTTTGGATATATTGACTGTTTCTGAGCAATTTTTCTTCTGCAAAGTGCTGCTGGTATGCTGCTTGCTGGTGTGCCCAACCAGAAAGACAGCCACACCTGAGCACATAGGGATGCTTTGCTGCCAGATAGGGCACACTGCCCATGCCGCAAAGGCGTATTCTGCCTCTGTTGTCTTGGAGAAGAGGTGAAATGGATTTTGCTGACTCATTTTGGCAGGTAAAAGCAGTCTTCTTGGCATGGACTGAACAAACCAGAAAGGAATTTCAGCAGCAGCCTTTTCTAAGGAGGCAGCTTGAGCTAATATGTTATGTGCTGGCAGTGTTTTCTCAACAGAGCTGAACCCAAGTAGTCCATGTAAGGCATTTGCATTTGGAGTTCACATACTGTATGGGTCATGTTTGTTGAGACTGGTTTACATAAAATTAAAGGTCTGTCAGTAGGAAGAGTTCATTTTTATATTGAAGAAAATCTAAGCCCAGTTTGAGAGATCAGGATCTACTCTGGAATGTACTTGCATCTCTTTTGTTGACTTCACTGAGAATAACACCCTTTTGCAGAATTTGACCTTGTATGTACATTAGTAACAGTATCACTGTTGTCTTCAGTGTTCCTGTTGGCCCAAACCAATATTCTGAGTCATTCTGGTGCCTAGATACAGGCTGAACTCTGGTCATCTGTCCCTAAGCAGTCTGTAAGGATAGCATACTGGCAGTTTGTTTTGTAAACTCTAACAGAATATCCAAAACCTAATAATGTCAGAAATGGCTTATCAGTAACAATCTGATTTTCAGTATTTTTAATTGTAGTTAGCAAAAATGTTACCAGAATCTGATCTTTCCTGCACTAGCTGAGATGGCATTTTTGTTGTCTTTGATGCTTACTAAGCTAGAATTCCGATGAGGGAGTGGCTTGGTTAAGAAATTTTTAAAAGATCCATTGATATCTCCTCTTAGCTGAACCACAGGTCTTATGACTTCCAAAATGGAAGGACATAGCCATATCTGAGACCAAGAACAATCATCAACTTAACAGTTGCTCAGTTTGAAGATAGGGACCCTTGTCTTCCCTTCCTCACTTAGGATGGTTGGCTTCACTTACAGCTTTGCCAGCTGAAGGGTGCATGCAAGCACTGTGTGATCAGCATCGTGAAGATAGATGAGCTTAATTTATCTTCACTGGTTGTCCAGTTTAACTTGGGTTAAGCCTTCTGTTATTATGGGGAGTTGTAATCTCCAGCAGGTGGGATAGTGACAAGCAGTTTTCAATGAAAATGCCTTCAGAAAGGTGAGTGTCAATTTTCAGCATTAGAGGCAGTATAGACCAATGAAAAGAGCATTGTGCTAGGAAAGCTGGAGTCACAGTTTGTTCCTGGCACTGGTCCTGGTGTTAGGTGATCAGGACAAATCACTCCTTATCCATGCGTCTGTTTGCCCTTCATGTGTCTTGTCCATTTAAATTCCTTGAAAAGGGACTGCCTGTTCTTATGTGGGCAATGGCAAAATATAATATTTTTATCCTGCTAGTCTTAGAGAGCTGCTTGAATTTCTTGGGTTTTAAATGGCCTTTAGATCTGAGTATTGTTTGTTGATTTTAGTTTCCAACTCTTTTCTTTTCCATTGCAAAACTGGCCCCACACTGATATGTTTATGTTTTCATTGCCATTGTACTCTCTTTGATTTTGCAGCTCAGTGCCCAAAGCACAGGGTGCTGTACAAACAGCATGATGGTGTCAAACAGGGTCAGCCCCTTTCTCTTTTTACCTTGAAAACAATGTGAAACTCCTGTGTTTCTTTTACTTGGCACCTCCAATTTTAGAGCTTGAGATTCTGTGTGTGCGTTTGCTGTCCTCCTGTTGTGTTCTGGTGTGAGATCACTTGGGCAATGTTTTTCATTGCTGCCTAGGGGAGTACTGGAAGCTGTGCTGTCTGCTTGGTTGTGTGTGAGCTCAGGCTGTGAAGTGTGGAAAATTACTGCAAGAATAGCAGCATGCCGAGCTGATGTTCCTGTCTACAGTGGGATAGTTGTGACTAGGTGTCATTACTGGGACTCACAAGTGTGCTTATAGTAGGACTTGTTCGGCTGGATCATTCCTGGCCACTGTCTATGACAAGAAATTTTCTGCTGTTTCTCACCTCCTCCTTTTCATTTTTGGCAGTGTTCCTTTCTCCATACATGTGGCTTGACTGTGGCCTGTGTCCAACCCTTTTAAGAAGCGCCAGATTACTGGCTGTTGATCTGAAAAAGGCAGAAGGAACTAGGTAGCTTGATTCTGCATCACCACAGTATTATCAGACAGTGTATTGGTCCTTAGCATGAATAAAGCAGCCTCCAGAAACACCTGTAAAATGGTGGACATTGGGCTCATGCCCATCTTGTTTCTCCTGTTCTATTCCCATGTCACTCTGAAAACCCCCTTAGGGCACGTTTGGGTATCAGGTCAGGCTGAGACTGTAGCTCAATGCATCAGAACTATACAAGCTGCTCTAAGCCATAGTGATTTATTTGTCTCTAAGGACAAATAAACTCAAGGAGTGTGTAGAGTTAGGGAAATGCCTAATTGTAAAAATTAAAGGGGGGAGGGGGAAAAAAAAAAAGAGAGGAAAATCCTGCAGGAAAACCCCTTTGTCAGCAGTGTGGTAATGGTTTGGTTTGGTTTTGTGGTGGATTTTTTTTTTATTCTCAGTTTGCTTGATTTGCTCATCTGCTGCATTCATTCAAAGTTTCCGTGTGGATGTCGCTTTTTTAGCTTGCTGAGCAGTTCAGTTACCAGCAGTGCTGATGTGCTAGGTGCTTCTGCAGGCAGAGTCCAAGTACCTTTTGTATTATTCATTGGAAACTCTTTCAGCAGACTTCTATTTTATGGAAAGTTTTATTAGAAATCAAACTGTTAAGAACAGATAAAGCCAAAACACAACTGAATACTAACAAAATTAAAATATGTTGAAAACCTTTTGGCAGTGCCCTTCTTCTCTGACACTGTCAGGTCCCTAATTTTGCTGCCATTGACAGAAAGGGAAGTTTTATCTCTAACAGCAGTGGGTGTAATGTTTGTCTAAAGTAAATCCTTCTGTGAATCCTGTATTGATTTTTCAGAAAAATTAGGGTCCTCCAGGAGCTAATGCAGGGCATATTTCCAAGGTGAAGTTTCCATGTTTAGGTGTCTCTTCTAGACTGGGGTACAGACCAGTCATAACTTGCCTCTCTATTCCTGCATTTTGCTGTGCTCCCTGGCTATGTCCAGGTTAGAAACTTAGCTGTAACGATTCTCAGCACCAGAGATGTTTCTATCAGTTGGGTTTTGGGCCATTTACTCTCTCCTCCCCCTCTCAACCTAGCTCTTAGTCCTTGTGATACCAGTTCTCTGCTTTGGGCAGCTTTTGGTAGCTGGGACTCTGGCCAGCCTCAGCCTTTTGCAAACTCACAAGGACAAGGCAGGTTGGGAAAGCAAACAAACTGTAGTTAATGCCAGCAGGGCAGCTTCTTGTGTTGCAGGAAAGTCAGGGCTTGACCTTGCCACTGAAATATTAACTCTCTCTTGGTGCATACTCTGGGCACCTTTATAGGAAATTTTCTTTCCAGTACTAGCAGTAGGCCTTTCATATATGTGTCCTTTCACTGATCATCTTCTACTTTTTCAAATGGAGAAACTACTACTAGACTGTCCTGGACAGAAAGCTCTAATTTGTTTCAATTTGTGTTTTCCTAGCACTATTCTAGTTTTATTGATAGACTATCCTGGTTCTTCTAGACTCATTGTTTGGAATATTCCTGGGTTTGAAAGAAGTATTGAGGTTTGTAAAAACATCATCTTGTTGGAGCTTTGTGAGCATGTTTTGAGATGGCTCCTAGACAAGGTCCTTGATATTCTTTCTGAGTGTTTTATCTCTGAGCATCACCTTCTGTCTTCTCCATGTCATATTTATGCCCCACCTGCATTGTCATGAGAATATCTGACTGGCGAGGTGTATTGGCTGACAGGCTGGTTGTACTGGACCTTTGGAAGTTCTGGTCTTGCATTGCTGGTTGAAAGAAGTGTGACTTCAGTCCCCTCAGAGCTTGAAGAAAGCACACATGAGGATTTGTTCATTCATTGAGCATAGGCATGATACTTCGCTAGCTGGTGGTCTCAAGTTCTTTTTAGAGTTGGTGAAAACAAAGAAGTATGAGGAAGGCAGTGTGGGGAGAGGTTGCACTGCCCTCTCTGGAACAACCCCTCTTGCCACTCAGTACATCAGTAGCTCAGGGTGGCTGTCTGACTAGTTCAGCCTGAAAAATGGCATGATTAAAATTGAGAGGTGTCAATACTTACCTTATAAGTCATACTATAAAGACATCTCACTAAGGCAGAGAGCTCTAAATGTTGAGTGAAACAATAAAGCTGCACAGCCATCTATCAAATCAATGTCAGATCTTACAATTTAGACTTAATATTGGACTGCAGTTAAATAGTCTCATTTAGTAACAGTCAATACATGCAAAAAAAATTTGTTTTGCAGGAATTCTGCCGCCATGTCTGTCTGTCTATCTGTGTACCCTAACCAAGAAATTTGTCCTAAGACAATCTGATGTGTATGTTTCTTAATATGTGCCCTTCTTTCTGAGGATTTTTATCCCTGACAGCAAGTTAGGTCCCAACCCACCTCTGTATCAGATGAGCCTATTCACACATGAGGGATAGCGGCATAGATGTGTATTTACTTCTCTTTCTGCATTTTGCAAACTAGTATACTAAATTAAGCTGAAATCAGCAGCAATTTACATTAGTAAACAGACTGTAGGTTTTAGGGAGGCCTGAATGTTTGTGCTATTCAGCTGTCCTTGCTCCTTGAGGGGGAATCTCTAGCAGAAAGACAGGAAAACGGATGTGGTTTCAGCTTTCCCTGGAGACAGCTGTAAATATTGGTTCTCACACAGGGGATGCTCCGATGCAGATCTGGTCAGACTGCTGTTTATACTAACTATGCTATGCTTCCTGCTTGCTAAGCAGAGGGAATTGATTCATCTAAAAGCAGCATTATTTCTGTGAACAACTGATTGCTTTGGTAGAGCCCTCTGTAATTGTGTTGGACAGCAGGACTAGTGGTGCTAACGAGCATTTTATTTCTCTTTGATATTTGTAGGTATGAGCTGTTATGTAGTAGTTGTATGTGACGAGAAGACGGAGTGGAAGTTGTTGTCTGAGGATCCTGACCTAAGCTGAGCCTGAAGAGTTCATCCAGCTGACTGGTGTGAGTACCCTGAAAGGGAGGGGAAGGAGTCCATCACTGGGAGACCTTATCCTGACTTGAGGCACCAAAATTGCATCTATCACTTGCAGTGACAGAGCTTTCAACCTAATAGGAACCTGCCCGGGTTGTGTAGCAGAAAGCTATATGGTAGTGACAGTATCACAGTATTATAGAGGGGTTTTGGTATGTGAGCCACTCAAAATTCCAGTTCTTGAAAGAGGATAAAGCTCCAAGTGCTATTTTTGTGGTGATTCATGGATACATTAGATAAAAAATAGTAGTCCCAGCAAGGATTAAATTCACCTTTGCCACCATCAGATATCTTCCTTGTTTACTCTCTGTTTGTGACATCGTCCTTGATTATTATCTGCATTTGTGATATCTTCTTCTATGTATTGTGATGCTAATGCTAGTAAATATTTTGTGCCTTGTTATAGGTCAGAAACACATGGAGATGGTGGGATTTTGGAATTGGAGTAAGGTTTTAGGATAAGGACTGAAGTTTAACAGTTGGTCTTGAATAGCCTAGAAATCCAGATTTGGCACTGGTGCTTGCCTGCATGGCAGTAGAGAGCTGGATTCATTGCCTCATTCATAGGAGGCCATTGGGTTAGGTTTGAGTGGCTGTCAGGATGTGTGACAACTTGGTGTAGGTTTAAAGCAGACCGGAGCTCTTCAGCTGGGATTGAGCTGTTGAACTGTTTGGGGGGCGAATTATGGAGCTGTTGACAATCGGACCCACAAGAGGCTAGTGGGCTAGATTCAAGGTAGCTGCAGACAAGACAGCTACAAATACAGGTGGAGTTGATTTGTTTTCTTTAGAGGAAAGAGATCGTGTGAGGTCTTTGGTACCATTTGGTCTAAGATTAAGTCCTGGGATGAAAGAGACTTGACAGTTCTGAGAAGAGGTTTGATTTTCTTACTTGCCTGAGGCAAAAGCGCCTCAGCCTTTGAGAGCTCCGCATTGAAGCAGAAGTCTTATACGTGATCAAGGCAGAGGATCACATGTCAAGGTCTTGAGACCATTTTTTCCTCTTAGGATGACTGTTCTATGAAGCCTGTTTGTGATCAGGAAGGCAAAGGTCAAAGCAGCAGTTACCAAAGACTGAATCTTTGGTATCCCAGAAATGACAAATAAAACTCTTTGTGGCTACTTCTTTCTTTGTTTCTAAAACACTGAAAGCATCAATCTCTCCTGTCTTTCCTCTTTTCCTTTTCTCTGCACAGATGCTCTTGTGGTCTCAAATTTCAGCTCCTTATGATCATCTTAAGTCCTTTCCCATATAACACTGTACCTGATATTTGTCTCCATGCCAGAGTCACACCCATACTGATACTGTGATCCTCAAGGGTTGCTTGTGTCTCTCCCCTTTGGGAATATAGAGCCCTTCCAGTGGGGCTGCATCAGCCTCTTGCACGCTGCACATGCAGCAGCTGTTGTCAGCCTGACAGCACTGTCTCTTATAAAGTAGTTCTCTCCGAGGAATGAAAATTTGGCATGTTGGAGAGGAAACTGGAGAAACTTTTGGGAGGTATCAAGCCAAATTTTATGTCATCCTCCTATTGCTGCCTTATAAACAAAATCACATGGACCTCACTGTTGAAGTTCACTGTTGAACTGCCACAATTACTTGGTCTCTTGTAGAGATGGGCTGTTTTACACTCGCCCTGAATATGGCCCTGTACTTTGGCTGCAAAGGGGAGGGAAACTCTGTCCCCTCAGTTTGACTCCTTTGGAGGGAAGTGATTGTGATACTTGGTTCGCTTCCAGCCAGAATGATGCAGTCAGTCATTGATCTGGAAAAAGAGCATCTCTAAGAAGCCTTAATTCTCAGAGACATGCCTGGGAGTGACATAGCCTCTTGCTTGCCCTGTGGCTGACGTATGGCATCAGCCAAATGATGACATCTGCATTTCTTTCTTCCCTTATCTTCGATGCCTTCTGGCTGTCAAGTGACATCAAGGGCATGGCACATCTGTTCTTCAGGGAGTGCGTAACATTTAGTACCAGGTCCTGGATAGCCCATATAGGAGTTTAGAAGGGAACAACTTACTCTTTAGCCCCTATTCCAGGTTAGGTGGAGCCCTAAATGGCTTTTTTTTTTTTTTTGCCTTTTTATATGAGAGAAAAATACTTGCTTTTCTATAGTCTGACTCTTTTCCTTTAGTTGGAGGCTCATGGGATTACAAGGATTACTTGTATACCATGCTATTTTGTACTTATGATTTTTTAAGATGAAATCAAGGTGTCGTATTGATTTTTAATGTGACCTGCAATGCATGCTGCAGATCAACTATTCACTTCAGACCTTTAGTTTAGGCATCTGTCACTTGGTGGAGACAAAACAGTTCCAGGCCTGTCAAGCTGGACCAAAGGCCCAGAAGGGGAAGAAAATATCTAGTGGGTACCCCAAGAAACTAAGTAAGTGTATGTAAACTCAGTGAGTGTATCTTGACTGTATCTTTTGCTGTCATAGGTGAGGGAGTCAAAGCATGGAAAATGCTGCAGGAGCTCTCACTAATTGCTTGTTTCACAAAGGAGAGAGTGCCCCTAGTGCACACACAGAACTGTTGCAGAGGTTGCTAAAGAGTTGCTCTTCTTACTGATGGCCGCATTTCCCAGGGCCTGCTGCTCAATAGCTGCTGCCTTATTCAGTTCTGGAATTTGTTACTTCAGGTGAATGCTGAAGGTTATTATTCAGACAGGCTGCTGTAAGGTGCAACAAGTCTCCTTTCACAACTTTCCCTTGGCACAGAGCAGAGTGTCTTCTAGAGGAAGGTGTTGCCCAGAATGTCATTTTGGCTCCAGCTGGTTTGACACACCAGCTCCACACCAGCTTTGCCCGTCTTAAACTGTAAAAGAGGTTTTCAGTGGTGCAGCAGTGTGCCAAAAATCAGAGCAGTAACAGTGAGAGTCAGTTTATAGAAAGCAGGAAAACAGAGTTTTCATTTTTTCCACTGAACTTTTGGGAACAGATGGAGAGTTGATGAGGCAGAGATTCTGGAAGGGACAGTGTGTTTCAAACGTTTTCCTTAATGTCTTCCCAATCTGCTCATAGATTCATAGCTCCTTGTCTGTTTGGCACAGGGCAGTTAGTATAGGATGTGAAAATTTCAACGCCCCCAGGCCTTCAGAGGTGGATGTTTCTCAAGACCTATTTAGCTGTGTTTTTTGGGCTAAGAAACTTTTGATGCAAAGGGTCGTGGGAGCAGCTCATGGCCTGATGGGCAATGTCTTTGTTTACTTCATTCCAAGTCACTAAAGTGAAGGATCTGGACTTTCTGAACAAAGACAATGACCCAGTAGCTTCTTAACTGAACACTGTACTGTTGCTAATAGGCTAGTCCTGCCTCTTCTAAATGGCTAGCGTGTTTTCTTTGTGTTTTTTGTTTGGCTGTTTTTTCGGGGTTTTTTGTTTGTTTGTTTGTTTTTAAAATCTGGTTAGAGGCCAAAAAGAATCTAATCAGAGCGCAGCAGTGCACTGAGCAGCAGTCATTATCATTACTTAGTCATCCAGTTGCAGTTTCTTTGTTCTGATAAGAAATGTTGGTGTGGTGGGTGGGGATGGGGGAAGATCTGCTTTTGTCTTCATCTCCTTGAAGAGATTCAAGCACTTTTCCTCTCAGGACACCTGTACCCAAGTATTGCCCTTAGAAGATAGATTTAAAGTCAGTAAGGCCTTCAGAATTCTGTGACAGCCACAGCTTGAGGGAGAGGAATCAACAAGAAGGGGAACTTAAACTCTCATTAACTCCTAAAGGAAATGACTTTCGTCTGTGAACTGTGAAATATGATTACTCTCTCATTAGCTTTCATAGTTACAAATGTAACTGGTTAGTAAATCCAGCCAGCTGGCTAAGTTAGAAGCATAGCCAGATTTCTCCTCAGCCTGGTGTTTTGGGCTGGATTTCTGCTTATTAGTGACACACACAGCAAATACATTGGACAGAACTGCTGGGACTTAGTTTCCATGAATGCCCAGGCTTGTCTACTGGAAGACATTCTGCCTCTTTTGGCTCTGTAGTTCTTTTTCTGGAGAAGATCAGCTATGGATAGCCTGATTGGATGTTCATTTGTTTTTAGCAATTAAGGTGCAGGGGAAAGCATTGCAGGAAAATACTGAGATGGAGAGAGAGCACAGTCTGAATTTTTTTTGCTTCTTCTGTGAATTCTCCTCTTTACTGCACTCCTACATCTCCTTTTTTACTCTCAACAACTTAGCAAATCACTTGTATTGGAGGAGGGCATAAGCTCAGTTAGTGGCACAGAGATTATGCTAAATATCTCAGTGTTTTGAGTCTAAAGAAAAATGCTCCCTTCTGTGGCATATAGGAGGTGATTTTTGTCCTGATCGTACCTTAAGGTTAATTTAATCTCTACAGCACTAAGGTTAAGAGCACTGGTAAACAGCTAGTGCCATTACAGAAGCTTTTAATATTGATTGGGGTGTATTCTGTTACCTTCACACTCGGTAGTGCCTTTCACTGACTGAGGCACTGGTTGGATCAGTAAGTATGGCTCTGGCCTAAACTAAACTTGTTATATGAACTGCCTTTCATGATTTTTTGTAGTAGAGGAACAGAGTCTGGGTTCTCCTGACACATGCAATCCAGTGATCATTGAGTATAATCCTTGGGTCCCACACCCCAGTTTGGCACATATGCCACAAATTCCAGCACACAAGTTTTGCTTTCTTTTTGGCTGAGTGTAGGTGACAATACGGAGTACCAGGGGCTTGAAATGCTTATGTGTAGGTGAGGATGCACGTTTTGTTGATTGTCTACTGTAACTGTCATTAGTTTCCTTAGGTCTTAGGTAAGCATAATTGAGCCCTAAGTTTTTGCCTTGCAGTGTTGCATTTAACAGGCCCAAAGTTTTTACCCTGGAGCATTGCACTTAGCAGGTCCTGAATTCCATAAAATTGCTTGGACCAGGGTCAGCCACTGTTCAAGGTAGAAGAGCAAGGTTATAATTTCTTTTATGCCTGGGAGTTTAAATAGGTCAGCAGATCAGTGGGAGCTGGGAGGAACTGCTACTCAGATGACTGCTAAACAGCTGGTCACTCCCTGCCTGTGTTGGTGTGAGAGTGCTTTCCAGCTCCCACTGAGTTCTGCAGCAGAAGAAAGCAGCAGCAGATGCCATCCTCTTCATTTTCCCTTAAGGTGCTGTAGGCCCCAAATGCTGGTAAACTGTGATCCTACCAGGTAGTATTTCATTCCATTGAACTTCATTCTATTTAATGAGGATCACCAGTATAAAGCACAGCTCTTATCTCCAACAGCCAAAAGGGACACTAGGACAGTTCTTCAGCAAGGAAGACAAATTATGCTTTTGCATTTCTCAGCAATTTGAGAAAATTTTCTAGCAGTTTGTCTTTGGTCTGTGCTCTTCTTTCTGTACACTTAGCAGGTTATGTGCTTTCACTGGATTAATACACACCTTATTATTACAAGGAGCTCTTACTAGCCCTTAACCTCTGTTCTGAAGACTTGCTCCTACTGACAGATTAAGTTCCTATCTAGAGCTCTTAAAAGTCCTGTATACGTCTTTATAAGGAGTTTTGCTCAGCCTCCGGTCATGGGGTCTGAACCCCTCGTGCCGTGCAGATTCAGCTGTAAGTGCTTCCTGAGTCCTTGTGCAGTTGCACTGAGTGGCCTGGCAAATTGTAGGGGCTGCTGACAGCAGTATTTCATTCTGTGGTGGTGCTGGTTCCCTTGGATTTCAGCTAGGAAGGACTGAGCTGCTCAGGCTCGGGTCTGAGGCATTCATGGGGATCTCAGTGTTGGAAGCTTGGGCACAAGGTAGGGCTCATCTTTTATAGCAGGGAGGTTGCTGTAAGACTATCCTAACCGGAACTTGGGTGGTTGTTTTGTAAGAAAGCAGGAGCTCCAACTCAGCAGGACAGGGATGTTGGGTCAATGAGTTTGTGCTCATTGACAGTATTGGGTGGAACTCTAGCAGCAAGGTGTTATTTTGTCTGTTTTGTTTTGCAATTCAAACCCCAGAACTAAAAGCATGAGCATGATGTAAGCTTGCTTGCCTTCCACCTCTATCTGCAGAATGAAGTAACCTCAATCTCTTTTGTTTAGCATCTCCGAGATCTATCAAAAGTACATCCTTTTCTGAACTGCACATCGCAGCGCCTCCAACCTCTTCTGGTGTCTAGAAAGCTTAGTCCTGTGGCATATTGGGGTGGCATAAAAGATCTAGTATGGCTGTGGGACATTTATTAAAACAGAAAAAGTGTATGGATTGTGCAGCAACACTTTCCAGGGTAGCTTATAACTGGGACAATTACTCCCTCCAGTGAAAGCAGGCTTGTTCAGTGACTACTAGAGAAATGGTTCAGAATATCCTAGATGTGGAATCTGCTTCTGTTATGCCAAAGACTTCCTCTGTTCAAATTGTTTTGTCTCTCTTGCTATTTCCTTCAGCTGTTACGGTGAAGTTATCTTTCACAAAGACAGGGGTATTGTGGGGAAGAATACAGCAGTGCTTGTGCAGCAGTAGGTGCCAGGAGAATTGCAGTGACAGTTCTGGTTCTGTGGGTTGATGGTAGAACAGCAACATTTCATAATGCTTTTTGTTCTGTGCTCAAGGTTGACTTTGGAAACGACCAAGCTCTGTGGCCCTGCAGCCATGGAAAGCATGCTGCCCTTCCTTCACCCAAGTGGATTAGCAAAGTCTGGGAAAATTGAGTTTTCTATTCAAATGGTGGTCTGTATCAGAAACTCCTCCCTCCTTGCCAGACTATTTGAAGGTTCTCTAAGCTAATTCCTGCAAAGATCAGAGATGTTTCAGACCCCGTGCTGGACCTGACCATTCTCACTTTGGACCTGAGCTTGCTTCTGGATCCTTCCCTACTTTGCCTCTCCCTAGGTGCCATGCTTTTGTTCACTAGCTGTAGTTTTTACAGTGAGGTTGTTTTAGTCATGGTCATTTTTATTATCTGAAAACAAAATATCATGGGGCTTGTTTACGAACCCCTGCTACACAGCAGGCAGGGCTTCCAACTGACATGCTCTCATGTGGTCCAGGCTCCACAACAGACTTGGAGATCAAGGAGATTATCTTTGGTTGTGAGGGGGTCTCCTGTTGCATACTGTTGTATAAATAGGTATGTTTCTAGTAATTGGAGCTGGTGATGACTGCACAGCTTACTTTGGACAATGTGGAGGGGTTTTGTTGGCTTTTCTGGTTTGTTTCTGAGAACAACATGGAGCTAGGTTTTGGTGGTTTGTTGTTTTTTTTTCCAGAGAGTAGGATCTGATCACTCAAAACATACCATTTTCCATCATCCTTTATTCTGACTGTTGATAGTATGAAACAACCCTCTTCTTCCTCCACCCAAACCAAATACACTGGACTGTAAAGGGGCTGGAATCTAAATGTAGATTCAGACCTGAGTTTTGCTTGCAATGTCTGGTATCTGCTGGGGTAAATGAAATAAAGAACCCAGGTACAAGCTCTCCAGTATTGGTCTTTGGGATGTGGTAGTAAATGTGGGCTCTGGGGCCCTTTGTTTACTCTAATTAGAACTACCAGTGGCATGTTCACAGTGAGGTTTGGGGTAGGTCTTAAATGAAGTAAAATAGAGCAATTAGCAACTTTCCAGCTTCTTCTGCCCCCTTAGCCAATATACCTGAGCAGAACTGTGCCCGTTTGCTCTATGCCCTTCTGCAGTCTGTAACTCTTGCCATCTCAGTTGCTTTCTAGGTCTTGTTTGAATGCTGAAATGTTCATCTTGCAATAATTTTCAGTACATTTTATCAATCTGTGAGTTTGGCAGCAGATCAGTGCCTGTACGTGTGTATTTGAGGAACCAAAATCCAGAGGCAGCTGCAAACAGAGACACTCAGGAGTGTCAGTCATGAAAGCCAGCAGTGCTGATGACAAGTATAGTACTAAGAAACTTGGGGGTCTCCTTCAAATTATTTCCACTATTAAGCTACCACTTGGTCTTGCATGAGCCAATCTGCAAGGTGTGAGTTGAGGAATTCCTAGTCTCAGTTATTAGTTTCATAGACATTTGCGGTGGAAGGAAGGGTGATTCTGTGCTACAACTCACTTTCCTCACCAACAGGCTGCCCAGGCCTGGGAATACATGAGTAGACCCTTGGCACTCCTGAAGACTGGCATCATTCCTGTGTGAGTCTTCGGTTGCCTAAAGAGAAGCCAAGCTGCACTGTAGTGGGGGCACTCCACTCTAGGGACACCCTAGTACAGCTTGTGGCTCAGAAGCTTCTTTGTTGCCTGTTATGATGCCCATGGAGTAGGCATATAATATGTAGTAGGCAGTTAGTTTCTCCTTGAGTTGTGTCATGTATTTGTGCTACAGATCTCAACTGCCTAGTGCAGAAACTTTAGCTGCCCATTCAGTTCCTGTTCCTTGAAATAGGATCTGCCATGTCCAGTGCTAATGAAAATTTTCATTCCTTGAAAAGCAGATGCTGCCTGGCTTAAAAAAAAAAAAGAGAGAGAGAAGTGTTTTTTTCAAGTACTTTAATATCTTTTCAAGGTCTGTCTTCCACTTCTCTTCTGAAGTGCATCCTGTACTAAAGCTACATGGGGTGTCACCTCCCACCTTTTTGTCTTTCCCTTCCCCAGCTCCAGAGCTGCAGGAAGAGTCAGTGTCCTTCGTGGTGATAGTGGCAGGGGAGTGACAGGCAGGCTGGGTGGGGGTGGCTGTTGGTGAGCAAACCTAGTGACAGGATGGAGTGACTAAGAACCAGCTGGCTAATTAAAGCACAGCAGTAGGAGGAGCAAAGTATTTAAGGGTGCCAGAGAGAGATATGCCTCCACAAATTTCTTGTTACACCTCAGCAGCCAAATGACCTGGCAACACAGTGAAAGGTTTCCTTAACTCTTTCATATCTCTAATGGAGTGAAATCAAGAGACTAAGAAAATGGCACCATTGACTGAAAAGCCTGCATCAAGGTAAGGACACTGGTAGGAGTTGTAGTCACAGCCAAATCTAGCTCTCCTACAGCTGCTGTGAGCTGAACTCCCAGGGCTTTACTTGGCACTGACATGTGCTAATCTGCACTGAGTGGGTAGGTCTGGTGGGGTGGTGCACACTGCTTTTCAGAATGCTGCTTTCATTTGGATAGGTATTTCCAGTTGCTGATTGAAAAAAGCAGCAATATCAAGATAGTCATTACATGGATTTGTGTTCTCATTAAGAGAAATGGGCATGTCCTTGCCTCCTTACCACTTGTGACTGGATCTTTCTCCCAATTATTTTTGTGGGAAGGAGAGTTTGAAAGCAGTTTCTGAATGCTGATTCTGAGGCTGTTATGAAAAGGAAAGTGAAGAGAATGGTTGTGAAGTTCTCACCACTATGTGTATTTGGTCACCTGAGGCTGGAGAAGTCAGAGGAAAGTGAAGATGAGGACTGGCTTCTGGAATGTAACTTTCTTCTATTTCTGGAGACACTTGGAATGTCAGACTGTTGCTTCACTTGTCAGTTTGGTTTTCTGCGAGTGTTTTCAGTAGTGAGTAGAGAAGCAGTTAGTGTGTTCTTCATTCTGGTGTGCGGCTGACTTTAGAAGCAGCACAGTCCAGCAAGGCTAGCAAGTCAGCACTCCAGCCTGAATTCCCTGGCAGGCACAGATTTGCTGTCTGGCCCTGGATGCGTGACGGTGACCAGCCTTCTGAGTTTTGCTGAGACCATATTGTGTCTGATGACCCGGTAGATGAATCAGTTCCCTGGCAATTTTTCTAGTGTAGCAATGCTTCCAGATCAGCAAAGACTAAGGAAAATGACCCAGTCTCATTTCAACTTGCATCCCTCTATTTGTCTAGAAGGTTGTTAGAAGTATGGTATACCTGGTTCCCCATGTGTGTTGGTTAGACTTAGCTTTATGTGGTTCCCTGGAGATGGTTGCAGTTGTGAGTAAATGAGACCAACTCTCAAACTGATTTTGTTTATTCTAAAATGATAAAAAACCAACCTGTAAGGCTGATACCTGTAAGACCCTGTTAAACTATGTCAGCTCAGCTGATTTCTGATGTTGCATAGAATAGAGGCCCAAATCTTCCATCCCTGTGTAAAATAGGATTATCACCTATACACCTTGAAAAGTGTTAGCTGTTGCTTAGTCAGTGTTTGTACAAAGCTTCAGAACAGCTAATGCTAGAAGAGGTCATAATGAAAAATTAGTGTATGGTGTGGTTACCACAGTGAGCACTCATTAACGCCTGTGCAATTCCTCTGCCTTGCACAACTGGGAATCTCAGGATGTCTGTGGTGGCATAAGGTGGTCTGTAGCATTAGAGTGTCTGTTTTATATGGCAGAGGTGCATCAGAATATTCTCTCTACCCCCATTTTTGTGAAATGTCTGTAAACTGGATTTGAACTTTGTAACACTTGTCAATCTCTAATTAGTATTTCTACTTAATGTAGCTTCCTCTTATTTACTACTTCACTGTTTGATGGTGTGTGACAGAGGTGAAGAGAGCCTTTGTAGTCTTTGTTATACAAAATCATGCAAGGGAAGCTGCTGGATGTTGTTTAGATGATCTAATTGATCGTATTTATAGAATGCCATTCACTATAGTAAATGCAATGCAGTGTTTGTGTTCCTCAATCCTGCAGTCAGCTGAATGGATCTATTGTTATACATAATTAGGGCTTCTGGAATTTGTGTCTGTTTATTTACAACAATTGTTCCTCAGAGACACAAGTGGCCGCATATCAGAGGTGTACAGAGAGTTAAGTGCAGTACCCAGAGCACCCCAGCTGCTCAGCTCTTACAAGTAGTCTTGCAACAGCTTGAACTCAATCAATCTTCATTTTTTCCACCTGAAGCATAAAACCAACATACCCTTGGCAGGGTGTGGTGATTGCAAATTGTCTGAAAGATTTTCCTTTTGCAACAAAGGTCAATCACATGTCATTGAATTGGTTACCCCTTAACTATAAATAAATCTCAGTTTCAGTAGTTACGTGCTCCCTGCCCCGTTTCTGTATGAATTTCAGTTAAGTGTCCTGAACAGTCCGAGGTTGTGGTATGCTGTTAAGTCATTTATAGCTTTCCCTCTGGAGCTGGCAGCCTGAGAGCTGTGCCCAGTGAGCTCCCTTGTATAGGATGTACATTGGCTTGTTTATATAATGCTTCCATCTATGAGGTGTGAACATACATATCACAGATAAATCTGGACACAAATCTCAGCTTCAGCTGCTCTCAAATGCTGTGCTTTGTGTCTCCTGCTAAGATGAATGTGAGGTTTTACTTCAAATAGCCTAGAAAATTTTATTTTTCTTTCTGAGGTTTCAAAACGTTCATGTGAGCTGCTTGGGTGTATGGGTGTGGCAGAAAGGCATTCGTTTCTTCAGCAGACACCCATGATACATGGGCCAGAGCTGCTGTCACCATGATCTCAGCCATCAAAAACTAAAGACAGGGGGCAGTCATGCCAGACTCAGGAGGAAGCCAAAGCCCAGTTACAGTGCATTTAGAATCTATTGCCATGAGAAGAAATGTTTTTGATGGTAAGGTGACAGATGTAAGCAGCTAACTTATCCAGAGGGAACCGGTGATGCACTGTGTCTGCTCTGTGCCAAAAAACCCTCTAGATGGCCGTTTTTCAACCCTGAGTCTGTAGCGGAGCGGGAGCGTGATGGCTCAGGCAGGAGCCGCGTTTCATCCCCACAACCCTACAGGTATAAGTCAGTGTCTCTTAAGTAAGGTTAAGTGGCTGGTGTGAAATTATTCCAGTCAATTTGTTTGCAGGAAGGTTCTTATAGATGTAAAATCACTACTTGAACTAGCATTAGTCATGGAATTCATTTTAGCAGACAGACCAGAATTAGAATGGACAAAAAAGGCTGATTTACCTTTTAAACCCTGCTTTTCAGCTGTTGGGTATGTTGGCTGTAAACTTTGTTCTCTGATTTTTTGACGTTAAGTGGAATTTAGACTTTGGCCTGCTGACCTTTTACAGTCTTTGCCAGATTTTAATGAGATGGGTGACAACATGCTAACCACTTTTTTTGGAAATGCTTGTTTATGGACTTGCAAAAGGAAGACTCGAGGGTGCAATTGCTTTCTAAAAATGCATAGATGGGGTAAGTGCAAGGAGGAAGAGCTAATTGAACAGAAAAACTGTTCTGGTGCAAGACAATTTAGCTGTAGCTGTTCATGAATTAAATTTAGATTGCAAATCAGAAATAACATTCAAGCCATAAGAGAAATGAGTTCTGGAGCAGGCTTTCAGGAGGAGCAGTGGAGGTGGGAAACCTTACCAGTTTTAAGCTGGAATGTGAAGTGTTCTTGCACAGTATTGTGTGACACAGTTGCCTGCAATAGCATGGGAGTAGGCTTGATGACCCAGGAGATCCTTTTCTGTCCTCTGCTCCAAGCGTGGTGACCTTGAACTGAGTTAACTCAAGTTGCAGATAAACTTTGTTTACTGTGAAGCTGATGACTGTAAGATGACTTAGTCCAAAAGCATCTCTGAATTCTTAAAGCCACGTCTCCAAGTTTACATTTCTTATTTGACTTTTATTATTAAGAGAGGTATATTCCTCTTACATTGCCCAAAACCTGGCACATATGCCCCAGATAACTTAATTTTGCCCATTAGGAAGGAAACAAACACACGCTATATTTAAAGAAAAAAAGAAAGAAGCGATACTGAATATGAAATGTGTTGTGTTTGTTTATTGTAATAGCTGTAAGTTCAATTATTTATAAGAACACCTTATTCAAGCTGGTGTTTAATGCTGCCATTTGTTTCCTTTACTGATCTTTCAGTGCTCTCTCTGCTGTCTTAACACTTGCTGAAGAGTGTGAGGAGGCTACTGTCTTGTACAGAATTGGTATGATTCTTCTATGTGCATGGCTTGCTTACTCATTTAAATGACATTTATGATTAAATGACATTTATTCTTAGGAGCATGATATCTTCTGAAGGAATGGCAAGCTGTCTTTAACCTTTAAAATAAAAATAACAACATATTTCAGTATTTCAGAATAAAAGAATAATGATACTTTGAGAGAGAGCTTATTGCCTGGATTAATCTGGGTCTGCCTCATGTATTCCAGTTATTTTTTTCTTGCCACATTTTATGTGATGCAAAGTGAGAAGTGCAGAGGAGATGTGCTTTCCAGCAAACTCCTTCAAGCAGAGGAACCTGCTGGTAGGAGACACTGATTGCAGTGCGCCTTTTGCCATTTTTCCAGATCCGGGATTCTACATTACTGACATGGCTCATTGAGCAGAGCTTTTGGGTCAGGGAGACTGGTGGCATTGTGAGAAAGGGTCTGAGCCAGGAGTGAAACAAGTTAGTGCTGCCAGTGATGTCTAAGACCTGACCACATGAAAAGTAAGTTTTGTGATTGTGAATTATCCTTTAAGTCTGAAAGCTTATAATTTTTCTGAAAACCTCAACTCCTAGATTATACTAATATAAATAAGAATATATTTCATTTAAATGCAGCTACAAGACACGTAAAGCTCGTGTGTATATATATATATATATATAAAAAACTTTGAAAATGTGAAAAACTCAGAACTGAGAAAATAAAGCAGTTTAAATCTCAGAAATATAAGGGACCAGCCCAGTAAGTTTTGAATGCTCCTGTCATGTTTAGCAATTGTTTTAAAATCATATGTGAGTCATCAGAGCTGTCAATAATAACAAGAGAAGAAATGAAAGGAAGTTGCTTTTCCCCACACTGGCATTAGACCACCAAAAATAACCACCGCCTTCAAATCTTAGCTGAGATACCAGTGACTTAAGAGCGTGTGTCCTTGCTCAGAACTATTAATGAGCTGTTTGTTACCCCCTGCCATTGTAGGGGGTGTACTCAAACCTTTAGAGCATGTGAGATAATCCAGATACACTGAACAGAAGTAGTTGCCACTTATCTGCATTCCTCCTAAATAGGCTTCTGAACACACTGCTCTCTTTTCCACACCAAGTAGGGAAGGAACTGCAGCCTTGGAAGAAATGTGCTGGGGGTGAAAGGGAGGAAGGAAACATTAAACATCCGTCTAGAGGTAGGACTGAACTGACAAGGAGTTGGTGGATGTTACGTATGGACATTGGCATGTTCAGGGTTACAGCTGCTTATGCCCTGAGGAATTCATTACCTTTCTTTGTGTTTTGAATGTCTGCAGCTTTGAAGCCTTTGTTGCTATGTCTGTCACATTTCAGGAAAGGCACTAGTTCCAGTCTGGCAAGGAGGCACTGGTTAGCTGGTTAGAGCAGGGAGTTCTAACCTGAGGAAGGAGATACTTGGGGAATTTCTTTAGGAGTACTTTTTTAGCATTTTTAATTTTTTTTTTCCTTAGCCGCGTCTGTCAGTATGAGTTTCTGATTTTAATACTGACATGAGGGACCTCGTTCTTGGTTCTCTTTGAAAGGTTCCCTTCTGAAGTGCTGCCATGCATACTTGCATGCATGTCTACAGGAGTGGTTTGGACGTGTCTACAGGAAGTTCTTGAGGGGAGCAGCAAATGTTTCCAGACCCACCTGCTCCCAGGGACACCTTGTTCGTCCAACCTGGCAGAGACTGCTCTGTCTAAGGATGTTACATCGAAACGTTTCTGGCACAGCATGTACCCTTCCAGTTGTTATAGGGGGGCAATACTTTACTATACAGGGGCCACAGAGCCAGATGTGCAATCTGGCTCATCTCTCTGGTCCCAAGAGCAGCCTTAGGACTGAGATGGGCCTAATAGGACATGGTTTGGGTTACTTTCGTGGGAGACAGAATAACTGTAGCCCTGATGCAAAAAAAGTGCCAAAGCGTGTTCTCCAAACATGTAGGTGTCAATCTAAACAGAAGTTAATTCTACCTGCATACAGCAAGTCTGTATACAGCTTCTCAAGTGATCAAAACCCACTTTTAAGTGGAGTTTCTGGAGTTAGGCCAACCCAGGGGCTCAGGGTTGGTTACACTCACCCTAAGTACGCAGAATCCATTCTGTGTATGGACACTTAGATTAAGCATGTGTTTGAGTGCTTGAAGAATGCAGATTAATTTCACAGTAAGTGAACACTGGATGTTTGTTATTTTAATTGAATTCCATAATTGCTAGTAAGTGTGAGGATATGTGGTAAATAATTTTTTCTGGATCTCGTTCTAATGAGTTTGTACACATCTTCAATTTTAGGAATGTTCTTTATTTACCACTTTATTTTTAGCCTCCAATCACCTTTTTGTAAAAAGTAATTTTTTCTATTGATGCTAAATAATTGTGCTTTTTTTTTTGTGAATTCTTTCCTAAGTGATTTTCTTAATGCAATGGAACCCAGTACTTCACACTGTAAGCAATATCAAGACACTTGAATCAAAAAGACATGACTGAAATCAGAGTTTTATGGGAATAGTGATGTCACTGTTTCTAAACAACTGGCTGTTTAAAAAGTTTAAAGCATGTGGTCACGAGTTTAATTGCGCGGATACTGCCATTGTGGTAGGGGACATGTGCTGCTCTGGAATTGCAGTAGTGGGCCCTGCCTTTGCCCTGACATGAGAACTAGTAAATCCTCTTTCTCTTCTGAAAAGGTAATATGCTAAATTATTTTTCCCCTCCTTTTTTATCTTGTATACCAGAGGAAAGCACTGCAACCTTTTGGGAATGCTCAGAGTGGAAGAGAGTTTGTGTTGACTTGCGTGAAGCCCATGGAAAGGGCCAGTGTTGAGTTAAAACTTCAGGGGACCAGGAACCTCCTCAGCTTCAGAGAGGGATTAATCCTACAGCTGACTTGAGATTTATTGCAGTACTGCCCCTTATTGTGGTTTTCTCCCTGCCCCATGGAGGGACTTGTATTTATCCCAGTCAGTTTAGCATGTAACATTTTTCTATGTGTAGAAGACTGATATTGCTATAAGTCTCCATAGGCTGGATAAGTTACCATTTTAGGTTGCATCTTTTTGGATTGCTTGAACTGAGGCATATTTCTATAATGGAAACATATGGAGATCAGAAAGACCATTATTATTAAGTACATTTGTCTGTATTTTCAGGCTCTGTCAACCATTGCTGTTTCAGAGTACTAACTGCTAATATGAAACGGTAGAAGCAAAAAGAAGATACTGTGTGCTCAGGCAAAGTTGAGGAGCAGACCTTTAATTTGGACTCAGCTTTTGTTGTTGACTGATTTTAGACTGCACCTTCCACTTTAAACTGTGTTTTACTGGGTTCAGCTTGGAGTTAGGCTGCATCCTGCTGAGCCTTCACCAACACACAATTGGGTGGATATTTTAGTGAGGAAAATATTTAAATAATTAAGTGTTGGCAGCTGTTCCTAGGGTGGCATGCTGGGGAGCCCAGATATTGGCTGGTTTTATGGACTTATCTGTTACTATATTTGCTTGTTGAATTTTCTTTCCTTTTGAGTGTCTGTTGAACATGCTCATTATATTCTGGCTGGTATGAAATAAGTGCTAGTTAAAAATGGGGATGCTTGAAGCAAGAGAGCAAATTCAATTTCCTGAAGGGAATTTCCATCTCATACAATATCCCTTTGCTGCCTCCAGTTCATGTAATAGGAAAACAAATACCTCCAACTCTCTTGTTTAGTTTCTTGTTTCTCTGAGTGCTTTTTCCCTATACTTCACTGATTGCACTCTGATTTTGTGCGTGATTTCATGCTTTCAGATATGTATTTCTGCTTTTGCCATGGAAGCCATTAATTGTCTGGAGTTACATTTGATCTTGCTCTTTTTTGTTCTAACTTTTTTGGGGGAGGGAAATGGAGATCGGAACACAAAATTCAAGGTTTTTTTATTCAACCTAGGACGTTTAGAGAGTTGAGAGATCTTGTCAAACATGGACTTGTTATATAGAAATGCTGCTCTTTGGCTATTCATACCAACATCTGTGATGTTGAAACCTGTTTGTTTGTTGCAGATATCAAGTCCCCACAGGAGTGAGTATGAATAGGCCTCACAGTTGTCCTCTGTAGACTGTCATGACCATGAAAATTGACTTTTTTGTCTTCTGGTCCCCATCTGGTATTTTTTTCTCTTGGGTTGGTAATTTCACTGCCTTTGGTCCCAGGAGGATTAAAGCTTCCAGTTTTCAAGTTTCACTGACTGGAGTCTGATCTTGAAAATATCAGCAGCATTGCAGGACTGGAAATGATTGGTGCAGGAGTTAATAGGCATTTTGACAAGTGCATCTCTTCTGTAATATAATATCTTTCAAAGGAGAGACCAGCTTTGATCTGTGCAACAGATTGCCTTGAAATACGGAAATGCCATAAGTTGAGGATTTTAGTTTAAAGCTTTTAGTGTCACTTTGATTTTTTTTTAACTTTTTTTAAAAGGTGAAGTATGTTTTATGTATTAGAAACCAGCCAGACTTACATTTTGCCCTATATAGACTCTTAGGCTTTAATCAGTATATTTCAATTTAATATTGAAGATTAGTCTTTAAGTTTGGAAGTAGTACCTGTATTGGGTGTAAATACTCTTTAATTTCTGATAATGAGCAGCAAAAAATGTATCTGGTCTTTGGCACGAACCCATTTGGCATTTGAAACTAATTTTTTTAAAGAAACTGTTACTATTACCTTGACTCTTGTGGTGAATGTTCAGTATTGTGTCCAGTACTGTCTGGGCTACATGCAACATAATGTAATCATTCTGCTTTTCACTTTAAACAGACATAAACAAAATCCAGAAGTGAAAAAGGAAAGTCCCTCTGCCACAATGAGCTCTGGTAAGTCTCTGTTGTTTTTTACTTGCCCTCATCGGCCTTCCTTTTTCTTACTCATAATATCCCTGTCTGTTTCTGATGCAATTATTCACATTTGTTGTTTGAATTTGGCCCATAATGCTCAAACAATTACTAGAAACATCTTGAGCTGGAGAAGGTCACTTTAGTTTATTTCAGTTTGGAATGCAGGAATTCAGAATTAGATTACCTGAAAAAATTATCTGAATTTGATATATTTTTGGAGACACGAATGCAGAGTTTGACATCTGGATAGAAAAAATCAGCCGTTCAAAGAAAAACAAGGGACCAGGAAATGTGGGCTGGTTGGGAAGAGAACTTCTGGCCTTGCCCAGGGAACAGGCTAAATCTAAGTGAAAAACAAAGCAGATGCCATACTGAAGTGCCATATGTGGGATCTGTGGAATAATATTCCCACTTGATTTTAGCATCTTAGCAAGTCTCAGCTGGAGTATCATGTCCTGGTTTTGGCACCACATTTTGAGAAAAATGTGAACTGTTTGATGAGAGTCCAGAAAACCATGATCTCAGAATTTGGTTTAAGCACTGATAAGCTTACAGTCTGTGAAGCTCTGGAATAGGTTGCTTTAGGGTGATGCTGGAAGTTTGTAAGAACTCATTAGGCAAACATTTGTCAGCAGTGACAAAGGTAGATTTGTTTCTGTCATGGTTCAGGAATAGGTCTTTAGATGACCTTTGGTGGTCCTTTTTAGCACTGTCTTCTGTGTTTCTCTGAATTCACAAGAGCCAGTTTTGTTCACATAAACTGAGGATGTTGCAGACTTGAAAAATCATTCTTGAAAGCTGCTTCATTTGTCTTGCAGAACATGAAGAAATTGATGTTGCAAAAACTGTTGTCAATGGGCTGAGCAGCAACGGACAAGAAAAAGGTAGGTTAAGAGCTTCAGAGAGACCTCTGCAGCTCCCCCTGCATGTCAGCTGCGTGATGTCGTTGATTTCCCCGGAAATTCACTGTAGCAGGGGTTTCCAGATTTAGTTTGCTTGGCAACTGATACAAGAAAAGCCTTGTGCTGCACCATGCTAATAGCAGCAGCATTTCTTAGCTCAACAAGTGTTCTTTGTCTCTTAAAGGTGGCAGACTGGACTTGCCTCTTTGTGTATTTTTAGTGCTGTTTTGAGGAAAGCTGTACACTACTTGTGGTACTTAGGAGCACCTATGAATCAATATCTTAGTGTGTTGAGACAGCATGGGTTTGTGGGTGTCTGTGTGTGAATTATGTTAACTTCAGTGAGGCATGAAGGTTTAAGACTGTTTTGGCAGAGTGGAAGTATGTGGTTGTATGGGTTGGTTTTCTGCTGGTTTAATTTCCTTTCTTTTCCTTTGATGTCTTTTTATAGCGGTTAGTATTTTGACTGCACTGTGGATGGATAAATTCAATCAGTTTCAGAGCGGAACAGAATTAGGATAGTTTCTTAAACCACAGGCTGTTTGATTTTGGGATCTGTTGTATTCACAGTCTCTAGTGCTCAGGGAGAAGCATGGAAAACAGGATTTGATTGGGATTCCTCCTTTATAAAGAAACCCTGAAAACAATCCTATCAAATGAAAAATTAATGATTTTATGAAGTTTGAAACAATTCTGTAGAGGTCTTCCCCTATGTTTTTGCTTGAGATCCCTTTTTTAGGTTGATGTATTCTGTGCTTTCCAATTTTGCCAGGAATCAGAAAGATCTGCCACAAGAGGGTGTGTACACACCACCCTGATACCAGTGTCTCCCTCAAGCTGGCCCAGTGCTCAGTATTGATGTGTAAAGCATTAGAAATGTGGTTCCTCTTACTCCTGATTTGCAGGCCTGAGAGAGATGCCATGGAACGTGAGGAGGCATCTAATATTTTGCAACTAGTATGTGCAGAAAACAGGTTTTAAAGGAGAAAATCCTGGCTCTGCAGAAATCAAGAACACAGCTCAAGTTATTCTGGTAGAGTCATGTTATACAGGCTGTTTATTTTGGCAGATCCTGTTGAGCTTCACCTCTGAGTAGTTCTACCTTTTTTTACAATGACCTCTCTTTGTACCAGTTGATTTGAACAGTTTTGTAACAATTGCTAGAATTTTGCTTAGTGTTATGCGTGATTTTGCCAGTGCTACTACATCTACTATAATTAGTGTGCTAGCTGATGGAGTCCAGTAGAAATACCTTAAATTTACTGTTTATGTGGATGAATTTTTTTTCTGAAATATCTATAGGAATGCTAACCTTCAGCATGGGACTGTTTTTGAGATTATTTCACATTTCACTTTTTTCTATTGTTGAACTTGTAAAATATGTGCCATAAAATTCAGAATTCATGTGATGTGGCTAGTTTAATGTTTTCTCAATCTTTCAGTCTTTGTTTTTTCACTTTATTTTGTTTTAACTGAGCCATATTCATGTTTTACATAACATTTTTATTTTTGCATGTAGTGTACCTCAGTTAAATGAATACACTAAAATTTTTTGATGGCTTCTAAAAACTAATGCTTCCAGATTCTTTTTGCCTGCAGCATCATAGCAGTCAGCAGTTAGTCCATTCAGTAAGCAGTTCTGTTTGCTGCATAAAACAGACACATCCTGAATTAGGGCGAACGAAGGGATATTTTTAACGGTTGCATCATTGCTCTCTAGACTGCTTTTGTATTTGAAATTTCCTGCTATTGTGTCTCCAAGCACATTAGAAAATGTTGTGGCATGCTTCCCAAACTCTGTTCTTCCCTTTTTGGATGTGCCATTTACACTTTTGTGTTTGCAGCTGTTGGCGTCCCTTTATGTACACGCTCTATTTCTGCCGTTAAAATAATCCCTCTGAAGAAAGTGAAAAGTTCTCCTCACCTAGTGCTGCCTACAGGTATCTTCTTCCTTCCTCCCCTGCCATGCATTAGTTGGCCATCATTCTCTGTCTCCTCTCTCTCTGTCTATCTCTGTCTCTCTGCTTCACCCACGCTCTTTGGCTAGTTCTCAGCTTCATCCTCTTCACTCCTCCCAGAGCTGTAGATTTCATCAGTAGGTAATGCAGTTAGCTCTTGGTGGCACAGTACACTGTTCTCAATTATGCTGCTCCTCTGCAAACATAATTGTGTCTGCTTGAATCTGGGATCATTGTAAGCTCTTCTACTAATGCTTGATTATGAAAAATATTATTACAGACTCAGTTTGAACCAAACTCCTGATGAACCAAAGAATGTTTCCTGCATATCTTTGGTCTTTATGAAAATAAATGGTTCAAGCATAGTGATGGGTTTGTTTTTCTGTACATACACTGAATTTAATCTTCATATGAATAAATAAGGATGTTAGGCTGTCACCCCTTCCCCAAGCACATCCTTGCCCACTAAAAGTACAAGATTATTCTTGTACTTTCCTGGATTTGGACAATCAGACTAGTCTAGCTGATACTGCTTGTTTCTCCTAATCTGTCGCACATGTTCTTTGTTGGATTAGTACATGTTAATGTCCTGTTTTGCTGGATTTCTTTGCTGAGATATTCAGATTTTTGAGATATTCAGATTTGCTGTCATTTCATCTAAATTGTGAGGGAATTCAACATCTTAGGTATTTGTCTTCATCTCCCAAGATGAAGTAGTCTGGCAAGATTTTATTTTTAAAGATTTTCAAAATTTTGTTTTGTTTTGAGCGTTTTTTTTCTGACTCTTATTCTTTTGATTCGGTATACAGGTTTAATATGTTGTCTGAAAAATAAAAAAATGTATTGATTCCTAACTTTGATTCTCTTCCAATATGATAAAGAAGATATTTAGACATATATGACATGTTGAACTCTCAGTGTTTCTGTTTCTCTTGAGAGCCTGTGAAGGGAATATAGGCATAGGGTTGTAGGAGAACAGCTACTCTGCACTCTCTGTGGATGTCTAAATTGGGCCCAGTGACTCCCAACAGTGTGTCCATACTTTAGAGTTCCAGCACTTAAAACTGAAGTCTTGGAGCTTAAACCTTTGTCCTGTGGTTGGAAAGTGAGTCCGTAGGGTCCTTGGGCTGCGTGTTGTGCAGTGTGGATGGGAGCAATAGCCAGAACTGCACTCTTGGGAAAGGAATCCTGACCCTATCTGAATCATGTGAAAAGCAATCAGAGAAGTCAACTTCTATTTCACCAGGCATATGGGTAATATTAAGTTGCGATCAGTTGTGTGGTGTGAGTGCAAATGTGTCATATTTAAGGATTAATCATCTTTTGATATGTCTGTGTGGATAGTCTTTCCCCTCACGGGGGCTGCCTCTGAGCTGCCTAAGTTAACTAAAGGCTGAACTGTAGGAAAGGATCTTCTGAGTTCCTATTTACTCTATCCTTTCTGCAGTCCTAAATATGAATCTGGAGAGGAGCTGCACCCCTACCCATGCAGAGATAGCATGAGCCTCACCTCATAAGAGTAAAAATCATTGTGTTGTCACTTGTGTAATGTAGCATGTGCTCAGTAACTCTTCATGCTCCCTGTGCAGTGTCATGGTAGGTGTCTAGGCAGGTAGGTCAAAGTGAAGTCTCCTGGCAGTTGCTGGGTCAGTAATAGTGCATGAGAAGGGGAGGCGATGTGTTTTTCTGTAGAAGTAGCTTAGAGAAGTGAGAGATTCTTTAGGCTTATTGTTTCTATAGGTATCTGAAAAGAAACAACTCTCCAGAAAGATTTTAAGTAGGGGGAGAAAGATAGCCTTGAAGTACTGGTTTGTTATTACTTAATAGGATGACAGGAGGAGAAAACCCAAATCCATGGACTGAAATACACAAAGGTAAGCCTGTACAGAAGCTGTGCTAAACTGTGCCTCAGCAAGAATGCTGGCATCATCTGGTGTCACAGTTTGATCTGAACAGGTGTATGTTGCATCTCCTTCTAGGTTCTGGGATTTGGGTTCCTGTGTGAAAAGGAGAAACATTGCCATGAAATAAGGGGAGCTGGTCAGGAGGTGGCTTGCAGTGCCCTGCCTTTAGATCACATTCAGCACAGCTACAAGATTTTGTGTTTCAGTAGTCATAAGTATTTTCTTTTTCTCTTTCATTCCTCTACAAAAGGCAATTTTAAGCTTCAGCACACAAATCGTATTGCATTATACCCCTGGGACATCCCTATAGAAGAGCCACAGGTGTAATGGTAGACTGTCCTTGCTAGCACAGTATCTCCATACAAAGCAGAACAAATAAAGCCCATGGACCTGTGACATTTGGCTCAAACATTCATGCTTTTTCCCTCCTTTCTTAGCTCTGTTGCACCAACTCAGAACTTACTGCTATATTCATCAATTACACGAATATGAAACTGCTTTGATTTCTCGATGCTTTAAATACAGAACTAATTTTCATCTGCACAAACATTACTAGATTGATTCACCTGGAGGCAGCCATACTAAAATTACTCTAGAGCTCTGATGGCTTCTAATAGCTTTGTCTCATCCCTTTCTATGTGTCTCCTCTGTGCACGTGGATTTCCCGTAGAAACGGATCCCACTAAAGTCTGCAGTGGAAAAGGAGCTGTAACCCTCCGGGCAACTCCAGACCATGAAGGGAATCGGAATATCACTTCATCATGTCCTCAGGATGTTGAGCAACCTGAAAGTAAGTGGGTGGAAGGTTAACTGGAATATGCTACTCACAGTAACCTCAAGACAGGTCAGTTCAGGGTCTTGGGGTGGACTTTTTTGCTACAGTTTAAAGCCCAGAATTCTGCAGCATAGTTGGAAACCTCTTGCAAGACCCAGACCAGTAGGGAGAGATTGACTTGCGTTTTCTCCTGGTGCAGGTTTCATGATCCCTCAGTCACTGGCTTAAGTTTGTCATGACCACCAGAATCTCTGTTCTTTTTTTTCTTTTTAATTTTTTTAATTGTTTTATTTCCCCCCCTACCCTGGCTGGCCCATGTCACCTCCTTTTATCCCAGGCATGAGGCAGAACAGGAAGAAGCTGAGTGGTGCTATTGCCCCCGTAGCGTTCCATTGGGTTGTCAGGGGAGAGGGAATAGCGTCTCAGACAGCCAGTGTCACCACAGAGCTCTGCCATCTTTCAATAGCAGACGTGTAATTACTTAATTGTAGAAGACAGGCAAAGCATAACAAACCTGGCCAGTGTCCTGGGTCTGGCAGAGAGGATGAACTCCCAAAGGCAAGATGCTGTTAAGGGGGGAGAGGGTAAAACATGCTCCTGAAAGACAAGCATACATCCTTTCTAACTGTTTTGTTGGAGAAAGGGCAGTTCCATTAATTCCAGCCCCAGTGTGCCCCACTCGTGACCTATCCTCTTTATATGCTTGCCATTCTCTGTTTCTTCACTCTTACCCCCCACTGTTGCCTCTCTCCTTTATGTTGATAGCTTCATAAATTTCCAACAGCTTGAATGGCAATGAGCCCCATTACTATGGAAATAAGCTCATTAATACTTCCTTTGTTTACTCTCTCAATAGCTTTATTAAATGTACTTTGCATATAACTTAAACAGCAAAATGTGGGGAGGAGCCCAGTGGGAGGTGGGTAAATACATGATGAGACCACTGCATGTAGCTGCAGGGACTGGGTAGTAAAGTAACGTTGTATCTTATAACTTCTCTCATGCATTTAACCTGCAAACCCGATCTATTTGTTGTCAGTCCTTTATATCAATTAATCGTCTATAGTGATGTTGATAAGGATAGATATGTCTTCATAATTGGTATTATGCCTAAATACAGGGTGCCTACATTTCCAGTAATTTGCAATGTCTGGATGTCAAGCTGCAGCTTTAGAAAGCAGCAAGCTGGGCTGCCTTTTTGCCTCTGAAATAAGAATGTCAATGAACAATTGTTTCTTCAGTGCTCTGAATGAATTGCCTTGTGTTTACAAAGGTCAGAAACAAGGAGGACATCATGTTTAGGGCTGGTCTCTATGGTAATTAGGCAGCCCTGTCAGAAAGCATTTTATATGTGAAATGAAGTAGCTTGACTCTTAACTTCAGTTGGTACATGTTTTCTGTAAATGTAATGGTTTGGGTTTTTGCCTCTTTCTTTTCCTTTGTGCCTATCCTCCACCTCCACCTCCTCTGTCCCTCCTTTCTGTGAAATGCTTAGGTCTGGAGCCAGAAAATTCAGAAACAGGTATAAACATTGACTGCTTATGTTGTTACTGCTGTTGCTTTATTGGAATTATTTTTGTTGCCTGGGGAAAAGAAAAAAGGAATAAAAGGGTCCCCTCCTTTCATTCATCCTGTAGCTGGAGGGAATCATCTGTCATCTGAGTTTTCTTTCCCCTCTTAGATGATTGGAGGTCATCGTCTAACACTGATGCCAATGGGGATGCCCAACCATCTTCTCTGGCTGCCAAGGGTTATAGGAGTGTGCGTCTGAACCTTTCTTCAGATAGCAAGCCACAGGTAAGCCTTTATTCTGTGACCCTGAGGGTGATCATCTGGGTTCAAGCGCTGGATTCATGGTCAGGCATCCTGGGTTGAACTCCAAACTTGGCTGCAGATGGGTAAGTTGCTGTGCCTCATATTTTTCTACCTTTGAAATGGGGGCAACGCTTGTATCAGCAAAGTGTTGTGGAGCTTGTGTATTCAGGCACACTGAAGTATTTCCTTGGTGGATGAAGGAGGAGGACAGTGCTATTTGCTTGTGAGAAAAAAGGTGAAGTTGTCATCTGTAACTATTTTGTATTTTAGGTTGGTTTATTTCCTAGAGGTTGCTGCAGGCTGAAATCAGAGTTGTGCCCTACATTAAAAATAATATACTGGGGAAACATTTTCAATTTTAACATTGTAACTGATACAAGCCAAGAAGGGAAAGGTTATTTATGAAGCTAAATTGTTGAAGTTAATCCGTTAAGAGAAGTGTAACTTCATCTTTTCTCTTTTGGGTGCTCAGTCTGAACAGAAGCAGTCTGAAAGCCTGTAGGGAAAGCCTTTATTAGAGACTGCATTCTTGTGTGAAACAAGAGTCCCATTCAAGCCTTGTCCCATATCACTGTGACTGCTCCCATCATCAGGGTCCTATAGCAATGCTACAGACCAGGCACCGTTCCTGAAACCGTAAGTGGAAGTGGAAGAAGGCACAGCTCGAATGAAGGTGTGGGAAGGAGCAGCACCCTAAAGAGAGATCCATTTCTGCTCAATACTGAGAGTTGTCCTGTAGTCCTTTCCTGATCTTGCTGATGAACAGAGGGAGCACATAGTACTTGTTATAGAAGTCTCAAGAACTACTGTTGAAACTAAGCTGAAATTGAAGAAATTCTGAAAAGAATGAGACTGTTAAGAGGCAGAAACCCTTCAGAAGAGCACTTACCAATCCACTTCACTCCTTTATACATCAGGGAAGGTGGAGAGGGGCAGGATGAAGACAGTAGATTTTGGGAGCAGCTGTAGTTTTATGAAACTTTTCTACATCTATATCCATGTAACAAGAATAGTTGCTGGCCACAACTTGTTATATGTGGATGAATTTTAAGGGACATCTTTATTCAGATTTGAATGTTGCAAGCTGTTAAGGCATCTCCATTCTCATGTTTTTTTCTCAGAAAAAAAATTCACTATAATTGGAGTTGCAGTCAGCAGGCAATTAGGAGTTAGCAAGCTATATGTTTCTGAGTACCAAAACCAGTAAAGCTTTTCTCATTATTTACTTGCAGCAGGATTTCTCTGTTGGTAATCTTGATTCTGGAGGCAAGTTCTGATGAACTCAGTTCCTCAAGAAACTTCAGTTGTTCTGGTCTTCCTGAAAGCATTTTCAGGATGGAAAAATCCTGAAGACAGTTGAAGAGCTAGACTTTAGAAGAAAGAAATGCTGACATTTACTTAGCCAGCTGTAGTAGACATGTATTCACATGATGTCTGCTTTCATTAGCACTGATGAAACTTTTCTATGTTCATTTTTCAACAATGCAGTTAACATGTAGAGATGGCCCAGAGCTCTGAGTTTGGTTTTGTGAGTCAAACGTCTCCAGTGCTGGGAAATATATAGTTACACAAGCCTAAGCCTGAGTTTAGTTAGCCACAATGTTAAATCTTGACTCAGGCTTTCTCAAGGGCATGGTCAGTGTTGCTGTGCAGGTCTCTCTTAGCAACACAGTACTGAGATTTATTTAGCCAAGAGGGCGAAACATGTAGGTAGAGACTTAAGAGCCGGGTAAGTTTGTGTGCTGCAGTGAGCAGTGCTAAGAAAGAGAGAATGTGTGAGGTGATGTATGTGAGTGAGTTCTGAACTGGCCTTCCAGATACTGTATTTGCTTTTTATTCTTGCTATATTAAAACCTGCTTAACCCAAGTCTACTGAACAAATTCATTCTTAGAATTTAATTTTTTTCCCTTCCTTTTTCCTTTCATTTGATGCTGCTTCCTTTCTCCTTCTCTGCCTCCTTGACTCTTCCTGGGCAGGCCCTTGCTCCTCCTCGCCCTCCTCTTCCCAAAGAGGAAAGCTTTGCATGGCGTCCTCGCACTGACACTAAAGCAACCAACCTGTTGCCAGTGCCCATCATGGACTGCGTGTACCTGAATGCACCCAAGCCTTATACACAGCGTGCATCGCCAAACACCAGTGCACGGTGTTATTTGTCATCACCTACCCCCTATGGGGCTGTCTCCAGCAGGAAGCAAGGCTTGCCATCAGGGCATTCTCCCTCTTCAGGGCCCAAAGATGAGGTGCATGCTGGGCAGCCACTCTTGGAAAGTCGCTCCTCCTTGGGAGCATCATCCATACAACACAACCCTGATAGGGCAGATCCCAGTAGTAAGGCTGAAATGAATTTCAGTCATGAGACGAAGGTGGATAAAAAGGTCACCAAACTATATGTAGCTTGTTTATCTAACAGCACTTGCTCAGCCGCATCTCAAAATTCCTCTGGCACCACACATGACCCAGCAGCCAGCACCAGTTTGGGTGCTGAGCTCACTCAGACACCAGCCACCAACATTGTTTCCTCTGTAACAGACACTGAAAAGTCTCTTCCTGCTGCTCCTCCTCCTCCTATTCCTCCCAGGCCGTCCTTTTACATTGTCCTCAGCAAAGACGCAGTTAGTTATGGTGCGGGCCAACCCTCCCGGACTCAATCGCCAGCGCCACAGGCTGTGAGGGACAGAGTACTAGAGCCCCAGAGCACAACTGCCACAGAGGACAGGATGAGAAAAGAACCTTACCTTACTCAGCAGCGACAGCCACCATACAAGGCAATGGGACGCAGCATGGTACATGTGTTCTCCTTAACCTTGTTTTCTTTCAGCCGTGCAAACAGTTCTTTAATTCATTACAATGTTCCCATAATGCTTTATTCCCCTCCTACCTAATTTCTGAGCACTTCTTGTGCTGCCTGAGTCTTGTGGTCTTCTACTCGATAATATTTAACACCTCATGTGTGCCCCCCCCCCCCCCCCCCNTGGTGTTTGTAGGGAGTTGGTGAAGATCTTTCTATTTTAGGGAAGTGTAAAAGAAGCAAACTCTCTAATGTGATGGCCAGTGCTTCTCAAGTGATGCTGAATGCAGAGCTCTTCTATGGTTTTCTCCACACAGCTGGAGAAGAGGGGTGGTGAGGGGAACAAAGATTTCTGTGGGAAAATGTGTGTTCATAGAGGTCAGGGCTGCAAGCCTGAATAAGTATGTCTCTCTAAGGAAAGAAAATCTGATGAGACTTTGTATCATTTTGGGTACATTCCTTGCATGACACTATATGGCTGCGTTAGACTAAAGTACCAATCCTCCCCCGTTGCATAACAACACCTTGTTTCCTACAGGATGCCACTGCCACCACCACAGCTCAGCCTGGAGTTATAGTAGTCCCCCTCCTCCAGGTTAATCCAGACAGACAAGAAAGCAGTTCCAGCACTCCACCACCGCCTCTGGTTCCTTTTGGGCAAGGCTCCGTATTCCCTGAGATTGTTTCTCCTGGCTCACCCTTGACTTTTCCAACTCTAGATGATTTCATTCCCCCACATCTCCAGAGGGGCTCCCACCATAACCAAGCACCTTCCACATCTGGCACATTACCTTCTGTTTACCCGAAACTGCCATTCTTCTCATCACCACCTTCACTTGCCCCTCCAGTTACAGGGGCTTTGCACAGGGGCTTGAAGCCTGAAATCACTGGAGTCATCTCACATACAGTAAGCTTGCCAAGTGCCCTGCTCACCCTTTTCCTAAATTTGTATTCCCAGGTTAAAATTACTTTCTCCTTGCAATACTAAACTTGAGAGAGGAGTGATGACTCACTCCCTGCCAGCAGCATGACAACTGAAACCTCATTTGCTCCTGTGCTAGTGCATGCATTTGGCCTGCCTTGTACAGCTTTGAACTTTCTATTGACTTCTCACAACATTTGACTGTTGCCCATTCTGCTAGGTGGTGCACACTGTACAAGTCTTCACAGGATTTGCTCAGAATAATGGATTCTGTATAAACCAAATAGTTGCAACTAACTGATCTCTTCAGGCTCTTTTAATAGCATCCTTAATTGTGTTTGAATAACATTTGAAGCAGCAACAGCAGACCAGTTAAAGGTTAGGGCTGGCTTTCTGTTCCATTTGGAGCCACAAGACCATATGGTCTGTACACAAATCCCTGATGAAATCAGTGTAAGATTGCTGCCAGTATCCAATGACCTACAAGTATAAGATCAGTTACTGAGCTGAGAGTCTTCCAAGTGTGTAGGCGCTGTGGGATAGATTAGGCAGAGAGTTTTTCTTCATTTTGGAATTGTCTGTCTTTGAAAATTTTGAAGAATTCAATCCGCAACAGTTTGAACTTGGAATTTACTGTGTTCTTCTTGGGTTAGGTTTTGTTCCTCTTAAAGCACATCACCTGTTTTAAAAAGTCTGCAGGGACAAGGAGCAAAAGTAGCTCTCAGAGTTGCAGAGGAGGCAGAAAGCACCCAACATTTCTTGCACTGGGAGTCTTAAAACCACCTTTTTTTATGCTTGCTTGTAAGGACAAGTAAGAAGTTCAGCAGAAGCCCCCATCCCTCATGAAGATGTTTGCTCTGCCCTTTGACTATAAGGACCCAGTAAACAGGCATGCATAGAAGGGGAAAGTTAAAAAACAACTGAGGATAATATTTTCAGAAGTTCTCAGTATTGGCCTTTTGTTAAAATCGGTGGGGGTTGTATTGCAGAGAACAGTCAAAGTTTGGGTTTGTTGTTTCATTTTTGATTGGTGTTTGTTTGGGTTTTTTGTTTTTAAAATGTAACCTAGCTACAGACTTCAGAAAAAATCAGGAGGCATCCAAATCTTAGAGTAGTAGTGGAAATTTTGTTGTACCTAACTTTCTTGAGATGAGAGTTTTGAAACATTTTTGGACATGCTCAATTCAGGCATGTAGTCATGGAGCTGTTTTCCACAGTGATTTAAATGGTCTGTGTTCACTCACTTTGGTGGCTTCTTTGGGGCTCCTGAGCCTGTCCTGATCCAGCATCCCTCTTCGAGGGATTCTTATTTGTATTTTAGTTATCAAAGTGAAGCTCAAACCCACTTCTCATACTTCTCCCTGACTCTTGCTCCTTTTCCTAAATTGCATTGTTTGGAATATTATCACAGTCAGCAAAACAAGGCTGGTTCTCTCTCTTGGGGACATTTCTGAAGACCATTGATTCTTTTCTGTACCCATGAAATGTCTGTGGCCTGACCAGATGCTACTTGGTCCAAGATCACCTTTATCCAGCAGAACAAGATTGTTTTTCCCCATTTTCCCTCTCGGCTGGAGAGACTGTAGATGCTTGTTCTGGGTATGGCCAATTCTTACTACGGTTTATCTCTGAGCTCTGGTGCCAGGCTTCACTCTGGCCCCTGTTCAGCCCCCTGCCTGATGCTATAAGTCCTTTCCTCTGATGCTGGTGGGTATGAAGGACGCTGAGTTGCCGTTGCACTTAGCCAGAAAAGCCAGAAGTAGGAACTTTTCTGGAGCAATATTCTGTGCATATTCAGAGTTTTTTTAACAGTGGTGAAAGTACCCTTGAATACTTGGTTGATTTTACAGATCAGTGACTTGCAGCGTTTCAGTCTGACAGTGGAGCAGCAGGAGTGCAGGAATTTGGTCCACTGTTCCATACTCTCTTTGTTTGGATGCTCATTCCCCATTAACAGTAATTGTGTATCCAAATTCCTTAAGGAGCTTTGAAAAATCTCAGTCTAAACTGGCACACACACACAATCTTAGTCATCATCCCTTCTTTATCTTTACCCCTTACCACCACCCAAAGCCCGGTATCCCTGGACTGAGGTTTTTCAAAGACGAGCTAGCTCTCAAAGTCTCCCTACTGACACAGTCTGTATGTCTACAGAACAATCAGAGCTGTGGTAATATCAGAGGTGGGTTTCAAGTGAGCAAATAATGGAGCTGGATGCTTTATGAGAGCAAGAACAGATTGCTATCTGTGCTCCAGTGGCAAAGCCATGTTGAGTATCTCCCTTGCTAGAATCCTACTTTTTACCTTCTGTCAGTTTTGGGGCTCTTTTTTATGTCATTACTTTTATCAGGTAGGTATCACACTGTCTCCTGAGTGATGGTGCTAACTTAATTTCTCAGACTTTCCTTACCAAACCAGCTGCAGTAATAATTTTTCACTCCAGAATTGCATGAGTTTTGCATGTCTGACTTGCTATGAAAGGAATACTTTTGAACAACATTAGTTGTGTGTGTATGTATCAAGGGAAAGATGTCTGTATCTTCTCCCCCAACCAGATTTGCTAATTTCTGGCACCTTGTGTTTGCTCCAAAGAGTCTGCTAGATGAATTTAGTGCCCTCTTTTGGGGTTGGAGTTGTGAAACCCAACACCAAATAATTATAGTACCGCCTTAGCAAACTAATGTCATTAACAACAAGCAGGGTATGTACAAGGAGCAGAGTAACACTCGTGCTTATGCGTTTTTTACTAAAATTTGCTGGGATTATGCTTCTCATTCAGCTTAAAATATTGGGGGGTTTTTCCAGATTTTCGCGGTGTATCAGCCTTGTCCATGTTATTAATGATGTGTTGCTCTCTTTTCAGGACTCAGGTCCTGTGCTAAATGAAGTGCCCCAGCCTGGCACTGACTATCCCACCTCCATCACTTCAATCAGCAAGTCTGCCTCTGCCTATCCTTCTACCACAATCGTCAATCCCACTATTGTCCTCTTGCAGCACAATCGAGGTAAGGAAACTTGCATATAGATGTTGTGGCTCAAACTGAGCAACCTGTTATGCTACAAGGAACTGGAAAATGTGTGTGCTGTGGACACTTAGGTCTAAACTACTAAGAATTAACAAAGCTGCCTCAAAAAAGTTGTAGTGACTGGAACATAGAACAGGCAAGTAAGAGGTCAGAGATGCAGGACAATGCCTACTTTTTGTAGTTAAAATCTGTGGGTTAGAAGATCTCTGAAGTTTGAGGAGAAGTTTTTAACTGGGCTATGGACATGAATAAGCTATTGCAGGGTAACATCTGTCAGGTGTAAAGGGTGAATGCTCCCATATATCTGTCACTAGAAACAAGGTAGCTTGAGGGAGTTTCTCCCTCACTTGAAAAGGTGATATGTTAATTCTCAGCTACTGCAGTGTGAAATCAGCTATATTTTCTGTTATTGTCGAAGAGATTTGGCCTCTGAATTTGTAGCAGGATTTGCCCAGTAGTAAATAATCTGTGGTCCCACAAGTTTGAACTGAGCAATTTGTTCCTCTATCCATAACTGGGTCATCTCAAACTCATACTGCACTAGTCCTTGAGCTCTGAATTTGCATATGAGCGAAACAACCTTGTTTGAGAGCTCCTGTGTTCAGCAATCAAAGCCTTTCTCACAGCAGCTCTCTCTGAATGGATAGTTCCATCTCTTTACCTCTGGCATTGAAAGGAAACTTTCCTTGTCCTTTGTAGGTCTCCTGGTGGCTGGCATTACCCCAGCCTCCCAGTTCATTTTGCATTACTGAAGACTGTAGCTTATAACAGACCATGCAGATGCAGTCCAATTTGCCTTGATTTTTAGTGTACTTGGGAAACTCCAGGAATCTACACTGCTGCGCCTTACCTTTTGCAAACAAAAAAAATTAAAATCAGAAAATAGGATCAAGGCCTGCACTTCTCATACTGTAGTCATTCTAATTGCAGTATTGATGTGCTCCTTTGCAGTCCCTCATGGGCTATTTTCAGTGCCCTTTTAAAACAGGCTTCTTGATCCTGAAGATAGTGTCCTCAGTGTAGCCCAGCCCCTTATAGGGGTATCAAGTGGGTTATCACTTCCATTTTGCAAACATCTGAAGCAGATTTACTTACGTGCTTCTGAATGAGGGTGTGTGGATTCCTCAACTGCTTCAGGAGGAGAAAGCCTTGTTTGAGGCAGTCTTTTTAAATCTCAAAGCTTTTTGTTGACTTATTGAGGTGGGCTATGGTTTTGGTAATTTTTTTTTTTCATTAAATTTGGAGCATTTAGACTTTAAGAGCATGAGAGATAAATTTGTATAATATGATAATACACACACACTGGCTCTGAGAGCGCTGATGTGAAATTTTTCTGTTTATTAATTACCTTCACAGTTAATGATTTGTTCTGTCTAAATATTGCTTTTGACCATTAGTAGTCATGATACTGTATGCTGATAGATTGAAGAGCCTTCTCTCATTGTGTTTTTGTGTGATATAGATCATAGCCTGATAAGCAACTTGATTGGGTCTGTGAAGTATATCATTCTAATGCCCATTTTTCAATCTGTATTAGTCAAACTTGTAATTTGCAAGAATCATGTTGAACTGGTTTGACAAGGCATTTCAGTCATACATTTGTATTGACTGACACTGTGTGTCATACTATGTATTTATTAGAAAATCTCTTATAAAATATAAATATTTTTTATGTCAACTTGACAGACAGATGTCCCAGCAATCATATTAATGTTTTTCAGAGGTTGTCACAACACTTACTTTCTTCCCTGTCCTGCGGAGTTTCCTTTGTATTCCAAGACATACCGAGGTTGAATGTTAATGGTCCAGTGAGCTGCAATCTTCACAACTACTCTCTTTAGAGCAGAAGACTGCTTTAAAACTCTTAACTGCAGTTTATATCAATGTGCTGGTTTTCATCAGACCTCAGTTGTTGTCATTTAGCAGAGTCCTTAGTTACTGTTGAAGTGGAAAATATTTCTCCATCAGGCAGCAGGGCATCATACTTTTTTTTTCAAGTACAGAATGGAAATAGTAATCTGATGTGTCATCTTTTCTGCTCTTATTAAAGTTCCACACTGCCTAGTTGGTAAAAGAACAAGATCATTTCTAGATTTCTGTTTATTCTTCATGTGCCTCAAACTCCATTTTTGAGTCTGAGGCATTCTGTTAATGCTTTTACTTCCATTATAATTTTCTTTCATTTTCCACATACTTATAGGTATACATTTTCCTAGTTTTCCTTCTTTTTATGTGTTGAAGATTTTCTACAGTTCCTTATGCTTCCATTCTTATCTAGGCTTTATGCCAGCATAAGCATTAAGATTTCTTTCTGCTAACTTGCTGTTGTTAAATGGCTCTCAAATCTTAGTTATCTATTGAATTTCTGTCCTGGCTGACATGATTCATGTTTAACTTCACCTTTATGAACCTTACCTATTCAAAACTAGTTTGGTTTCATGGCACATAGCAAATTGTTACTGGGTGATGTTTCACCTTCCCCTGAATTGTTAATTATGTTTTGTGCTGAAACCAATTCCTTCATGTCAAGATGATGTTTAATAATTCCTCTTGTGTGCTCTGAAATACCCTCTGAATTAGAAATTTCAAGGTCATTTTAATGCTGGCAGTCTGAGATCTCCAGTAGTTTAGTTAGTCTTACAGATGGATAATGTGACTTTATTGCTCCTCAGTGGATTATTGATTGCGTTTTAAGGAGCTAGTTCTCTTATTCTCTGAAGTGACTCTTATAGCAGACATCACCTACTTATTCCTATTACTTATTACTATTTTGTGCTTTATTTGCTGGTTTGTTAATCTGCATATAAAACCCTTCAATTTTGAGCTATGAAAGACTTAGAAACAGGTAATGAAATTCAAAACACAGAAAGTACTCTATATCCTTTTTTGTCTGCTTGGTCTTAGTAAGCTCTAATGAAAGATCTGAGAATTTTTTTCTCCTGGATTTCACTAATAGCAACTGAATAAAGTTCATGCTTATGAAGAAGTAATTTCAGATCCTCTCGTTTATTCTAGCACCAAAGTAAGAATTTTTTCCCTTCATATCTATTGGTGTCTGGATAAATATTCTTTTTGATACCTTTATTTTGCACTCAACATGCTCTCAAATATTTGTTTCCTCTTCCCTCTTTTTACACTGGTTTCAAGTCCCCTTCAGTGCTCCCTCCTCTGGAGGAACTCTGAAGGCATTCCTTCACTGTTGCCAGCCGTTTTATCCCTCTGCTTGACCCTTTCTCTGAGAAGCCTACAAGTTTTTGGCTTTTAATTACAGTCCCAGCACACAAGATCAGGAGTGAAAGCCTCAGTTAGCTGGTGTTTGCCTGGGGCTACAGTCTGGCTGGTTAGGTGGGAGAGCAATGTAGCAGACACCTCCTGCACCTTCCACTTCTACCCATCAGCAGCTCCCTTTGCTATGCAGAGATACAAGTGAAAAGAAAATCTCCTCTTCACATAAAAAGTACTTTTTTTTCATGGCAAGTATGGTATTCTCTGTGGAAAAGAGATAGGAAAGAACTCTCAAGCACTGACTTTTTAAACCACAGGTTCTTATCAAAAGAGCTTAGTGATTCGACATTCTCCTTGGTGAAGGTGATGGCTGAATCTGAGATTGTTCTCACTTGCATTTTTTCTCTCAAGTAATCAGAGATGCGCATCCTTGAATTTCTCCTTGCATGTTCTTATAATACAGCAGCCTATTCCTGATGTCCTGCTTAGACTAGTGAACCCTGCAGCAGGGGGTTCCCATCTGCTCTTTGGTTCAGACTGCTTGCCCTTCCTTCTGTGCAGCACAGGTTGGGGTTTGTTTCCTTGTCAGCCTTACGTGAACACAATGCACAGGAGCAGCTTGCTATTGGGGGTTGAAGAACCAAGTTCATAGGTGTTGATGAAGGATCTGCACAGAGGAGAAGTATCTAAGTGTCCCTTGCTGAGATGATCCACTTAGTACAAACATCTAGTGAAAGTGGGTTCTGCTAGCAAACAGCATATACCTGGATGTTTGTGACTTGCTGTAGGCTTGCTTGGCAAGTGTTCTATGCCACCTCAAAGCAGGTTGTTTTCTGGGCAGGCATTGCATGGCATGGTTTATCATGAATGTATAACAGGTGTGTTTAATATATTAAAGTTTTGAAATCTTTGTACTAACAATATGAATTTTCAAAGTGTTTTATGTCAGTAAAATAGTTTATTCATTTCAGATGGCTTTCTTGCTTTAAATAAAAGGATTAATTGCTAGGGAGTTAGAAAAAGCAGAGAATGGAGTTCTAAGAATTCTTGGTTTCTTCCCAGCTGTGATTTGGGCAAGTCATTTGGGCATCCTTTTAGAAAGAATCAACTTTAGGGTAGTCAAACATGTTGAAAGATACCACAAATGTCCCAGTTTGGGAACTCATTGATGAAAGGCCTCTAACGAATGGGACTGTTCTGAGAAGCAAAACCTTCAAGCTGTGTCTGTGCTCAGATCATTGAATGTGTCTCAGTAGTATGTGATGAGACTCAGCAAGCACCACCAACGACTTGATCCTTTCTATACCCCTTTGAAATGTTAAAGCAGTATTATTTCAAAATGTACTTCATGCTAATGGTAATAGTTGTCAAGTTGTTTGTGAAATTTTACTTTTTTTTCAAATTATCTCTTGTCCAACCTTTTTATTCTCTGATATTACGAAAAAAATGAGAATTTAAATAAAAGTGCTCTTTGCAAATGTATTGGTCACTGCATCATGAGATTTGTATTATTCCACGAGGCTGCTGTGTGGAGAAGGGTCTGTGGGCTGTTACTTTGGCAGGGTATTTGAAAACCGATTCTCTCCAGCAGCTGCTACCATTCTGTCTACAGTGTGTTTCTTGCCTGTCAGAAATGCAGCACCAGAGCACTTGCTGTTTATGTCTCACCCGTTTGTTCTGTATTTCTTTTTGTTTTGTTTCTTCTTTTACCACAGAACAGCAAAAAAGGCTTAGTAGCCTGGCAGGTATGATGTGAAAGGTCTGCTACTCCCCAGCTTCTGCCTCTGCTGGGACAAAACTGCTGCTGGTAGCTTGTGGAGTACCTTTAGCAAACACTCTGCCCAGGTACTGCAAAGGAATATAGCAAAGTGCTAAATTACTCATCTGCCCCTCCTAAGTCATAAGATTTACAGTTTGATTATTCTAGTTGACTTTTGGTTTATTCCCTTGGGGCATATTCTTACATGTCTCTGCACATTCAGTACAGTTAGTTTTGCTTGTGCTGAGGGGAGAGGAAGATAAATAAAAATCAGTATACATGACTCCAGGAGCAGAAGTATTTTTTCCGGATGCCAAAAAATATATGGTAAAATTGTAGTATGCAAGTATGCATGTGTACTGCCACCCCTTTCTGCACAGGTGTGAGTTTCTTCTTGAAAGATGAGCAAGTTGTTTTCCTGGTCATCTTTTCCTTTCCCACACCCCAAACAGAAGGAGCTTAGTCTGCACTGGGTATTATAAGAACAGCACATTATGCAGTATTATCATTCTTTGGTTAGGGCCATGGCAGGGTAGATGGATTAATGAGAGAGAAGAGAATCCCAAAAAGTGCCTAAGCACTTGAAATATCACAGTAGAAACCCAGGGGAGCCAACACTGCATGCTCTTACTCTCCCATGCAGGCCCTGGACTAATGGAGCCTGACCCACGAGGACACAGTGCCCACGAGGCAGCTGCTGACCCGGTGGGACTTCATACACCAAGTAGCTTTCACTGTGACCCCAGACTGTCCCTCTTCTCTGCTTCTACCCTGCTGAGGTGACAGGCTCCACAGCAGCTTACAGTGGTTTGGTTTCTCTCAGTTCCCTCCCTTGGTGTAGCTCTTGTCTCATCAGACACCACTCAGCTGAGAGTTTAATGTTTGCCTGCAAGTCCAAACAGGGGTTTCCTGTTGGTTTTCCTCTTTTGCAAGGTGTTCACCTTCATTATCAGGACCTCTTTTGTTTTTTGAACTACAGATGGCCACAGAGCAGTTTGTTATAGCCTGAAAAATCCTCAATCTGGAAGAGCAAAGCACTTTGTGGTACAGCTAGGTCTGCATCTGCTCTCAGTGTACCGAACAACCACACAAAGCTGCTCGCTGCTATTTTTTCCCCTGAATTATATGTCCTGTTGGTCAGAACAGTCAAACTCTCTTGCTGTGCACCCCCACATATTGCTACTGCTCTTGCAAAAGGGTGGTTCAGGCGCCATGTAGGTGCTTACTGGTGCAATGTGGTTATTTGGCCAATTAGGCACCAGATTTCGCTCTCTGGTTTTTGGATATCTCCAAGCCTGGTATATATCTCCACAAACTCTCATGAAATCATCGGAGCAGCAGGGCAAGTAAGTTAGGGTGACATTTCGCCATTAATCTCCAAGTTGTAGAATATTGTAGGAAAGCTTTGACTAAAGATGTCTGCTTTCATTCCTCTGTCTGCAAAGACAGCTGTGCAACAAGTGTCTGTATTTGCAGTATCTGCTGAGCAGTCAAACTGAACCAGCAGCAATCTCGTGGTTGAGTCCTATGGACCTAGGAAGGACTTACCTGGAGTGTGGACAGGGAGGGCTTGCCCTAATACAGCTTGTGCTGTTAGGTAGGCCTTTCCTGTCTTGAGGATTGTCAGTCCAGCTCTTTCAACCAGTTCTAAATGCACTCTGAAAATTAGTTTTGAAAACTCCTTGAAAAACATTTAACGGGCTGGTAGGTTTTTGCCCTGCCTATGCCATGCTAGATAGCTCCCAGATATTCATGTTATAGTATGAAAAATGTTTGCAAAATCATCAAAATAAAGATTTTGCTTAGATCGTGTCTGTGGCACTGGGAAATCAAATTGTGATAAGTTTTCCCTGTTTATGTCTGTATTCCGTATTTTGGCGATTATCATAATAGTTTCAGATTAGGTTTGCCTGGCAAGCAGCCAACCATTTTTTCAGTGCAGGGAACTAGGGATTCAAAGAGAAATAATATATGTTTACCAGTCCCGTTAGAGAAGGACTTTGTGCCCTTCTCTGGCATTGAATTCTTTAGCCTGCAGAAAATAATTACTTTTCTAGAGCAGAAGTTCAGGACTTATAACATCAGTAGTGGCAATGATAAGTAATGGAGAAAAGTTGTGATCTTTCCTAAACTTTGCATCCTCTCCACATCCTTATTGCCATAAAAAAATCTGCTTCCTTTTGGTCCTCAAGGTCATGGAAGAATAGTCTAGTTTCAGTTGCTCTCTTCATGCTCTGATCCTAGAAGCTGAGTGAAGAGTACCGAATGTGTCCTACAAAATGGAGAATCCTGCACACCAGAGACATAAAAGACTGCACACACATTCGCAGGGAGGGGAAATAGGATGAAAATGCTAACCAGGGATTTAAGAGATGCATTGCCTCATCTTGAACATTTATAAACATTATTATTTTACATAAACATATAAACATTATTGTTTTGTTTTTTCTTAAAGAGGAGGAAAACTTAAAGTTTGATGGTAATTTCAAACGAACCTTTTAAATGCAAATCCTTCAGCTCTCAATTTCACAGGGCAGAATTGTGTTTGCTCAAGGTACCAACAGATCAATGCATTGCTATGCATGAGCCTTTCCTCTGATATCTGGCCCTTTCAGATTTCTGCACATTTAATGGCTTTGGGTTGCATGGTGATGTGCATGTGAATAAACATCTCTCTCTCTTCAGTGCATGCAGTGATGTAAAAATTATAGGATTTGGCAAAGTCTTGATGAAGCAGACTGTAAAATTACAGATATTTTCTCTCCAGAAAATCCACATAGAAAAAAATCATGACTAAGCCTAAGGGTTGCTGCGCTGCAGCTCTCCAGAACATAGAGAGCTTCAGAGCAACCTGAAGTCCCTGGGTTCCTTGGCTGGTGGTGGTACTGACTGCTGCGTCTGTGTGTCAGTTGGGCAGTGTTAAGGAATTCCAGTTTTGGAAGGGGTTTGAAGCAATTACTTATTTCCCTCCATGTTTATGCAGACACATGTGCAAACATATGTCATATGTGTGCTTAAACAACAGTAGAATTTCTTGTTTACACTTTCTGGATATGGCACAGGAATTAATTGGAAACATCATATACTGATTGTAACAAATGGGATTGTCAGGCAGGTGAGTGCAAGCTGTTAAAAATTAGGGCCTCACTGCCACATAGGATGCTTATTTAGATTGAGAACACCAGCAGAAAAACATGTCCAGGAGACTCTATCATGGATGCTTTTTGATGAAGAACGGGATTGCAGAGTTGCTAATTAGGCAAAAGGACACAAAAACTCAACTCTCAAACAGACCTTGAAATCAGAATTTTCCATTATCCTATATGACAGCTGAGACCATTGTGAGATACGTGGTGGTAACTACCTAAGAGATGCTAGCCTGCTTTTGCTGGCATCACACATTTTCCTGGGAGATTTCCTCCAGTCCAGCTGCTAACCACAGCTAACAGTGACACAATCTGTCTCATCAACTACTTGCTAGATTTTTGCCTGAAAAGAGCAGAATAAGGTGACGCGGTGAAATGCTGGGTTGAGATATGAATCCACCATTCTCATTTCCAGATTTGGTGCCAGACAGATTAGTTTCTGATAAAGTTGATTCAGCACTCATACGGGACAAGCCAGTTTGGGAGACAGTGCCAAGTGAGAAGAGGTCAGTGGAGGAAAAGAGAAGCCCTGTCAAGAGCCCTCACCACATGGCTGATACTTCTGTCGATGATATTGGGATTCCACTGAGGGTAAGACAACACTGCACATGTGGCTGGTGCACAAAACTGGGGCTCAATTCTGCCTACCTTAGGACTGAGGGAATTCACCAAAGCTGCAGAGATGTAAGGCAAGATAGAATTCTACCTCCAGTGTATTTTATGATGAATGTTTCCATTTGCTATCAGTGACCTGTTTCAGCTGCCTTGGGAAAAGAAAATTAAAAATTAACGTTTCTTCTCATAATATTTGAGAATACTGTTTTCTGCTCCTCTGTTCCTTTCACAGCTAGCAGCCAAATGAGAGTTTGGTCTCATTTTAGCCATCTTAAAGGCAGATATCTCTTTTATACAACATGCCTCATTCAGTGTTCAGGGGAAGTTATGAAAATAATTATTAACCTATTCTTACAATTAGTGTCCGAAATGACTTGAACAGTGAATGTTTCTAACCATCCATTGAATGCTTAGGAAATTTGTATATGTGACTAAAATAGGCACAGTGCCGAATTTTAGATGTCAAATCAGATTAGTATGCAAAGTCTTCCACACAGTCTGCAGTTCTACAGAGGTTACAACCTGCCTCTGCAAAGCTTGTACGTTATTAGTGACTTGAGTGAAACCTATAGCTTTGTTACATATGAGATGGTATGTCTGAGTGAAATCATATTTCAGAGTATTGATATCATACAGTTTTCACCCAGCAGAGTGTGAACCTTTTTTATTTCTGGAAGATTTGTAATAACTTTGAAAGGCTGATAGAAGTCACTGTTATGTTTATTTATATGTGTTTTTATTTTTCTAATAGAATACAGACAGATCGAAGGACTGGTACAAGACAATGTTCAAGCAGATACACAAGCTAAATAGAGGTACTGTAGCACAGATGGTTTTTATTTACTTTTATTTACTTGGTGATGTTTTGGTTTATTCATGTAAAGAGTTGTACTGGATGTTAAATAAAAGCATTTTATGTTAACTAGTATTTGTTCTGCACCAGAGAACTCAACTAATGTATTTAAAATCTTTAAAGTCAAAGGTGAGAGAACAGTGAAGTCCACAAAAGGTCTGAGTTGTTCTGAAACGTGAACTGTAGTGCCCTGGTGAAATCAAGTGTACTATTTGAGACCAGAAAGGTGATAATAATTCCATACTTGGAGAAAATAGATACCTGAAATCTTGTTTTAGCAGCTAACCCCATTCCACATGCTTTTAAAGGACAGTAGGTTATCCCTGAAATTCCTCTGTACATAAGAGAAAAGTTTTTACATTGTAAAGCTTTAGTACCTGCACAACAAAGTTCACTGAAACCAATGGAAAGGTTTCCATTGATTTTTTTTAATGAGTTCGAAATCTGAACTCTGCTTTTTCAAAACCTTAAGCTTTTTCTTTTCAAAACCTGGAATTATGGTGGGCACTTGCAAACTCTGTAGTGGTGCACTAGCAGGGGATTTCCACCTTGGGGCACTTCTGTGCCTGTCTGCTAATACATCCACATTTTTCTTCTGTGTGAGAAATGGCTGCAATAGCTTTTGCGAAGTGAACCCTCTGAACAGCCTGATGTGCCGGCAAACGCAGTTCAGATCTGTGCTTATATAATAAAATGTAGAGCATGCAAAACTGGAGCTGTGTTTGCCACTGCAGGTGCTGTCATGATGAGCTTTATGCATAGTTAAGTGCTGTGTTATATTGGGTAGAGTGAGGAGGAGTTGAACTGTTTCCTAATCCTACTGCTCCTAACAGAGGTTCTGCAGCTCAGCCAGAGCCCATGCGCAGATGGAGGAGAATGAGTTCAGTCCCCTTGGATTTCAGGATCTCTCATGAGGCCCAGACATGCAAGGCAGCAGTGAGCAAAGTGGCATTCTAGGTTGTGTCATACTAGAACAGCAGCATGAGAGGGACTGTTCTGCAGTCAGCTTGAATGGATTCTTGTCTCGCCCTTCTTCCCCTTTAAATCTGTCCTCTGTTCTTTTTTGCAAATCATGTTCCTCTCCTTAGACACTCCTGAAGAAAACCCTTATTGCCCTACGTACATATTTCCTGAACTTCCTGAAATCCAGCAAAAAACTGAAGGTACCAGAAGTTTAGTCAGAGTATCTATTGTCTTGTGCTTTGAGTTAACTGTACTATAGCACCCTAATAATAACTAGATTCAGGTTCTAGCTTTCTGTTACCCACATTACATTACACTGGCTGGAAATTCAGTTATACCCAGTATATCTTCTTGTGTGGTGCATAAAATAACTAAATATTTGCTAATCCGTTAATCCTTTTTTAAAGTCTGATGCCATCTACACTAGTGTTATTAAAGTAGGCAATAAAATTATATGGTGATAGGAAATTGGGGGATGAAGCTGAACTTCCACTTCATTGTGGATAGTCTCAAAATCCGCTGCTTTTCTCTGCTGCAGAAGACAATCCTTATTCTCCTACATACCAGTTTCCTGCGTCTACTCCTAGTTCTATCTCTGAAGGTAATAATAAAGGTCCATATATATTTTTCTGCACAAATGCTGCCTTACCCATTTATTTTCTTCCCAGAGTTTTTTCTAGTTGCTGAGCGTTGTGCTGCCTCATAATGATTTGCTGCACTCTAAGCATTGCCTTGACTGTATGATGCCTCTTTGGCTTTGCAGTGCTCCTCTGGCTTTGTAACTAGTATTTGACTAATGCTACAGACGTGGGGTTTGCTTGGTTTTATGCGCTTACCAGTTGTGTGTGCAGTGATTATTTAACATGTCGAGATTGCTGACTTACATATAAAGATGTTTAACTGAAATTTCTCCACCCCTCCTTTCAGATCAATAAATTTCACTAATTATTTCCTTCTGATTTTTAATATTAATGTAGTATTAGGGCCAGACCCAGAATGTCACTGAAGCCTATTGGTAAAAAGGCTGCTTGTTTCAGTGGGTTTTGGATCAGTCCCTCAATGTAGTCTTTTAAGATAAATATAACTTGGGATAGTAGATTTGGGGCTGGCCTTAGGTGCACTTGGCATATTTAGGCAAGGACGGAGTTTGAAGGTCTCATCAGCACATCTTGCAACTTGAAATAATACTGTCTTTACATTATCTCTTCATGTGCTCAGCAGATTCCTTTTAACTTCATGTTCAAATCAGAATCCTTTGCAGTCATATGTGCTGCAGTGATAATTGTGTAACTGTGCAAAATACTAATCTGTGAGAAACAATAGAATCCGCTGCACACACTGGGTGTGCAAACATTTCCTAATTGGGAAGTTGCTGGTGACAGCCTTGTTGACTTGGTGCTTTGGTGACACTTCAAATCCTGCGATTTTAGGAACTTGCCTACTTTGCCTGTGCCTCAAGCCAACCCTGGTGTGAGACTGTTAATTAACCATTTCGTTCAGTGTTCATACTAAACATCTGGTGGATATTGTGTAAGAAGAAAGCATGTAATATGAACTGAGATGCTCAAGGCAAGGAGACGTAAGGTGCAAGTGTCATACAAGTATCTAAGACACAGTTCTGTCTTGCAAATCATAATGCCTTGTAAGTTATTTTCTATTTGCAGAATGGTATGTGGGTATGGATGAGAAACAGTTTCTGTTACTAATAGATAAAGGTGTTTTACAGACAAAATTTCTTGTTTGTAATGAGGTTTGAAAATCCATTTTACTTGCCTGAACTCACATAGTTTGCAAAACCAATGATGATAATATATTGAGTCTGTTTTCCCATAAATGTCTCCTATGGACTTACAAATGTGCATATGAAAGTAATATGCCAGTTTAGGTAGTTGGAATTTTATTGGACCTAATGCTAGTTTTTATTCTCATACATTGGGAAACATTTCTCTAATATTTGCTTGGATCCTTTCCTTGATGAAGAATATGAAACATTTGATGATGTAGATGAGTTGGAGTGCATGTTTCATGTTTAGAAAACATTTCAAAGTTATATACTCAATGGTAGTGTTTATACAGAGATGAGCTGGAGCCTCAATTTCATACAGTTAGCGTCAGATTGGATTGATGCACAGGATCTCCTAGAAACATCAAAGTTTGGGCTCCCCTCTAAAATACATTTGGAGTCTCTAGAAACATACAGAATACGGACAATCCATGAAATGAAACCCAATGCTGCAGATTCTTTAGCATCTGCAAGGGAACAGCCTCTTCTCTCTAAAGGAGTCAGATTTTGAAATTACAAACTGGTGATACCCTGCTTCATTAAGGAGGGTCCCACAGACAGAATGCAGCTTTGAGAGATGGGAGATGTTGTTTGAATGCTCATTTCTGATTTCCTTGTTAACATTATCAAGTCATTCCAGGTTTCTGTGTTTCACTATTCCTTGCTGTAAAAAGGAAATAAATGTAGGCATTCTTCTGAATAAGATACTCAGAGACAACACATACCTGTTCTCCTTACTATTGTAGATATTACAATATTAGAAATTGGAAAAAGCAATTATCTGAAGTGTGGTTTTTATTGTATGTTTTTCTTGATTGATCAGCTATAATAAATACTGATATTTCTCTTCAACTAATTAAATCAAATTCTTTTTTATTGATCACCAGCACTAAATAAGGTTATTGGAGGTGAATGGCTGTGAACATTTTTATCTCTGTGTTGTTAAGGACTGAGAGTTTTGTGGTTTACCAAGTATTTTGCTATCTGAATAAACCAAACTTTATATAAGAATACCAGTCAATTTTGTCAACAATTCAGTGTAATATAAATACTTGTTTTCTGACACTAAGGTTTAAAATATGGGAATTGGCCAGAAAATTGACCTTTTCTATTTTCGAACCTGAAGGTTATGATAAGCACACCAGAGTCAATCTTTTTGGAACTTAAACCTTCTAATTCATTCACCAAAAGAACTAAAGCAGAGAGGCTAAAGTTAAGACTTCCCTGAGCCTCCCTGAAAGGCCTTATTAAGGTTTGAGTGCAATTTCAGGTCAGCTGTGTTAGCCAGGTGGTTTTTTTCCAGCAGATGAGATTGGTTGCAGCAGCTGATAGATGTTCCCCTTGATGGAAAATTTGGAAGTTGTTTCCATCTGTTGATCGGCATCACTAAATTCACATGACACTTTTTTAGAATGTTCTTTTATCTACCTTGTTCTACCTTCATCAATTTTGTTTTCCTGTCTTTTTATCTCTGTCACATTTAGTGGTTTCTTCACAGTGGTTTTAGTAATACTTTTGCTCATAGCTCTCTTTACAGTCACAGAATCATGGACTATTCTGAGTTGGAAGGGACCCACAAGGATAATTGAGTCCAACTCTTATCCCTTCACAGGACAGCCCCAAGAATCACACCATGAGCCTGAGAGCATTGACCAAATGCTCCTTGAACTCTGTCGGGCTTGGTGCTGTGACCACTGCCCTGGGGAGCCTGTTCCAGTGCCCAACCACCCTCTGGGTGAAGAATCTTTTTGTAATATCCAACCTAAACCTGCCCTGACACAACTTCATGCCATTCCCTTGGGTTCTGTCACTGGTCACCAGAGAGAAGAGATCAGTGCCCACCCCTCTGCCTCCTCTTGTGAGAAAGGTGTAAACTGCGATGAGGTCTCCCCTCAGGTCTGCTCTTCTCCAGGCTGAAAAAGCCAAGTGACCTCAGCCACTCCTCATAAGGCTTCCCCTTGAGGCCCTTTTACCTTTGTTGCCCTCCTTTGGATGTTCTCTAATAGCTTAATGTCTTTGTATATTTGTTATATACTGTACACAGTATTCAAGATGAGGCTGCACCAGCACAGAGTAGTCCTTGCACTGTACTTTCCTGCATTTTGCCTTGGAAGTCCTGTACATGTCTCTCGTACACATCTCTGCAAGTTTTAACCCTCATCTGCAGAGAAAGGGACCTGTGGGTCCAGTTTCCAGGACTGATTGGAACTCCCCCTGCTACAACCTGCAATTCACAGAGGATTCATTCCTTATTTTTAGGCACATCTGCATTGTACACTACAGTACTATGTTATCTTTGAAGAAGGCGTTATGTGGTTCCACAGCCCAAGGCAGCAGTTGTATCCTGGACAGGACATTTCTGTGTTGATGCACTGTGACACTGTCACTGTCAAAGAGAGAAGGTTGTTCAGCTTGGGGGCCAGACCATATCACTCAGTAACACTGATGTCATTCCTAGCTCTTCTAGACCTGTGTTAGTATCTCTGTTATGTTCTACAGACATGTCTTTGCTATTTAAAAAATCAGCTCTTCAGAACAAGGACTGTCTCTTGGTGCAAGTATACATATGTGTCTCTTGCCAGAAATGTCATCTGCGCCTAAAAGATAATCTGAATCAGTGACTATGCTTCAACTTAGTGTGCAGGTTAATACAAGAAAAGTGTTCCAGCAGTTATCATATGTGATTGGGAGCAGGAGTCCTCAACTCTATTACTGTGTCTAGTGAATTAATTTAATCATATACTACAGCTTTTAGATCCTCCACTTACCTTTCAGCTTTCAATAAAGTGGATCTTTTAACCCATACTGTACAGGAGTTTTGTGACTAAAAGGGATTGTTTAGATTCTAAAGTGCTTTGAGAGCCTGGAGAAGGATATTAGTGTAAGTAGTATATTAATATTTATATCTAATCTAGGAATTGTATTTAAATGCAATTTAAACCTTCATTGGGATTTTATTTTTTAGCGTAAGTGTTGGGCATATCACTCAAATTATGGTGAATATATTAGTAGAGGAAATTAAAGGATCTCTGATGATACTTCTTTAGGGCTTTTTCAGCTCACTTGTAAAATGCTTTTGTCTTTCAGATGAAGATTCTGATTCATACTCTCCTCGTTATTCCTATTCTGAGGACAGTAAGTAATTCACATTTCTTGTTTAATCTGCCAAACAGAAAGGGCATGTAAAGCATGTATTTATTTGCCTCCTATCCAGTTCACCAGTATTCATATATTTGACTTATCCTACAGGCAGAACTCAGCTTTCAGTTCCACGGTCCAAGAGTGAGATGGACAATATTGATTCAGAGAAGGTTGTTAAGAGGTCTGCCACTTTGCCACTGCCAAACCGTACTTCATCACTGAAATCAAGCCCAGAAAGGTGACCTGAACTAAGATATATATACGGATTGGTACTGGAAGAATACCTGAAAGCTGTGAATAGGAATGGGACAAAAGTGGAAGCTTTAGATCCACAACTGCAGTTACACTTTTTTGGGAAATTGGATATGTCGTTTTTTTCCCTGGGTCTTCTACTAGGCAGCAGTGAACTCCTTCATTGTCGTAGCCCAGTCTCTCATTCTGTCTTTTTTACCAGACATCACAGAGTCTGTTGCAGAGTCTCCTGCCTGGGTGAGGAGTGTTTCCTTTGGTGTCATGCCTGTAAAGTGCCTACCACATAGGCACAGCAGAAACTCTTGGCTCAGTGTGACTATAAAGTCACCTCAGAAAGTAGAAACAAGTAGAAATAATTGTGGAGAAGCAAAAATTGTGTATACGTTGAACCTTGGTAAAAACTTTGTTACATTTTTTCATCTTCAAGGGGTCTCACCCACATGAACTGTACTGGAAGTAGGTTCTAGTTAGCAGTGTCATTTCTGATCTTTCAGGATGACTTTTTTGCTTTATTACTATGTGTTTTATACCTCTTTGTAGCAGTAATGAATGCAGTTACCAAACAAAGGAAAGCAGAATGAGCAATGGATATTTTATGTCCTGTTGAATCCTCCCACCTCCTCCCTCTTTCACCAACTTCCACAAGCTCTCGAAGTTTTTTGCCTGCTGCAAATGAGCAATGCTGTAATCTGAGATTGCTAATTTAGTGAGCATTTCAGGTCACCAGATCAGGAGACAAAGTTTACTGATAGAACGTGTCTTCCTGATGCAGGAATTGAGGGCATAGTGTGTCTGTCCTCTGAGAAAACTCTTGCAAGTGAAAGGATTACAATAATTAGTGCTTCCTATTAACTAATGACAAACCAGTGTTTCACCAAGGAAAAGACCTCCTCTTAGACTCCAAAGTGCCCCCAGAATCCAGGGCAGTGGTAGGCAGGTAATCAGTGATGTGGCTAAAATGAAGAAGTTTAGCAAAAACAATTTAATCTGAGTTCTGCTCAAAGTTTGGACATGTTCATATTTGTGAGCTTAGTTGAAGCCCATCATTAAGCTATTTCCAGTGAGGAAAGATAAGGAAATCTGAAAGTTTATTGGAATTACTTGGAATAACCCCCCTCTGCTCCAGTGGTTTCAGCAGTTGAGCTGTATCAAACTCTGCCTGCTATGGATAAAAAAAGTGCGTGTTCGGGGTACTATCTGAACCTTTCCTCCTGCAACAGCCCCCTTTTTAAGATTAAAAATGCACACTGATTAAACCAGAATTAATGGGGAAAAGTGTGTCAAAAAAGTGTCTACACAGAAACCACAGTATTTTGGGTTAATTGATCTTTCTTTTCTCAGGACAGACTGGGAGCCTCCAGACAAGAAGGTGGACACCAGAAAATACCGTGCAGAACCCAGGAGCATTTATGACTATCAGCCAGGAAAGTCCTCTGTTCTGAACAACGAAAAGATGGTAATGTTCGATTTATCCTAGTCTGTGGCTTTATCCTGTGATTATGAAACACTCTCCAAATGTTTGTCAAGTTCTATTTGGATGGAATTCCTTTTGCTTACATTGAGTGCTCATGTGATGTATTTTTGAAAGCTGTTCTGCATAACTACCTAACATTTTTGTTCTCTATAGAGCGAGACCCAGGGGGATTGAGAGGCTACTTTCCTTTTGGACGTGTTGTTTTCCGTGTTAAGTATCAATCACTAACCCTAGTTTTTAATCCATGTTTGACACTGTGACCTGTTCAGCAGCTGTTTTACCAGCTGTACTTTTTCTAGGGCACAGCAATAGTTGATGCAGGAAGGTTGAAGGCATTATGCAACAGAGCAGTCAGGTTCGGTTTCTATGTTCCTCTGAGGCTTTAAACACTGAACTAGTTTTTAGAGTGCCTGTAATGTGCCTCAGTGGATGTCTCTGAGGTGCAATAGGACATGGCTATCTGTCCTGGGCTTTCTTCCTCAGCTGGATCTCACCCCCCCTGTGGCAGAGGTGGCAGCACTGAATGGGAGCTCACTCCCCAACTATGCCAAAAGGTAACCTGGAGTATTAAGCAAGCTGTTACCAATTTGAGTATGAAATTAGTAAGCAGTGCAGTGAATTGTGACAGCTAGGGGATGTAAAAAAGTCTCTTTTTGCAGCCTTGCTGAGAACACTTGACAAGGGACAGGGCAGAGAGGTGATGCTAACCTTGTCAGCCAGTCCTGTGTAAATCACCACAGATCACTTAAGGTGTCCTTCAGTGGTGCAAGTGTGACACTGTAAGTGCTAGAAAATACTGAATGATGTTAGTAGTGTGTAGCCCAGCTTGGTACTTAAAGATATTAATGCCTATGTTCTATATAGGCATTAATTTGAATGATTCAATTAGAAGTGCTATTTGCATGTGAGATTCCAAATGTAAACTGGACTTTGTGCCTTAACAGCTCAAGCATTGATCCATGCATGGACTAAGTAAAAGAATGCTCCTGGAAAACCTGCCAAAGATTTTACATAAAAGTGAATAGCAACTTAAATCCCTAGAAATATAAGAATCAAGTCTGATCTGGGACCTGATGTTTCTCTTTAGTATTTTGGTGGGTTTTCTTTTTTCCTTCCAAGTGCAATCAAGGTCCATCACTTTTTGAAGATCCTGCAACCAACTTCTTTTCACTCTCGTGTCCCTTCATTGACTTCAACAAAGTTGCTCCTGATGGGAGCATGATCCTAGTGCCTATTGAAATGGGCGGTGGATGACTCCCTCTTGATACTACTGGGCATTGGCTCAGCCCATTAGAGAAGTGCCAGTGAGGAGTGGTTTGAACATGGTATGACAACTTGATTCCTGCAGTCCATCCTGGAACAAGATTTCTGCTGACTTAAGCGGCAATTTTGTCTCACGGTAAACAGACAAGATTAAAACTTGTGGCAAAAGGCTGGCTTCATCTGTGTACTTAAGCATTCGCAAAAGGTCTGTCATCACCAGTGGTACTGTTTACATGTTCAGACTTCATCAGGTACTTAACTAAACTGTGGAATCAGAGTCTAAAAGCCACAAGCAGGACCATAATCAGCATAATTGAGAAAAATTGTATGTACAGAGCTCATCAAAACCAAGACAAAAGTGGTAGCTGTGTTACTTCCAGTGGTTTTTTATGAGCTTTAATTTAAAGCCACGGATGACAAAAGAAAGAAATAGTAGCTTCACAGTCTCCATTAGTCTCATTAAATACGACAGCAGTGGTTAGTGGCTAGGTCTTTCAAGGAGGGTGCAGGAGATTTCTGGATATCTCCTAGCAATCACACCCACAGCTGTGACTATCAGAATCCCAACCCAAAACTATGTGAGAGCAATGAAGAGCCTCCTGTTGACGTTGGTGCTCTTTGTTTTAATGTAAAGGTGGTTATATGAGAAGATGAGTGCTTTTAGTTGGAGTGCAGTAAATAAAAAATGCAGGCATTGATTCTATTGTGCCTTGAAGAAATAGCCAACTCATTCTCCAGGCCATCAGGCATTAAACATGATTGGTTCATTTCAGATTGAACCATTGCCTCTCATTCAGCTTCAATCCTGAGCTCTTGTCCTGGACCTTTTTTTCTGATGCTAATGGCTGTGACAGAGCCTGGGACATCTAAGTCCAGCACTGTTGTCAGCTGCCTCAGTAACCCCCTTACAGAACGATTTCCATGAGGACACTGCATTTGTGTGGCTTATTGCTGGTTGTGATGGAGTTCTTGGGATCACACTGGCACGTCAGACATAATGTGTTTATGTTTTTAATGCACTGAGATCCATTATGTCTAAGACTAGGTATACTGAAATGCAAGAATTAGCTAGATATCTTTTGGGGAGTGGCATCTCATAAGCCTCTGCAAAGGACTTTTATTCTCTTACCTCACCAGTAATGTTTTTAAACAGCTAGTATTATTTCAACTTTTTTTGTTTCATTAAAATAGATGGTATGAAAGAAAGGGAATTTCCTTTTCAGCTGTACTGTTTTCTGTCCTGTCTGATTTTCCTTCATTGTAGTTTTGTCTGATATTTTTAACATTTATTTGTGAGGAAACATGTAATATTGTCGCTCTATCCATCCCTTCAGAGACCTTTCAGGATGCGCTCTCTCTAACTTGTGTCTCATTTGATTTAGAAAACCACCTTCCACTCTGTTTGCAATGTACAGAACAGGGTTTCTCACATATTCATGTGCTGTTAAAGATGCAGTATTTGATTCAAATCTCACAAAATTTCTTTTTTTTAACCAAACAAAACAAATTAAAGTACATGCAGCTTTGGACTTGATGAAAGTGTCTACAGTAGGACTGCGGGACTGCTTGACTCCCAGCTCTTCCATTGATTCTCCCTGTGACGCTGGGCAAGCTGCATAATCTCTCTCTGTGTGGGTCTCCTGATCTGTAAAATGCAATTCATTCATATTCATGTTGCTTACAATGGTGCTATTAGGCTTAACTGATGTCTGCAAAGTAATTCTTGGCCTTTATGAGAGAGGTGCTATAGAAATTCGAAATCATAAGGCTATATATCTACATTTCAGAATGGAAACCATAGGATCTGCATCTCTAACAGTCCCTTTCCGTGTATTCTTTGCATAATGTTATCCTTCTCTCTCTTCCATTCCCCTATCACCAACTCCTTTAGACTCGGCATATAAGCCCAGAAGAGATAGATTTAAAGAATGAACCTTGGTATAAATTCTTTTCGGAATTGGAGTTTGGGAAACCGGTAAGTTTGATAGTTGCAATGACCAATGAAGTCAACCTGACTTTTTTTTTTTCTTAAATAATTGTCACATCTCTTTGCTAGGCCCTAAACCTGAAACAGCTGCTTTACCCATATAAAGGTGCGATTGTACATAACGTCATCCTAGTACTAACGTAAAGCAGCTGTTCTCTGGCCACTTTTAGTATTTTGAAGCCATTTAGAAACATTTCCCACCTTCCAGCACTTACATTTCCCACCTTCCAGCACTATGTATCAACAAGGCAATGTTTTTTTCACACACCATAGTTCAAACTGCATTTTTGTTATTGATGATAGAAATAAATATCCTGTTGTCATTATTCAAAGGAGAGCTGAGAGGTAGCTTTAAGTCAATTTATTCCTATCCCTGGCTTGTAAACTGTAGATCAGTAATTTCCAGCTATCCATAAACAGATTGTGACCGTTTCCTGTTCATTTCTTTATGCATGTAGCTGCCTGTTGCCTAAATGGGGATATCAATCTGTGTTGAACAGCCCTTGCCGTTCCCTGAAACCAAAGGAGTCTGAGAACAGTGTGCTTTCTTTTCAAATGGACCTGTGTTGCTATGTGTGGAGAGAGGCAAAAAAAAAAAAAAAGCCTTGATTTCCCCTCTGGAAAAGGATGAACCATAGCTTAATTATTCAATAGGACAAAGGACATTTTGATGGAGGGAACTTATCAGTGGTCATGGCTACTAGAAAAAATGTGTCTTTAAAGCATTTTATGGCCTAGTTCTTACTGATTAGACACTGTTAACTTTGTTATTGAATACTGTTCAATTAAGATACTCTTACTGCACCAGAGGATCAGGATCAGCCTCTCACATGTATTCAAGCATAGCCGTTGTTTGGCATTTCTCCTTTCTCCTCGAGGTCAGTTGTCAAATTCCCATATACACCATTTTTGAGTGCTGCTGATACTTTCCTTCATGTATGACAGAACAGAAATATGTTTTAAGGTTCAGTACTGTCTTCAGAGGCAACTGCACATGAACACCAGAGAGCAGGTTTTCTTTAAATCTAGTCTTTGTTTTGACAGAAGTGACACACTTCCTCTACACAGAATGTAGCTGCTGGAGCTCAGTGCTCAGTGTGATCACATCATAGAAATACGGTGTAATTTTTGCTGAGACACAAACACGTATGGTGGTTGGATAGTCCATTCTTTAATAGAAGACTATGTTTTATAGCTATGGACCTTTCATCCTAAGCTAAAGAAGGAGCTTCAGCAGTGTTTGAGATGAGACCCCCTTAATTTTTAGGCAGTAGAAGTCATATAAATCTCACCTAACTGAAGTGAGATTTATATGTGTTATCAGTGTAAGGATTTAAGTTGTCATGGTTTAAGATTTCCACAGTGAGACCTGCTTAGCTTTGCTGCCATGTAATTAATAGCCATATGCATTTTAGTGAGTGAAAGTTTGTCATCTCTGTGGTCCTTTGAGTCAGTGTGAGTTAATGGAAAATGTGTCAAAGAAAGGAAAGCTTTTATGCCCTTGGTCCTTTCTAGATGTAGGGTTATACCTGTTCCTGAGAAGTGCGGATTTGTCCTTTTAGTCAAGAAGCCTTGGCCTTATTTCAGAAGAGGCCATCTCAGGCTGCACCAGCAATCTGTCTGGGGTTCAGCAGAGCATCTGTTCTGGTGGCAGGTTCTCTACCTTGCTCAGGGCACCATTGTAACGTGCTGCTTTCTTACAGCTTGCCTTGAAACAATACCCCATGTCAGCTTGCTCCAGCTCCAAAGTCATGCAGCCATGCTCCCCAAGAGCTATGCCGTACTCTGAAAATTGTGCTTTGGCATCAGGCACTTAAATTCAGGATGCTATCTCAGACTTCTATAGATAGCAAAGGTCTCAGAGCTTCATCTTTACAGCCTAAAGAGCATGCTTTTTGTAGTTTTGCTCACTCCAGTCATGGAAGGGTCAGATTTTTGGGACCAGCTAGCGGTTAAGCCTCTCAGCTGAGAGTTTCAGCTGATATTCACTAGTGTCTGGGCTTTTCAAAGATTCTGTCTTTGTATCCGCTTTTTTCCAGTGCTGGAGATAATGTGTGCTCCTAGAGGCATGATTTCCCCAGGCTTTCTGACTTTATTTGCAGCTCTGTGATGTGGGCAGGAAACACTGTTGGTAAAGGGAAGCACAGGATTCTCGTGAGCCTGCATGTGTTGCTCTCCAAAGACACCAGAACAATCAGGGTGTTGTTTTCCCCACTGAGGAAAGTAGATGTGCTTTTTAGGGCAACTGAGGTGACACATTGCTGGACCAGCATCCCAGATGCATTTCTGGACAGCGCTGTGGACTGCTGGTGTGCCCTGCAGACAGGCAGATGAATCTATGCAGCGTGACTGGTTTTTCCAGTGTGCTGCTGAGACTGAATCCCCACACACTCTCTCCTTCCCTTCTCCTGACCTGTGGCTCCACACCTCCATGGAGCCCATCCACAAAACTTGACATTCAGTCAATCTAGAGCTCAGTTGTTTTCCTCTGTCATTGTGGGAAAACACACATGGGCACCTTCTCCCAGCCCTTCCCATTACAGCATTGAGCTAAGCTCTTTGATATAAATGTGGAACCAGGGGGCTGGAAAAAGAAGCGCAAGTCCTGCTTTCTCACCTACTGCCCTCCAGTTCTTCCCTCCAAATCTCAAATTTTAGTCTTTGCAGCACCAACTACTCTTCTACAGCTGCTGATCTAGTGGACACTAAATAGGTATTTAGTACTTGCATCCACTCAGTAGTTGTCAGAATGTAAAGTGGTACAGATTCAAACTACAGATCAAAGCAGTCTATAAAGGAATTTGGATAAAGACCCAAGTGTTGTATCTCCATCCCACCTTTGGTAACTGACACTGTGGCATTTTCCTCTCAGTGACTCAGAGACACTTATTGTTTAATAATCTAGTCATAGAAGTCAGTATGAACGTGCAGGACAATGCTAAGCTTGCCAGGCAGCAGAGGTTAATTTTGTTTGGAAATGGAACAAATGTATTCTGTTCTCACAAAATAAGAGCAGAGTATCTTTGAGCAAATCAGTGAGAGGTGCATATCTGGTGAAATGAGGATACTATCATGACTATCATTATTTGGATAGGAGTGTCAGGACAAAGGTCTCTCACTTTGAATAATCTTCCCTGATATTTACATGGGCATCCAAACAGGAAAATCCTATTTTGAAATTGGCACCTTCACCTGTAGGATGAATTTTAAACTAGTTCCCAAACTTTAATGTGTCCCACTCTCTTCACCAAAAATCACCGCAAACAAACCCCCAAGCCAGTGAAATAAAAAGTAACAACTCTGCATTCTCATTGCCCCACAATGCCACCACTGGAAAATCAGCCATTTGTTCACATGGTATGTATCCATAGTCTGATGGGGGTGGGAAAGATTTTCCCTTTTCTTTATCAAAGGCCCTTGTTTTACCCTTTCCTTTTGAAAAGAAAAATGAGCAAAACAAATGCTTTTTATGATCGTGTGGTTTTTCCCCCATTTTGTTTTGGTTTTATGTTAAGAATGCTTTAACCAACAGCTGTGGGCTCCCTCTAGAGAGTCCAAAAGCCCTTAGAGCACCTTGCAAAAATAAAAATTTCTTCCCATGCTACTGAAAATAGCCCCTTTCAGACTGCATGTATGTTCCCTTTTTCTCCCCATGATTTCTTAATATTTGTGCTATAGCAGATTTATCCGTCTTTCTCTCTTTCTCTGTTGTGGTTTGTTGTTTTTTTATAATTTCTTTTCAGTGTTGATGCAAATCCCCTATTGTGTTCCCCCTCTGTTCTAATCCAGTTTCCATATTCTCTGTGATGTCTTTCCTTATCTTCATTTCCTCATTTCCTTCCTCTGCTTTCCATCAGCCTCCAAAAAAGATTTGGGATTATACTCCTGGAGATTGCTCTATCCTTACTAGAGAGGATAGAAAGGTAATTGTGTCTCACGTACGTTGCACTACAGCATCCAGCGCGTATGTATGTGTGTATGTGGTTTTCTTTGTTTTGTTTTTTTTTGTAACATTGCTTGGGGTTTGTGTGCTTGTGAGTGATTTTTTTTTTAATTGGGCTTGAGCTCATTAGCCTAACAATCTAGTAGCTAGTAAATTGATTTAATAAACAATGCTTAAATCATAATCAACCATAATTTAGAGTGGTGGTTTTGCTATCTTGACTTGCAGTGATAATTATACTAACAGCGTATTACATATGTTACAGCATCTTTTTTTTTTTCTTACAGGTGGGTTTTGTAACTTATGGTTTGTAAAAATAGATCCTAGCAGGCCTGTGCATCTCTTGATTTGAATGTTAAATGCTTAAAACTGTTTCCTCTGTAATGATTGAAATGTGATTAATTACTAGTAAATTTCTGTGTATTGTTCATACCACCTTCATCTTTTTTCAAAATTAACTTTCCTTTGGTTTCCCCTAACCCTAAGCATTATTTTCCCATTCTTCTTCTCCTTCTTTAACCAGACTGATCTAGAAAAAGACCTCTACCTCTACCAGGCTGAGTTAGAGGCAGATTTAGAAAAAATGGAGAAGCTTTATAAAGCGCCACATAAAAAGCCACAGAAGGTATTTCCTATTCTTTTCATGCTGCCAATCCCTGTTTCCAAACTCTCTGCTCTAATCTATTCACTGCTGGATGATTATTAAATGAGGTTGGGATAAATAATGGCTCTGAACGTTCTGACTGCATGGCTTGCTGTGTCGCTGTCAGAAATAATAGAACGTGATGCTGAGAATCCGGCTTGAAATCCATTTCAGATACAGTGATTCCCTCTCTCCCCCATTTGCTTTCGGCTGGCCCCAACCCCCATCTCAGTCTCCCTTTTGGATTTAGACTTCAGTGTCTGCAAAAAAAATCCTCTCTATTTTTCACATGAATAGGCAGCAGCAATCAGCTTAAAATTCTTGGTTGGCGTGTCACGTCATCATCTTGTGCCTTTCAAGCGTGTTGCCATCTACCCTCCCTTCATACAAGCCCTGCTCTGTGCTAGGAGCTCACGCCTACCCAAGATTTTGGATACTCCCGAGAGATTTTACACAATTTTCCTTACGCTGCACCTTGTCATGGCCTCCTAGGGCAGGTCAGCTGCAGCTGCTGCTTCGAGGGTCTGCAGGACTTGAACCATGAAATGATAGATTAATTGGTAACACGCCATTTTATTTTTTCTATTTTTTTTCTGCTGTTGATTTCTTTTTTTTTTGAAGCTGCGGCATTTCATCAGGACTTGAAAAAGCTGCTTTTTCAAACCCAAGATTTGCTTTTTCTTCTTACATAAGAATCCTCACATAGATGAGGGGACACCAAATAGAGCATTTGTGCTAAAATTGCCTTCAATTTTAAATAACATGCGTAGGAAGTGTTAGATGGATTTAAAGCAAGTGGATAAGATCTGGCTTTTGCTATTGAACTTGTGCAGCTGGCATTGCTTCTCTTGAGTAAGGAAACTGAACTGAAACATTGCTTTTCTTATAAGAGCTTGGATATTTTTTTGAACGCTGAGGAATATACTGTGCTACAGAAATGTAATATACCTTTAAAGCAAAGGCGGGCAGTGACCGGTTGGGGGAAAAGCTTGGGGAAATAATTATGAGCATGTGTCTCCTGGTCATGGCCCAGCTGGTTATCTCTTCTTGCTTTTGGCTTTATTCACAATGACTCATTTGCAGACAAAAGAATGGGCACTGTGAAAAAGGCATCGGCTGTGCTAAAAACCTGTCACTGCCCTGAAGGAACTCTCAGAAATTGCTGCTTTTCTGCAAAGACATTGGCAGCTTAAACTGCGTTTTAGACTTAAACTTCAGTGTCTCCTGTAGGCTAATATTCAAGCAATAGATTGAAAATTACTTAAGCAAGCCTTTTTCTTTCTCCTCATGTGTAAGTGTGTATCAATTACTCCTTTGTTTGGACTTTTGCAGAATACAGCAGGTGTTACTCCTCTGGAAACTTCCACAGACCATTCTTCCTAGTAAGTTTTTCGATTGCTTTTGATATCTCTTTTGCAGTCTGAGGCCATGTAGGACAGGGTTTTGTGCATTGGAAACGGATTGACTTTATTTTTGGGGGATGGATGTAGGCAAATGCATGTACTATAAGAATTATACTTGTCCTTTAGATGAGTCTAGGTACAATATCTGCTCTTTGAACTTGAATGAATTTTGAAGTGATTACATGAGTGATTGGATTGCCAAGATAAGATTTGCTGATTGTGCTAAGCAGCAGCTTTAAAAAAACCCCAAACCTTTAACTTCATCTTGATGAAGTTTGCAAATTGACTGTATCTTCATGCAAGTAACATTACTGTATGGAATAAATAAAAATTGTTTGTTACACATGTATGGTAGATTGCTGCCTGCTAGATACTCCCTGTTACGCACACCAGATCTAAATGATGCTGTTGATGGAAGGCGATAATTCTCCAGCCTACAGAAAGGGAAGAGTGGTAGCAGTAACAATATTTCTCAAAGATCTAACTGCTTTTTCAGAGGAATATATAAGAAGCATTATATTCTGTCTAAAAGAATTGGCTTGTCTTAAGAGGGGAACACACAACAAAAAAAATCCGGAGCAAGATGCTGAGCTGTTCTGAGTTACTTGCACTGTACTGAGTTATTCGAGCCATGGAGCCACCTTCTACTGTGAGCCTGCTGCTCCTTGTAATTGGACTGAATACTTAATATTGTCCATAGGCACAGTGATCCTCTCTCTCTACAAGGATGGTTTGTTAAGAAAGGCAAATTCTCCTCCAGATACCCATTAATACCATGTGTGTTCACTGCTCCCCTGGGGGCCTTAGAGGTCTCCTGTACTTCTTTCAACTCAGTTCCCTTCTGTCTGTATTCATTCTGCTGGGAAACTCACAAACTGCTACATTTTGTTGGTTGCTCCTATGACTGTTTAGTTCTATTTTGTTAGGAAAAGAGCAGTAAAATAAATGGACATCTCAGGTATTACCATAAATAGCTTATTTTTGCTCATGGCAGCACTGTGTCTGCCACCCAAAACATTCAGGAGTGTCACTGTCTGATCCATTGGAGAGGAAGCAACCTGAGTATGCTGGGAATGGGACACAAGAGCGAGGCCCAGTGGAGTTGCACATTCTTTCCTGTCCTGCCTTTAGAGAGCAGAGAGGAAAGCTAGCTGGAGTTTATTGTCTTATTTTTGTAGTGTTGCTCTTTTCTCCCATTCACCCAATCCTGATCTGGCAGACTGCTTTGGCCCTAATACAGTACTGCTTGCTGGCCTTAATAAGGGAGCAGCTGGTAAAGGGATTCTGTGAAATGCCTCCTATCTCTTCCCCAGGTATATTCCTAAGGGAGGATTGTTTTAACCCTTTGTTTTTTAACAACTAGGCTAGCAACTAAGCTCAGGGCAGTCATTATTCCTTTCAGCAACTGGCAGGACTTCCTCAGGTACCTGACAAAGAGCTTTGTAGCAATGGGTCTGTTTGAGCATTTTCTGAGTTGAAAAAGTGACAGTATTGCCTTCCTCTTTCATGGTGCTTTTTATGAGCTTTTACTCCAGAGAGTAATTTATGGGACTGTATATGACCTGGTTTTCCTTGTCTGGAAACGAAAATCATCTTTGTGATCCAGACATTGTGTAATTTCACCTTGTAGCCAGTCCTCTGATGTGTTTGAAAGCTTTCTCTTTATCCCAGAAGTACAATGTCTGTCCAAAATAAACACGTGCATGTACAAATTTATCCACAAGCAGACATAGCAAGAAACATTTTTACATTCACATAAATCTGAATCACTCTTGGACATCAGGATGTCAAATATTTCTACTAATTGACAAATCCATATATTTTTATTTTTTCAAACTTTCCAGCAGTCATGCTTTGGCCCAGAGTGGCTTTGTGTGAGACTGCATCTTATTCTGAAGAGCTGGGTTGAGCACAGGAACTGGTATCAAATGAGCTCAGCTTTTAGGAAAACATAGTCTGCCTGATTGCTCAGTAACTTTTTACACTTGAAAGGCCATTTATACCATGGTATTGTCACTTAATTTTTTAGAAAGAAAACAGTGAAATCTAGAAATCAGATGTGTGATCATACTTGTGCATAGGTTCATGACTAGAAAAGGGATTTGCAATACATTTCCAGTCTTTAAAAGCCTCTGAAATTAAAATTGTTCATATATCTAAGTGGTAGACCCAGAGTCCAGGGTTTTTTATTCCCTGTAGTGGAAGCCTGAAACAAAGCTGATCAGAACTCTCCGCATCTGGGAATTTCTTTGGCAATTAAAACAGTAGTATCTACAGTCCTGTACTGTTGCTTCTCTGCGTATTTCCTCACTAAGGGGCTTCACAAATTGTTCTGAGGGTCTTGAACTATAGTGTTGGCTGGGAGGCTGAACTGGTTGAGGTGAACTCCTGAGCAGCTGTACTTTGTAAGCAAGAGACAGGCATGGCTAGTGTTTAAGGAGAGAGAACTGGTAGTTGGAAGTTATTTGTGCTACATGCAGCTAGCCAATTAATTTCTTTGTGTCTGCAAAGAAATCATGCATCTGCTCTGACTGTTGTCTCATCTGTAAAATAGGGAAACGCTTTCCTGCCACCTGTTTCCTGGCAGATTGAGCCTGGAGTGATCCACCTCCATTCAGGTGGAGAGTGCTCTGGTAGTGCCAAACCTAGAATATTAACACAATGTATTCATAACCACTTCATTCAGCACCAGTTCTTCATATACAGTCTATTCTGGGTTCAAAAGTGTGGTTTTCTCTTACCTTACATGAAGCTCTCAGCAAACAGAAGTGACCCCCTGGTGTCTCTATCCTTTTTTTGTGTATTCCAGCTCCACCTATTCACCCAACTACCATGCAGTGAAGAGGGAGTCGGAGCAAGTTCTGGGGGACCCTGCTGCCTTGGAGAATGAAAGGCAGATTTACAAGAGTGTGCTGGAAGGTGGAGATATCCCATTCCAAGGGCTGAGTGGTCTCAAGCGACCTTCGAGCTCTGCTTCCACAAAAGGTAGGTGGTCAGGGCACTAACCTGTTCTCAATTCTGCACAGTGTCAAAAAACATGTGATATGGGTCTAACTGCTGCAGGGTTTAGAGTCCTATTCAAGCCAGTTGAGATTTATGCCGTCCTCCCTTCTTGCCATCCCTAGTGTTCCCTCCTTTTTTTCTCTTAGACCACACTGGCCAATATTTTTCATGACACCTTTAACTGATCCAGGTTCCTCTTCCCAAGAGAGACCAGCTCCCTCCATCCAGCACCTCAGCCACATCCCACACCCTTGTGTTCTTCCTTGAGGCAGCTTAGGCTGGCCTTGCTATCCATCTGCTCCCACTGCCTTGCCATGCTAGAGCCCTTCCCTGCCTTTTCTGTTATTCCTGCTGCAGTATCTCAGCAGGCCACACCAGTCTGCTGGCCTGGCTACCCTGGTGTAGCTAGTGCCATGTGCTCCACAGCCTCCTGCCTGCCAGGGATGCAGAGGGAATGCATGGGACACTGAACCAGCAATTGCTGGTGGAACCAGCCCTGCAGGCTCTGGGACTGTGAGCCAGAAGAGACCAATCTCCTCCCCTTTCCTCCCCCCACTGCAGGCTCTCTAAAAGTGTAGTACAAAGAAGAGCCTGACTCGCATCAGGGAGTTATACTGGGGAATGTATCTCTGAGCCAACTTCAACCTAAAAATGGCTTGAGATGAGGAGAGGACTGGAGAAGGAATGTGTTGGGTTTCTGAACTGCTCTCCCTAAAAATAGTACATCACACCAAAAAGGTCTCTCTGTCTCCATCTTCCAGCTGTTTTTCAACATTTTGTCAGCCGTGTAGGGGAGGGAGTCAAACTGGATCTGAACAAAAAAAAAATCTGTTCAGTTATTGTTCCCCAAGCAGAAATTGAATGGTTATTTTGATATTTGAATTTGAACTCAAATTGGAAACAGACCTAAAAAATGTAGACTACGCTGAAACCAGACTGTATCCTCCTTAAAAAAAAAAATGTCCTGAACTGACTCCTTGAATTTTAAAGCAAATATGGTCAACCACATTGTCTGAAGTACACTCAGCTTATTCCTAGTATGGGGAATCTCTAAGCAGGCATCTATCTCTTGGGCAAAGTCAGCTGATGTGGCATGCTTGTGCTAGCACAGTCAGCCACTGATTGTTTTCTCCCTCCCAGGAATAAACTATTTGGCAAGCACTGTGGTGAGACCATAGTAGGTGTGATTGCAGGCTTGGTATTAAGCCATTTTTGCAATGTTAGTGCCTATGCATTCTTGCTGACACCCTGATCCTTCCCAGAGTTCAGCTGCCCTTTTCCATGGTGCCACAGCTTCCCTGGAAGCTGATGATGCTTAGCACTTTTTAGGAGGGTACCTTCAAAGTGCTCCAGATTTGCTTCTGGCCAGGCCTCTCATTTTAGAGACCTTATCAGCACTTCACCTACTGCGCGGCTTGTTTTGCAGTTTTTCCTGCTTTTCTTTGTTTCGGAATTTTGTTTCTTTAAAGTGCATTTTATGAAATCCAAGCATGTTCTTTCTCCTTTCTCAATAGCTTTCTAGCACTTAAGCTAACAGGTTGTATTTATTTTATTCTGCATGCTTACCAGTGGATCGTAAAGGTGGGAATGCTCATATGACTGCACCCTCTTCAGTTAATAGCCGAACCTTTAACACTAGTCATACCAGTATGTTAGGTCACACATGTAAACATAAGAAGCCCTTATCAGCTGCAAAAGCCTGCATTACTGAAATCCTCCCTTCTAAATTCAAACCCAAACTAGCAGCTCCAACTGCTCTTGTGCAGGACAAGACAGGTATCTTACTGTCTCATGAGAAAGCTCAAAGCTGCGAAAACCTTCGTAGCTCCGTTGCCTTGTTTGATAATAAAAAGGCTTTCATGGTAGATATAGGGGAAAGCATAGAAAACATCTTGATGAAGTCAAAGCAAGAGTATGCCATAAAATCCGGCAGTACCATGAGCCTGCAGGAATATGGCACCACCTCTAGGAAAGGCTACCTGTTCCCTGCCTCCAGGAAGAGTGGGATGGAGTTTACAACGCTCTATAAAGACATGCACCAGATCAACCGGTCCAGGATCCATTTGGACACAGTCTCCTCCTGCAGTGTGAAGGATATTGCATCTCAGTTTGAGAATGAAGCAAAGGACAAGATGGAGCACAGCCTTAGTCGAGAGGATTCAGAGCAGATCCCCAAAGACACTGTTTCCTCCCGTATCAGTGCCTTTGAGCAGCTGATCCAGAGATCCCGATCAATGCCCTCACTTGACTTTTCCATTGGACAAAACAAATCCACCACTTCTCTTCAGTCTAAAATTTGTCTGAGTGCTGCATACTCTGCAGAGATTCTTCTGGATTTGTCAAAAGCACACCAAGAAGAGAAGGATGTTGCCTGCTTGGCTGACAAATCCTCCCGCTCCTGCAGCAATGTGGAGGACACAGCTTCGGATGTCAGTGATGCCATCCCTATGGACACACTTTCAGCTTGCACAGATGAAATAGATCTTCTCTCAATTGCCTCCAATGACAGTGGAAGCAGCAGCAGCAACCTCAATGGGCCTCAGAAGCATAAAATCAACAGATGCAAGGGCGCGTGCCCAGCTTCCTATACCAGGTTCACTACCATCCGAAGGCACGAACAGCAGCAGGCCTCCAGGAACCCTGATTCCAAAAGGGATGTCTATGGGGACAGGCACATGCTCCCCAGAAATGTCTACCTAATGAGCCCGCTCCCATTTCGATTGAAAAAGCCCTTCCAACACAAGTCCTGCAGAACTCCACCCCCAGACTGCATGGCAGTGCCCAGCCCTGAGAACCCAGACGACCCCATACAGCTGCAGGGGAATGTAGGAAACAAGAATCATCACTCCCAGCACCAGCTGTTCTCCAGAAGCAGGCCTCTTGCACCCAGGCGCCTGTCTTCCTTTGACATTGTGGAGAGGCTTGGCTCCTTCCCCACCATGGGATCTAGCAAAGATAGCTTCATGGGCCGGGCTGACACTCCTGACTCCTTAAACAATGGTAACCCTCCTCCATATGCCCTCTGTCACAGCCTGGACACAAACAACAACCCGCAGACTGAATTTGGGACGTACCTAGGAGGTGGTTTTTGAGTTCTTTACCAGTTTCTCTTCATCTGTCTTCCTGCTTCCTTTCTCCTCCCTTTTTCTTCCACAACCCTTGCATTTTTATTCCCCACCCTTGCATCCCCTGACTCTTCACCACCCCACCCCCCCCGCCCGGTGTGTCTAACGTCCTTTGCCTGTCTTGCTGAGCATTTCTGTTCACGACTTGTTAACAGCTGCACTTCTGAGAAACAATTTCTGCTGCCTTTCTAATCACATCAGGTTCAGTTTATCTCTCAAGCAGCTCTGGGGATGCAAGAATCTCAACGTGAGATATTTCTAGTCCTGTATCATTTACACACACAGGAATTACAAAACAAACCCGGATGATTTGCTTTAAGGAGTAGTTTCTCAAGGTCTAGTTGTGTGTGTGTGCGTGTGTTTGTGTATTAAACTTTTCTCAACAGTAAAATGCCAAATCGTTCTTTGATGGCAGTGAATCTTTTCTTTACAAAGTCCTTCTGTGTATATACACTTTCCTGTACTATTATTTTCTCCCTGTTTTTGGATCTTTGTTTACATATACAGCCCAAAAGGGAAAAAAATGAAAATGGGTAAATTATTGACCTCTGATTGGCAATTTGGTCAATGGCAATTGAAAATCCTTACTGTTATAACAGAAACAAATTGTTTAAAAATATCTATATTTTTCCTTTCTGGTTATGCTAGAAAAATCCATCTGTATTTTAACTTCCTTATGTTGTTTTGAAGTAGATTCAGAATCACCAAGGCATTTTGCACCAGTTGATTACATGGAAACTCCAGAAGAAATTATCCGCAGGCGGCATGATGACAAAGAGGTAATGCCCTCCTTTATGGCATAATAACAGTTGTAGCAACTCCACACAGAAGAAATATAGCATTGAGCCTTATATAAGGACAGCTTGTATCTCCATGGCTATGTGTACTGGAAGTTAGAGCAACAAACAGGAATTAGTATGTTTTAATTTCAGTACTACCTTTGCCACTCATTTGATGTATAATGTGTGTAGTCCAGTTTAGCTTTTGTTTCAGATTAACCCGATAGTTATCAGTTGTACAAAAGTATATATAGGGGCTTTAAAGAATATAAAAAGGTTGGAGATGTATGTGAGATGGAGTCCAACACCCCAGTACTGTCAGATAAGGATGGTTAATCTGTAATTGTTCTTCATGCAAGCCACTTGAATTGGTATTAATCAAACTGGTGAAAACAGTATTTTACCTCTGGACGTCCTCAGGTTCTGAACAGCAAGTGTAAGATATCTTAAGCTATCAGAAAATGGGAAGCTTTTCTTCAGTGCAAACTCGAATTCTTTATGATGTCTGAAGTTGTTTACTACAGAATGTAGCAGTCCTTTTTGAAATGGCTGGGCAATGCTGGGACAAACCGAAATAGAAAAAGCACATAGACTTTTCAGCACTGACTGTATTCAAGCTGAGTTAAAGAAGTTATAAAGTGATTGCTTTCCAGGAATTAAGCTGGAATTAATTTCCCCTGCCTGGGAGAGGGGAAAAAAAAAAAAAAGTTTTAGTTTTAGTCTTACCTTTCAGAGTTCAAATAATGTTTATGTATGCTTTGAATTATGGTAAAACCTGCTCTTAATTCCTATGTGAAAAATGTATTTTTGCTGTCTCTCCTGTGAAACAGTTAGTAATCCCCCATTTCCAAAATTCAGCATGAAAACTCGTGTAAGATCAAAACTCTGAATTCAGTAAGGTCTGCTGGCTTCAAATGAGTTAGCACAGAGTTGAACTCTTCAGTCTACAGTGAGCCCCAAAAGGTAGAAGAATCCTTCTGCCCAGGTACTTGAGAATGCGCATTTCCATTAGTGTGCTGGAGGCTTTAGAAGTCCAAAATAATTCTTTGGGTTTTACTTACTTTATTTTATGAACTGTGTTACATGAGCCCAGAGGAAGTGTGGGAGAACCTGAATGTGGCTATGCACTCTGCCAAGCTCCTTGCAAAGCTCGGGGGAGTTCAGTGACTCAGAACTTGGCAGTGGGGCTGGTTCAGGTCTCTTGAAAGTCAATGAGAGAAACTCCTTGTTGGTTGAAGGAGTTTTGGATCAGCTCTCTGCATTATCACCAGTCTTAGAAGCACCCAGGAGCTGCCCAAAACTTAGAAAAACTCATTGACTTCCATCGACTTTGAATCAGATCCTCTGTATGAGCTGGAATTCAGTTATGCCGTAATGATGATGTACCTTCTGTGCTTGCAAAATGAAAGCATATTGTGTAGTTAGCAGAATCAATATTTGATTTTGAACTGTAAAACCCCAGCTATTTGCAGGGACCTCAGGAATTTTAGTCACATTTATGGCAGCTTTTGAATGCCTTTAACTAGATGATTTACTGCCCATTTTATGCAATTTTATGGCAGAAACTTTTAGAGGACCAGAGACGGCTTAAACGTGAGCAAGAAGAAGCTGATATTGCAGCTAGAAGGCACACAGGGGTTATTCCAACGCACCATCAGTTTATCACTAATGAGCGATTTGGGGATCTCCTAAATGTAGACGATACAGCAAAGAGGAAATCTGGGTCAGAGGTCTGTTTTAGTTACCTCAGTCTGCTGCTTGACCCAAAGCAATAATTGCCTCTCACAATGTTGTGCTTTAGGCCGACATTAGCTCTTCAGAGAATGTCATTTGTTGTTTTGGTTGGTTTTTTTTCCACCTTCCCCTTTCCCATTCTGGCTTCATTTAGATCTGCTTTGACTCTTGTGCCTGGTAAATTAATTGATATCTCTATACCAAGCTGCATATATTAAAGCATGCCTGCTGAGAATTGCTGGTGCACACCTGTGATGCATGCCTTTAAATATCAGCTACTAAGTGAATCAAAGGCATTCTACATCTTTTGCATCATGTTGCTACATTGTCTTCTTGTCTGTGCCTTATGCTTAGAAAATTCGTGTCTTGTTGGTCCTGGTAACGTGACTGTCACATAAAGGTTTTTTGGTTTTTTTTAGAAATATACTGTTTCTTCTCTTGAAATATGCTTAATGTCCTTTAGAAACAAACCAAAAACGTCTCAGCATATTTCACTGCGTATGACCCGGTTGGACTTTCTGAAAGAGACAAAGGAAGAGATAGATGGTTTTTCCAAGAGCCCAAGGCACTTTTCCCAAAGGCTGGATACTAGTGTGGGTGTCATGACCAAATGCCTTTTCTGCCTCACATGGATTGCTGCTGGGCTCTTGGCAGCAGCTGTTTTCCCAGAGGTGCTGCATTGCGGTGGTGGGTTAGGTGATCACCGTGTGGATAGAGTACATCTGTCTGCCCTTTAGTTTCAAATGCTCTGGAGCCTTATGTATGTGACTACTACCTATTTTATGCTCTATTACCAAAATGACTTTAAAATTGTCTGACTATTTTGTGGCCATTAGAAAATCAGCCAAGTAAATAAACTTTAAAGCCCAGGCCTGCTGTCAACATCCTTTTTGGCTTTGTAGCCACTGAAGACTTTTTTAGACACATACTTGATTTATTCATACTGCCTCCTCACCTTTGTCTGTTTCCTACCAATTGATACAGAGTACATGGGTCATATTGCAGTATTTAACAGGACCAGGTAATAATCAATAAAACCCACATCAAATAATATCCTACTGGTTTTTTCCCAGCTACTGAATTTTGCTTTTCTGTTCAAATGTCAAGAGAAATTTGGTCCTGGAGCCCCAGTAACTTTAGTTACTGGAGCAACTTTATCGGGGTTAGTCACATTTAAAAGTTTACTGCTGTTAAATCCATTTCCTTTAGAGCTCTTAATTACTGCTATACTAGAAGCTGGCACTTTGTGCCCTGGTGGGAGATGCCTATCCAGCATACTTGGACTGTAATACCAGTTGCACGCAAGCTTGTAGCAGAATACCTGCATCCAATTTTTTCCCCATGCTAATGTTAGCTGTAGAAGAGTTTGGGTGCTTTTCCTCAGAAGAGGATTGAAAACCTAGTTATTATTTTAATGTGTTGATTTTTTTTTGACCTCTAGATGAGACCTGCTAGAGCCAAGTTTGACTTTAAAGCACAGACGCTAAAGTGAGTACAGCTTGTTATGACTGCCTTGAGTGTTATTCCGCTGCTTTTTTCTCTAGGATGCAGCATTTATGAAGTGTCATGCAATTGGATTTATGTTTTGTGAGTGTCCTTCTAGCAGCTCAAAGCAAGGTGTCCATAGTAATGCAGGGGAAAATAATATGAGTCTTGCAGATCATAGCCTCTGAAGGACCTTAAGGAAAATGTCTTATTTCTCAGCTTATCTCTAACCCACATGATTTTTAGGGCAAGCCCACATTCTTTACTGGAACAAGTGAGAGCTCCTCTGAAGGTGGGTGGGGCCACAGGACAGCAGCATTTGCTGTGTTTCACTGTGCCAAGCACAGCCCAAAGGCAGAAGGGACTTAGATACCTAGCTTTGAGCACGTAGGTGTGCCCTTGACTCAGGATTTTCTTGACTCAGGACCTGTAAGTGTGCAGAGTGGTCACAGCTCTTCTGGCATCTGTGAATACATAGCAGATGTTTCTGGTGTCGTCGTTGTACCTCCAAGCCGTGTTATGGTCCTTCTGGTGAATCACACATCACTACTATTTCTTTTTGGGAAACACTGCTTTGTAGAGAAGGCCTGGAAGGCCTTTCCCTCTGCATGAGCCTGGAAAAGCTCTCAATTTAATATTACTAGGAGGGAAGAAAGAAGAACAGAATTTAGTGAAGGACCTGTTGTTTTTCTTCTCAGGTGCTAATGCCCTGGGAATATTTTTGTTATATGTTCTACAGGTGATGATTTGTAATGATTTACATAGCATCTTCCCAGCACATCTAACAAAACTGAGGCAGATGTAAGGTGTGTCCCTAGAGCAGAACATACCAGGATGCCAGACAAAAGTAAAGGAGAGCTTGTGAAAAACGTGTTAGGAATGGCTGGGTTGTTTGTTTTCCTCTGAGGATCCAAGTAGTAGGTTTATGAGTTTAGTACAAGCTGGATGTTCTTCAAGCTGCAGGCGTTCCTAAATTTAGCACGGGAAACTGTAGATTGAAATCCCAGTTGTTAGCCTAGTTGAGGTCAGTGGTTGCACAACCACAGGCTGACCAGAAATGTAATCATTTCAGGATCAACACTGGCATGTGAGGAGGTTAATCTAATCAACAAACTAACTCACATTAAAATCATGTGTCACTTTGGAAGGCACTTGTGATGTGACTGTTTCAAAACAGTAATTGAGGGCTATTCATCGTATCCAACATGGAAAGCAGCCAATGTCATCTTTGGCTTAAGCTTGACCTCATTGCTGCTGTAGAATGTGTTGTTAGTAGAGCCCTCATAGGCCAGCTTTTTTGACAGGGTGCCCAAAGAGCAAAAGAGTCCCTGCACATCACGATACAAACAGTAATTCTCAACATTTAGCTTTCACTTGGGTTGGAGCATGATGTGTATCAACAGGTTCATGCAGACCTTTGTACTTAGGGCTTGCTGGACATAAAAAGAACACATCTGTTCTCCTTCAGTGAAGTTCTGATGGAGTGCTTGTGTTGTTAACAGGGAACTTCCTCTGCAAAAAGGAGATATTGTTTACATTTACAAGCAGATTGACCAGAACTGGTTCGAAGGTGAACACCATGGCAGAGTTGGCATCTTCCCACGATCGTACATAGAGGTAGCTACTTTCCTTGCAGGTGTTCTCTTTGTCTACTCCCTTTTTGCCAGTGACCAGTTTATGGGCTTTTCATGTGAGACTTATCTGATTCTGTTTGTTCATTCTAGCTCCTTCCACCAGCTGAGAAAGCTCAGCCCAAAAAGCCACTACCATTGCAAGTATTGGAATATGGAGATGCTATTGCTAAATTCAACTTCAATGGGGACACCCAAGTGGAAATGTCCTTCAGAAAGGTAGGGCTTTTGTTGTGCTGATGAATTGAATCCAGACACGTTGAGGTTTTTAACACTGGTAACTTGCAATTCCCAAATGAAAGCTCCTTCAGTAAGATGAAGTCTGTATTCAGGAAGGATTCCTTCTCATCATGTGTTTTTACTCCACAGTCATTATTTAATGCATTGCAGTTATTGTTGCAGGTAGGCCGAATCAAGAAGTATCGGTTGCTTCCAGAGGCCTGAGAAGATACTTAGAGCACAAGTGCTGAAAGCCTGGCTCTGCAAGGCAAATTAGCTACTTGGTGAGGTGTCTCTCCAGTCTGATGCTATTCAGTGGAGGTGCACACAGTCACACAATAATGGTGATTTAGAAAAGAACGGAACTGGATTCACCTTTTTACTACAAGCCAAATCACTGAGCAAGCGAAATTCTGTGGTCTTGAAGTGACTGGCTAGACCTGACTGCAGAGTGAAGGGATGGGAATGGGTTGTGTAATGGCTGTTCAGAACAAAGTCAGCCATATTTAGGTTAAGTAGCAGGATTTCTCCATCTCAACCAGCCTTCTGTTTTGATGCTCAGATTAGATCTTATCTTCTCTTTTAATTATACATGAAGGTGGGACTTGCAGTTTATGTTAAAGATCTGGAAGTCCCTTGTCAGCTTAACAGGAGAGAGCATAGAGAGACCTGGGTTAAACTGCAAACCTGTGTACCCCTGAGAGACTCGTGGTCAGCCTAAAACTGCTGGTTTCCATTTTTTAACTGGCTTTAGCAAGTAGAGTCTTGAAAATGTGAGCAAAATTGAGTCTACAGACAGCCCAAGTCAACACCAGAAGATCTGCATTTTTTCCTTATTTGAACTGAAAAGCATCATTCCCACCCAGCAGTTTAGGGTTAGAATCACATAATTGGAAATAGGAGAAGCTGGAAGCCACCAATTATTTTAGGTCAGCTGCAGCAAGATTAGAAATGCAGTCTGCTTTGGAATGATGAAATGTGTTAAAATCGCTATTCTTTCCCATAGGGTGAAAGGATCACGTTGATTCGACGAGTGGATGAGAACTGGTATGAAGGAAGAATCTCTGGCACCAGTCGCCAAGGCATCTTCCCTGTTACTTATGTGGAAGTGCTCAAACGGCCGGTGGTCAAGAATGCTGTTGACTATCCTGACCCACCAATGTCCCTCTCCCCCAGCCGCAGCATGACAGCTTCACCACAGGTATTTGGACTAAGTGCAGCCAGTTTCAGCACCTTGCAGAACAGAGGGATGTTGCCATTGCTGTGCAAGAAATAATAACAAAAAAAGCTGTAGCTAAGACTAGAACTTTGTGCCATAAAAGCCATGTGCTCCCTGCAGTATGCTGCAGCTGCAGGAAAAGGTGATGTTTCATTTACCAGAAAGGTTAATGAACAGATCATTTGGGGATTTGGAGACACAGTTTTTTACCTCTGATCTGTAGTTTCTATCCAGGCCAGGTTGAAAGGGCTGCAGTTCACAGCCATGTGATTAAATTTCCCTGCCAGAGATGGAATGAATTGGTGATCCAGCTTCTCTTGAGTGTGTGTTTACAGACCTTCACTGTGATGAGTGAATTTTATATTATGACTATTAAAAGGGTGTCACAGAGTGCTATGGTCATTATGTTGATCCCAGCCAGCTTGAATTAAGATGTATACTTGCCACTACATGTTCCAGCTCATGGCCAAGATTTTGAGAGACAGGGTCAGGAGAGCAGCTTGTATTATTTGAAATGGGTGCTAAATGAACTCAGGTTTTGAGAGCAGGTCAGTCTGGCATGTTCCATGAATATTAGATTTACTATTAGATTTACTGTAAGTCATACCCTAGTTCAAAACAGAAATCAAAATGGCAGCAGGTAATTGTGTGGGGACCCCAGAATGTTTGCCATGAAAAACTTATGAGGGAGGCACTGAGTCTCTAAATACCTTTGTTTTGTTCCCCTCCCGCAAATACTTATGTTAGAAAGAAGGTCAGTTTACATGCCTGGGTTGTGGCCGTGAGGTTCTGGTGCATGCCTCTCTCACCCATGGGACCAAAGCAAGGCCATTCTGAGGTCAAGACTGCCAGGAACATAAGTGAAGAAGTGGGGTTGGGAGGAAGGGATATACAGTACAGGACAAATGGGAAAAGAAATGCCATGATTCATGCCTGTTGTCTCTCTGGATTCTCCCCAAAAGAAGTGCTTTTAGTCTTAGCCACTGTGTAGAGAGGAAAAACTTGTTGCTTGTTTGGGATTCCCTGTCAAAGTGGACCTCAGCTGAGCTTTCCTGTTTGAGCATGGCAGTTTTTCCGTAGCTGTGGCCTATCTGCCGCAAGCTTTCAGCAAGCTTCTCCTGTTGATGGAAGGGATAATATCCACCTTTTTTTGGTTTCCTTTGCTATTCTTTTGATTGCTTCCGTAGTAAATCAATTCTCTCCCTACTTTTTTGCCTAACTTGTCAGAGGACTGAGAACTACTCTGACCAGTGCTAATGTAGCTGTTCTCACTGATGTCACTGGTGGTAAGAGCTAAGGGCAAGATTTGGTTGTATGTTCTGCCCTTATAAACATAAAACCTCTTTTAATCATCTAAAAAGCAAATAGCTACAGGTGGCCTTTTTGATCCCTTTCTTCTGCAGTTTCTGCTATGCAGGTTTCTTGAGGAGGAGGCATTGCTCCTGCTAGAGTTATATAAAGTCAAAATTCATTGCAGCAGTGAATTCTGCCTGGGTCTACAGTGTGAGTTCTCGGGGTCCCCAGTTATTGCTGCCAGGCCAGTTAAATGCTGCATTCTGCCATCATGCATGATGTCTTCATCTGCTCCCCGAGGGATTTAAGGCATATGGTATGAAGTCAGAGGTCTTCCACAAGATGTTTTGTGTCTGGGATCCTGGGAAGGTCTGGAGAAGAGTATTAGCAGTACAGATACAGACTGGACCCTGTGGTTGGGGTGGCTGTGAACAGCATGTTCTCCAACAGGGTGCACCATCCGTAGAAAATTTATGCACGTGGTCACAGATCTGCTTCTCTCTACACGTGCTCTCTGTCCTTTTACTTTTGCTTGGTTTTGTATTTCCTTTATTATTTTTTGTTCATTTCTTTCTTTTTCTCTCCTGCTTTTGTCTCCTTCAAGTCTCCCAGCTCTGAGCTGCTCCATACACCAACTCCTCCGCCTTTGCCTTTTGCGCGCCGCGCCTTATCTCCAGAGGTGCAGGCAGTAACATCTGAGTGGATTGCTCTGACCGTGGGAGTGTCTCCCAGCACCACTCCTGCCATAAGTCCTCCATTGCCTCCTCCGCCTGAAGCCTCTCTCTCTCACACTGACTATCTCTCGCCTTCTGCTGCAGCCAGCCCTTCCCCCACAGTCAGCCTTCCTCATTCTCATCTCTCTGGCTCCTCAACTCCCAGGTCCATTAAATCCCCATTGCCCTCTTACTCATCCAAACCCCCGTCCTCTGCCCGCAGCTTCTATCAGGCCACTCCACAAAGTGAAGAAAAATTTGTTGACTCCCCTTCTCCCAGTGTGACCTACTCTAATTCCTCCCACTGGGCAGTGGAGAGCCCCGAAAGCATCCTCGCAGAGCAGCGTGACACCACTGGCAGCCAAGCCTGGTTCCAAAAGACTAGAGAGGGCAGCAGCAAGCCCGAGCAGAGTGCTCATGCTGTTCCCAAGATCTCTGTTGAGCGCTGCCTGAAACCATCCCAACTAGACATGCGTGTGAGCCCAGAAAAGAGACCTGTGCGTTCCTCTGAGGACAACCAGTTGTGTCAGGAGCTAATGGCTGTTGTTCAGGGAGGTAAAACAGAGAAAAGAGACGTGAGGAAAGGTGATGTGGGAAAATTTCAAAGCGGGGAAAAGAAGGTACTTCTCCTGCATGTGTGTGTGCTGCTCTGAACTGCTGATTTTTATTTAACTGATGTGTTGAGGTTTGTGCTGCTCTGCTGGCCAGGCAGAGCCACTGCCACATGTCATTTTGGTGATCCTAAGGCTGTCTTCCAGGGTCACTAGTGGCATTCACTTGATAGCAGATCAAAAAGTTTTAGAAGAGAGCTCAAGAACAGTGTAGTGAAAATTATTTTAGAATGGATAATAACACAGGACTGACACAATCAGTCATATCTAATGAGGTGATTGTCCCAGAGAGCAGCTATTACCAGATGTGTCAGATGAAAGTATCACACAGGCCTCATGCCCTCATATGTCACTGTGTAGAATACAGGCAATTCCTTGCTATTCAGAGATTTTCCAGTGTGCAGTGGATCATCTTTGGTTATAGAATTTGTTCCTCCTAAAGCCAAGGGCTGAAAAGCCTTGTAAATATCAGCCTGGCTCCTAAAATCACAAAAACTGTCCCCTTTTGTTCCTGGAACCTGTGATTTAGTGAGCCTTAGTCTGGGATGTGCATGACTAAGGGAGTCTTGATTGTTATCTATGCATTGAGTGGAATTTATTGCCTTTGCATTTCTAAAACTGTGAGAAGCTGTAGCCACAAATGGGAATTAGACCTAGTGATATTTTTCCCCAAGAGTTTTTAGTTAGATATCTGTATGTTACAATGAGAAGATACAGGTGAAACTCTCCAGTAGCTTCTACAATCTATTTTCTGCCCTCAGTCTTGGTACAGGAGATATGCCTAACTTGGCAGCTCTTGGCTGACTTGGGGTCTACTGTGGGCTAAAGCCCACCCAAATACATTACAACATCTCTGTGAGTGAAAGTTTGGAGAGCTCAAAATCATAGAATTATAAATACTGTCTTGGATGCACTGCAAAAGCCTCCATGACATACTCCATCTAGAAAACATTAAATAATGAGAAACTCAGGTTTCCAAGATGACATGTTTCACACTGGGAAATCTTATGACAAATAATTTGATTTCTGCTTAAATAATAACCAGAAGTGTACTGCAAGTTGTGTAAAGACTGTACTGTTTACCATCTAGATATATTTTAGTAGCGATTTTACAGACATAACCTGCATGTTTAAAACAGAATGAGGTGGTCAGCTCAGACAAACCAACTGGAAGCTGTACTTGCCCTTGCATGGAGTTACTGTTCCTGTGTGTGCTTCAGATTTACTGGATAGTAGATGCTCTTATCACTAGCAGTGATTGTGATAAGAGACTGTGTGCCAAGCTGACCAAATTTTCTTTTCTTCAAAAGACTACAGACTCAAAAGTATTCTCTTCATCTGCTTCTCTTACTTCATCTACCCTCTCTTCCTCTACTGTCACAACACAGCCACCTCCCAGACTTACACGCAGAGTCAATAAGCCACAGGTAATCATCTTTGCTGATTACTGTTCCATTACTTAGAGTTGTTTCCATGCCATGCCATTGTTTTGTCACATGCTTATTTAGTCATTCATTGATTCCACAGGTGAGATACTCTACCTCTAATTTGGAATTTAAAAAGTAATAAAATTACTTTCAGACTGTGCAGAAGAACAAGTGGGGGCAAAATCTTCAGCTGGTGCAAATCCACATACCTCAAGTCTAGGTTTCTGTCCATTTGCACTAGCTGAGGATCTGCTTTTCTGTTCCTCCAAAAGATTAACTCAGGGCTTACTTAGTTCTGACCTTGAGTTCCTACAGCTTGGTTGCATTATAAGGCAGCGTTGGTGGCCTCACTAGTAGGAATGATGTAGCATGAGATAATTTGGTTCAAGTATTGTTTAACCATCCGAGATCAGGATTCAGGATTTGAGTGTCTCAGAGCTGAGGATAAGGCATACACAGCTTGGTCTCCACAATGTCAGGGGCCTACTTTGGTCTTCTCAGGTAGGATCCAGAGGTTCTGAGCTCTGTTGCTGAGAGCCACAAACGTTTTTAAAGAGGGATGCAGTAGGGTCTGTGCAGTCTCAGCAGAGTGTGGCTGGGGTGCCCAGGGTCTGGGAATGAGTCATGCTCGCAGCTACTGGTGCCTCATCAGTCCTTCCAGGCAGCTTCCACAAGATGGCAATATTTGAAACAGAAAGGGAGCAGTTAGCAAAAACTGGACTGTTTGTAGTGATGGTATTGGGGGAAGCAGTCTTTGGATTGATCAGTGAACCAGGAAGGATGAGTGTGGGAAGTAGTTGCCAATGTTACTTATTTTCTTGATCAGTTTATGAGAGACACAACTTTAAGCCTGACATTTTCCTGTTACTTTTACTCATTTTCATCCAATTATGAGCTTGCATAACTTTTTACTGGACGACCACCTTCTACTTCCCTTTCAGTTTCAATATTTGAGTCCAACAGGATACATGTTCTGCTTTGTGTTAAAAATCCATAGAAATCTCCTGGGTTGGCCTTTCTCCTGATCTCTGATCTGCTTGGTCCTGCTGGTGCTTACACTGGATGTATGTTATATCTGATCCAAAAGAGCCAGAGCAAAGAGCCACATTTAGAGAAAGATGTTCTTCCCAAGTGATGACTAGCATGCAGTTTTATTTTGGTTGTTGCACCTGGTTGTAATAGGACCCTGTGGCCTTTCTTTGGAGTGAATGTCAAGTCAATATTTATATTTTATATGCCTTGACAATCGGAGCATTGTGAGTGTCAAGTTAACCCTGTGTGACATTACCAGTAGTTTTGACCTCCTTTCCAGCTCTCGGTCTATAGTTGTTTAGGGGGCAGGTGTGGTATTTATACGTGCAAATGACTTCTCATTATCTGTGTTACCCATACAGAGGCTGATGGCTTCAGCAGAACTTCAGGTAATACCCTGGAGGCTTTTCAAAAATCTGTACCACTTGATTGATTTTAATCAAATGAGAAAAGCACTTAGCAGACATGGAAATGAGACATGAAATTACATTTGAGCTTTGTTTCCACTACTGTCCATCCCTGGTATTTGAGGTACTTTATGATTTTGAATTTTAGTTTTCTTTCTCATTACAGAGAACCTCTCTAGTTAGACATTCTGACTGAGGGTTATTTGCAAGTTTAAGACCCCTTTAGTACAGGACTGGTGTAAGGACTGTGCTCTGGCCTGTCCATTAAGTAAAAACTTAAATTGCAGTGGCTATATTAGCTATCCTGAAGTTCCCTTTTGTTTGCTTTCATAATCCAAACTAAAAAGAACGAAGAACCACCCCACAGCATGTGAGAGATATTTCAAGTATAACTTACAGATAATTTGTTTCAATATTCTAGTAAAACATGATTTTAAGGGGTATTGTAATCTATCAAATCAGTTTATTTCAGGGGACCCACAGGAATTTTCCAGTTTCATTCCTGTTTTACTCTGAGGTCCTGTTAGTACAGTGTGACAGTCAGCAGTGGTGCTAGCAAGTGTGTGAGCAGTGCAGCAGCTTCATCCCTGGAGCTGGACTCTGGCTGTGGGGTTGGGAATGCAGGAGTGGCTGGACAAGGGTCCCTGTATTGCCTGGCAGCATGAGGGATGTTGGTGGGGACCCGTCTGCTCCCTTGCCCTTGTACAAACCCGCTCAGGCAGAATGGTGAGTAATTGCACCTGCTTTTGGCTGATAGGAGAGCATATGAGGCCTATGTTCAGACCCCATGTTCCCCTTGTTTAGCATGTATGTTACTTTGCACCACATCCAAGGTAAACTTTTATCCCCCTCCAGTGGTTTTCTGTTGTTCCACAGATTCAGCATGGCAATGTTTCTGTCGAGTGCTTACTGTCCAAGGCAGAGCTGCCCAGCCTGTAGCAGGCATTGGTACCTGCTCTCTATGGGAAAGGCATTTTTCTGTTGTAGACACAGCCTTCACCTTCTGATCCAGGAGCTAGAGAGTCTTTCTACTGACTGTGACAGCCTTCAGGTCAGGCTGCTCCACTCTGCAGCCTTTTCAGTGTCCCTTGTGAGAGCTTTCAGCCACTTTTCCATTTGCTTTCACCAGAACTGGGGCCTGGTGTGTGCAGGGATTTTCCTTTGTTCTTTTGCCTGTGCTGGCGAGGCCTCCTTGCTCATGGTTCTCCATCCATGTGTGGGAGCATCACTGCTGATATGTGCCCTTATCTCAGGGGATACCAATTTGTCTGCCTGTCTTGTCTATCTGTCTGTCCGTTCTGTTTAGCTTTCGCTTTGCTCATGCAGTCCTTTAACTCCCACCTGACATGGATGAGGAAGACACATAAACAGACCTGCAATGGATAGATGCAGTGATGTCAATGTCACTTGACCTCGCTAGGAGCAGGGAGAGCACTGCTGAGTAGATCCAGCATCTTTCTTCCTGACATTTAAAACCTGCCTTAGGACTTTTCTAGGTTTCTATGTACAGGCTTTTTCTGGTAACTTTACAAGCTTGTGGTACTCTTTAGATCCATCCTCAATCTCCATATGAGGTGGAAACAGTGGCCAGCTGTGATTCAGGACTGACTATACATATTTGTATACTTAGTCTGTAGACATGGAGACAGAGAGACTTAGAAACTTTCTTGAGTTTATTCACTTGGTCTTTACAAAGCACTTAGTGCGGCTGAGGGGGTAGGAGTTGAGATGTCCTCACAGGCTGTAAATACTTGGTCACTTTTAGGGCCCTCTGTTTACCTCCAGCAGTAGCAGGCCTGAGTCACTATTTTGAGGGAACCTCTGTGTTTTATACTTTGGAGCTGTGCCCCACACTTGCTAATTCCTCAGCCACCTCTAGCCTCTGGCACAGGGAGCCACCACTGTAGGTAGTATAGAGGCTTTCTGAAATCATGTTTGAAGAGCATTTGAACATATAACACCTTTTTCCCCCCCCTTTAGTCTCCTATCTCCCTGTAAGAATAGTATAGGGTTTGTTTGGTTGATTTAAAAATAAATAAAAAACCACCATCTAGATCATGCTATCAAGGTCACTTGTTTAAAGCAGTTGGGGTAGTACATTTACAGACTAAAATTATACTATTTGATCTGGTCAGTTTTTCATTCTGTTTGGCTAACATTGCATAGTTGCTGACTGTGGGGTGTTTCATCACCTCACAGGAGGGCTCTGCTGTTCTGAGAGTTAGTGCTTTGGTAGGAGCTGCCTAGATCTATAGAGCAGAGGCCAGAGGGATCCATTTAGAATTTTATCATCAGGAACTGGAAGCTGCTAGGAGGGCGGGGGAACTTCTTGGCCTTTGCTCCTGCCAAGCTGCCTCATGGAAGTCCCTATAAGGATCCCTCCAGGAAGACAGTTGTGTCCAGGGCTCTGATGCTCATAGGCTGCACCTCCTGGTAATAGACATACAAGTTTGCACGATGGAGCATTCGGAAGTAGTGTCAATTTTTTTTTAAGCTTTCAAATAAATAACTTAATTCATAGTTATTAATGCTTTCAGTAAGAAAAACTGGTCAGGAAGGTCACAAGTAATCAATGGGAAATGGACCATGTGGTCTTAGGAGCTCATGGAACAATTCCAGCAGTCAGTTTATTGGTATGAAGCAGAGGCACTTCCTTGAATTTAAAAAAAAATTAATTAAAAAAAATTCCTTCTTATATCTGACTCATCCTGGAAATTGGTATTCCCGCTACTTATCCACCTGAGTTAGCTCTGATCTCATAAGATTTGATGCACTATATCCAGTTGGTCTGCACAATATTAACTTTAAATTTCTAATTTTCCTATTTGCCTTTCAGGGCTGATTACAGACAGGCAGAAAGGACTTCCAGAAATCCTGTGACAATTTCAGGCTCCACAGTAATGTTTTGAATGCAAATTCCACTGCAGTTAGTCCATTCAACTTACATTTAATTTTCTTTCTATAGAAATATACTTGGTAACAGAGCATTGCTTCTTGGGGCAGTAATCCCAGATTCCAGCCCCAGACAGTACAAGTGACTACAAAGGAGTTGCTGTGGGGCCGGATTGGCCTAGAGTGGGTCACAGTCCCTGAGAAAAGAGATAGTTTGCTGTAATACAATGATGGGCACAGCTTCGGAGGTCCAAGATGTAGTTCAGAGGAGCTTTTAGAACAGGAATTAGACAGGGATGAGCTCATCACTCTGCACTTCTCCAAACTCTTTGAGTGTGCTTGTACTGAAGGTGTCACAGAGCTCTATCTTCTGCTTCTGCTCTGTCTCAGTATGCCATGGGAAAGCAAGCCTTTTACTGAAGGGCACTGTTGAAGAGAACAAAGAGATGGACAGAAAGCATAGAAATTGAGGCCTTTGAAATTTAGTTTGAAAATTGTTGACTGATCACAGAGGATGGCCATGGTCTGTATCTTACCCAATCCACTTTGCCAAGCAGTCCTGCAGGCAGTACACTAGTTCAGACATCCCATTTGCTCACAGCATGCCCTTGCTTTCAGTGGCTGTATGAATATGCAAAAAGAATGCAAAACCAGGCTGTGGATACCTGTGTGACTTTTACAGTGATCTTCCCCTTCCCCATAAAACCTCCAGCCTCAAACACCCTGATTTTCCTTGCTGTGCCCTGGGACACACAAGTCACGGTGAAGAGTTGTGACTGGGGAGAAAGTCAGGACAGAGTCCAGCAGCTTCACTGGTGGTGGTGTTTGGACCTGGGTTTTCCAGTCAGGGCCTCCTCTGCCTTGTTGTGGGAATTAACAGAACATTTCAGATCCTTTCTTGGTATAAGCTGGAGTGATTTTGATGGGGCTACATGGCATTCTGAGGACCTGAGCTGTTTCTTTTTAAGAAGAAAGCAAGTTGCTGTTCTCTTCTGTGTCAAAGTCATTAAGGACTGCTCTAAAAACGGCGGCTGATTTCTCTCAGCATGCTTTTGGCCTTTCAGTTTTGATGCTCTCAAGTATGTGGTCCTGCCCTCCTTCTTTTTTCCGCTACAGGAATGCAGTATGACACTATGTACCATTTCTGGCTGTAACAGTGTCCATAACTTCCACTCTGATTCCCTGCTCCAAGCTTCTGTTTTGCTGTCACTTTTCTCTTTGCAGTATTCTGTGTGCTGCAGTGCAGTTGCATTACTGTAGCCTCAATGTCTCTTGTGTAACTGAAGGACCTTGCTGTCCAAGAAGTGTAGTGTTGGGGTGGGGCGGGGAAGAGTTGTTCGTTTTCTTTCGTTGTCTGCACTCCATTTACATTTTTTTTAATTCTGACCAATATAACATCTGCTAAAATGTCTTCCTTATCATTTGCTTGGTGATCACACAGCCTTCCCACCATTCATTGAGAGCTGGACCAGATCTCACAGAGTCTGAAAAGAGCTATGTGGTAAGGCCCCTGTGTAACTCAGATGTGTAGTCCTAGACACTCTTCACCCAGACAGTAACACTTCAGTACAGATAAAATGCCAACACTGTTTTAAGTTGCAAAGTAGGTACATATTTATCTATCTGCATATGCTGTTTTGTTTGCAACAGAAAAAAGGAATTTAACAATTACAAAAACTGTCATAGCCAATGAGAAGTTTGGCTAATTGTGCTGCCAGACCCTGGGTATAAGTTAAATGAAGCCAAATGCATGAATGGAGCAGCCCACCTCACTTTGCATTCTTGAACTGACTTCATAGCATTTGTAATGGTGCCACTGCATAACTAATTGCAACCTCTTATGCTGCTTTTAAAAATATATGCATATGTATTTGTTACAAATCTTCAAACTAAATGCCAAATTCTTCTGTATCTTGCCTGTTTTTCCATGCTTACACCTGGATCCCTTCTGCACTCCACTACCTGGATATTTACCTGGATCTACAACTCTTCTTTTTTTTTCTTTTTTTACTGGACTTATGTGCTGCAACTGGAATGTCCCATCTCTTCTTGTCTCTATTTTCCCCTCCCTTCCCCCTGTTGACTGTCCTTTGGGTGTTCTTGGATGTCAATGCTGCCTACCACGCAGGAAGCTGTTTGCAATGAGATCATAAACATTGCAGAAAAGTCTGTTCATTACTGCAGTACTATTTCTCAGCCTCTTGACTCTCGCCACAAGGTGACCTCTAATGACCATAAACCATCTCTCATCATTTCTCAGCAACCTCAAGCACAGCAGCAAGGAGCCAGCCCTGAGCGAAGTCAAACACCACGAGACATGTAAGTCCTTTTGGTTCCCATCTCTTCCAGAGGCCTTATTTCTGACTGGTGGTAAAGATATGGAGGTATGAGAGCTTTCAGGAATTAAATTAGAATCATGCAAAAATGCCAGCTTTTCTTTCAAGACCAAAAATGGCCACATATCACCATATGTTTCAAACTGTGACCTTTATGTCTGTATAACACCTGAAACAATGGCCTCATGATGTAGGACTGGATCTCCATTACAAAGACTCTCTCAATGTCTTTGTGTCTTGATGCTGAAAACAACCTAATATCCACTGACTACACGTGACTCATATGGTGTAGATCAATGTGTTCACTGTTGTTCTTAGCTTCTCACAGTACAGTGAGCCATTCCAACACTGATGCCACTTGGTGCATTGTTGGCCAGTTCCACAACTAAATTGGTGACTGAGAGTCCAAGTCTGAGATTTTCACAGCTGTCCAGTGGAGCTGCCACTAAGCTTGGTTGGGCCTTTTGCTGATGGTTTTGAGAGGGGTAGCCTGCACCATGTACTGGGCACTGATGCGCCTTGGCAGTTGGCCCATGAAAGCTGTCCCTTTATGCAGAACAGAAAGTCTTACATAACTTCCAACAGGCAGGGGACCCAAGTCTCCCCAAATTTGCCCAAAGGTTGTTTCCAGTCCATAAGGTTCCTTTCTAATAAATACAGAATGCTTCTGGTGCAAGTGGTGTCTCAGGGCAGGATCCAGCCTTGGGTTTTGTTTGCAACATACCTCCTCAGCCATGATATATCCAGCAAACTTAGTGCCACAGAGTAGGCAGTATCTTTTTCGAAAGTCCTTTGCTGTGCCACTATGTGCCTGGGCAAGGGAAGAGATGTCTCATTTAGCCAGGAATGCATGTTATCCAGGTTTTGGCTTCCATTCCATAGGGTGTCTGCACTTGTAGGCTCTCAAGGTGCTGCATGTTAGGAAGACTGGTTCTTTCAGTCTGTACAGACAACTACATGGCAAAAAGGAAACAGAAACTCTCCAGATATCCCCCACAGTGCAGGCATGACACCTTTTACTGCCATGGCCCTTTGACAACAGCCAGCTTGATGCAGGTGGTTTCTGCCTCTCAAAGGAAAACACAGGTGCAGACTGCACTGAACAACATATAATAGGAATTAGGGGAAGGGAAATTTCTTCTCATGAGGGGGTGGCAACGAAATCCAATTGCTAACATGTAGTATCTTTCTGGTTTTAGAGTTAGCTACCAAGCCCTCTACAGCTACACTCCTCAGAATGATGATGAGCTGGAACTAAGGGACGGTGACATTGTCGATGTAATGGAGAAATGTGATGATGGCTGGTTTGTGGGTGAGTGTGGTACTTGCCTGCCAGCAGAGCTTTTTGGGATGAGCACTTTTGCAGAATGTCTAGAAGTTGCTTTCATTTGTGGGGTCAAAATGGTGGAAAAAAATCAACTCAAATTTTTTTCACAATTTCTGATCTTTTCGCATCAAGAATATTAAAATTAGGCTGCAGGGTGGTGGAGCTTTGTTTTTCTTGCTAGGTCTCTAGTTTTTCCTTTTTCATCTTAGTATCTCCATTCCCCTATTCCTCCTGATCCTTCTTGCTCACACAGGTGGCAGGGCAACAGAGGGAACCAAGGAAAACTGGATTTCTGTAGCTTTTCTAAAACTGAAGGATCCATGACAAGTTACAGAAAGTGGCAAGTAGGGGATAAAGGGAACACATAGATAGGAGTTGCAGTCCCTGAAAATACGTCTTCAACTGTATGTTTAGTAAAATCCTTTACCTTCAAAGAGTGTGAGTCTGCACAGTGTTCTCCATCTCAACACTGCAAATCTAGGCTTGTTATCTCTTGTTAACAGAGATTAGCTCATTTACACTGATAGGAGTTGGCTTCTAGCCTATTGATCCAGGAGCTTTCACCAACACCTTTTTAATTTTTAAAAGGGAAGACCACAGATAATTAGTTGCAGAACTAATTGTGATCTGGTCTGTATCAAAAGGTTCTTTGACTAGGACTCCTATTTAGTATTAGAAATCAATGCCTGCAGGCAGAAGAGGTTGCTATCTCTATGTTTTTAAACCCCAAAGCCTTCCTTGCATGTCTCCCTCTTACTCTGGATTTCTTGTGTTTCATTCAGGTACATCCAGGAGAACAAGGCAATTTGGCACCTTTCCAGGCAACTACGTGAAGCTTCTCTACTTGTAAAATAACAGTGATCCCGCCATGATGATGATGGGATTGTTTTACAGATGGTGTTTTTAAACAGTGAAGAAAGAGGCAATTTATGAATGTAACAGACAAGAGATGAAATGTTAGGAGGATGTGGTTATGTGGTACAGTATTGAGCTGAATGTGTAGCCCTGCTTCCATGGAGTCAGGGTGTGATTTGTTTGCTGAAGAAGAGACAGTTTTTAGTTTACAGTGCTGCCTTTGTGTATTCCTCTCCCTTCCCCGGCAAGAGTTTTGATGATAATCTTAATTTGTACGGAGTACTTACCTCGAGAAGGCTTCAGGGAAGCACGTGGTATAGGTTTTGTTTGTGTTGAGGTAGGACAGTGCTTTGGGGCAGTACACAGCCACTCACATTCATTGGCAAAGTTCAGGGAGGCCAGGCTACTGCCCAGTTTCTGCCTTGCTGACAACTCACTTTGCTCTGCTTTCCACTTCATGCCATGCATCTTAAGACCCAGCAGAGGCAGAGGACAGCTGATACAGTTAAACTGCAGAGCTCTATGTGGAAAAGGAGTTTGGGACTGGTGGTTTAACCCAGAGAGGTCAAAGCATAATACAAATGTGCAAAAATCCCAGACCCTTTAGTAAGATATTACCAATCTCTGCAGGAATTTTTCTTTTGTGCAGGGTGTGTGTGTGTGTGAGTGTATTGTGTGCATCAAAATGAACTGAGTCCCGTTTTTAAAAGAGAAATCAGCCTGGCTTTGACATTTATCTGCACAAGGAATAGAACCAATAAACAGAACATCCGTGAGAGTAAATCCTGTTTTTGAGTCCTACGGCTGTTCACTTTCTCTGTTCCTCCTGCCCTGCTGCTGGCCCTAAAGGATTACACACCTTTGGCAGAATATGCTTTGGGATGAAGACTTTGCTTCTTTCCCAGCGTTAAATCTTAGAGGCTCTGATAAATCTGAGCAATTTATCACTGAGGGTGCCTTTTGTTTTTCTTTTTGTTACAGTGTTGATGGTAGGTCTCAAATAAATACATGCATTTTGGCTGCCTCTTAGTCGTACAAAAAAAAAGTCTAATCAATTTGGAAAGCTGTTCCCAGTAGTTACTACCAATTACATAGATTTTTTTCTCAAGACTTCCTTGAGGAAAAAAAACCCAAACCATGGCTTGGCTGTATGCTTGCCTGTAAATCCACCACAAATACTCTTTTGATAGACATTTTGTTATTAAGAAAAAGCATAAACAAAACCGGTTCTATCAGACTCTGCTTCCTACAATTACCGTACAAATAGCAAAGGGTTAGATTGCTATTTTGTCATAAGCCGTATTTAATACTATAAAATGCCTATTTTTATGCTGATGCTTTTATACAGATTTATTGAGTAACTACCACTAACTGTTAGCACGACTTGCAATGTTTTGATAAATTAGCCATGCTCCTGGGTTTGAAATCAAGTAGGCTTGTCTTCCGCCAAGGTCAGTGGAAGAGAAGGCTCCATGTCTCAGAAGTTTGACTGTAAATATGTATATTTAACTTTGTACAGACAGTGTACTTACCTTGTATAGAAAAATAATTTAAACACATTGAGTGAAGGGAGGGAAAAAAAGGCAGTTGTGAAAGGTTGGGATTCTTTTCCACTTTTATTTAAATGATGGAGTTTCATGTATGTTCACATAAGGAGTTTTAGCACAAAATATTCATTATGAAAGGCTTTCAGATATGACACAAAGCACCACTGTTTCTTTTCTGCAGGAGATACCTTGAATCTTGCATCTTATTTATGGGTTTGTTGTTCCGCTTTGGGTTTTCCCTCCAGTTATTTGCAGCAATATTTAGGCCTGTTGCTAAGATTGGATAACACCAAATTAATCTAACCTGCAAAATAACATGTTGGTATTGATTGTATATAACATACTCTTTTAGAGGTTAATTTTTGGTTCTTGCTCTTGCCAGTTTAAGTCACACACACACAGACATACGCACACATATACATATCCACACAAAATGCAACTTATTTTTGTGTTGACTCTTTCGTTTCTTATTGCAGTGGATTACTATTTGACAATTAATAAATGGAATTACTGAATTACTATTGTGTTCCTTGTACAAATTATTGAATAAAATCTATTGTGGTTGTTCCTGTAGCAATGCACTTTTGTACTAGTGCCCTGCTGTGGCTGTCTTTGGCTGGTATGTACAGAGGTGTAGGTGTTTGCCATGGGCTTCCCTGCTGTTCTGCACCTGAGGATCCTGCTTGTGACTTGGCCTGAGCAGACTGGTTCTCCTTCCTGAGCCATAGCCTGGCTGTGGCTTTTCTGAAACTGAGGTGTACTACAGGGAAAAAGCTGGTTTACACCCAGATCTCACGGTAACATGGAGTCAGGGTGCAGCTGCTGTGACACGCATGCAGACCTGGGGGGCAGGAGTACGCTCAAGTCCACTGGTTTATGAAGGGTCTTTGTGACTCACTCTCAGACGAGAAGACAACACAGGTTAAGTCTGACAAGAAACCCCAAATGCCAACCTGTGTAGGAAGGTCAGTTGACATCGGCTTACATATGCATTTTTAACTCTGACTCAGGTCAAAAGCTTTAAGACACTGACTTCTGTGGTAGCTGCACTCTGACCAGGCAAGTATGGTTACAGCACTGAATCAAGGGGTTTGTGCAAGGTGATCATGTCATGTCACATCTAGCAGCCCTGCAGCAATACAGCTAGCTGGGACTTTTTGGTAATGCCTTCTGTAAGGGAACAGTCCCCAAAGGAGTAGAGCAAGGAAGGCAACAGCTGAGCTACCTGGGTGGGCTCCCCGGGGCCCAGTAATGCATGAGTACCCCAAAAGTGCATCCTGCACCTCCACACGTCTGGGTCCTGCATGCTACCTGTGCAGGACTGTGCTCACTCCAAAGACTGGTATTTTGCAAGGAGTTCTAACTTCTTTGAGACCTCCACCTCAGACTGAACCAAAAGTGGGCAACAGATTCAAACTGTGGTGATGCAACCGGATGGCCAGACAGACAGATAAATGTAATGGCTGCACTCACAATGATTTTAGGAAGTCAAACTATAAACAAATTAATCCTAAAACCAAGCTACCAGGACAGCAGAAGCCTCAAGCTATTTGACGTATCTTTAGGAAAAACACAAACACAAGCCCATTCTCCTGTTTTGCAGAAATATAAAAAGCCAAAAATATATAAAAGCCAAAGAGCAGCCTGACCATGGTTTTGCTGCAATCACAAGCGCTGCTTGCCTTTGCTTTACAGCATCCTGGACAGGGAGGGGAGAAAGAGACTCATCCTTAGCTGCTGAACATTGGTATTTACTGATGTCACTCTCTACCCTAATCTAAGGTAAGGAACAAGCTAAAAGTGGTTTTGTGATTGCAGAAGCTGGCCATGCAGAGACAGGAAGATGGCCCAGCAGTGTGCCACAGCCCTCTGGAAGTCCTGCACATCCTGGAGGAAAGCTCTCGGTATCACTTTCTTCACTGCCAGGAGATGTGTAATCATGTGGTGGAAGAACTACGTCCGTCTGATAGAGATGAGATTAACAGTCTGGATGCATGGACCCTGGAAAGAAAGAACCTGCGAAATGACAAGTTAATGCAGGAAAAAGGAGGCAGCCAAGAAAGCAGACTGCACAAGCAAGGGTGTTCTGTGTGATGGGATCAGTCATAGCCATGTTCTTGTAGTACCAGTACCTGCGTGACCTGTGTCATCCCTACCTGCTGCCTGCTCCGTGCTCCTCCGCTGTGGCTGAATCCCAGCTTCAGCAATGGCCTTGAACTGCAGCTCTCGGATGCTCTGCTTGTGGGTGAGCTGTATTCACTAACTAAATAAGCAGCAATGCTTGCACTCAAGTTGTAAATGCCAGCGCCATTGCTGTAACCAGCCTCTCCCGCTGGTCCATCACCAGGTTAGTGGGGGCTTAATATGCAACTGGAATAACCTATTTTTCCTAATCACAGCTAAGAAGGTTAGCTGAAAAACCCATAGAGAGGAATTCCTTTTGTTAGTGGTACCATGACTAAGCGGCTAGATATAAACAAAACCGTCCCTAACCCAGTGATGAACCTGGGATAAATTAGCAGAAAGGTAATACCCTTCGCAGGCTCCGCCCTCTCTCATCAGCTCCTGACTGGAAAACCTCACGCAAGGCTGCTCACTTCCATGACCCCCGTCAGGTTTCAGAGCCAGCACCGCTCCAGGCCGGAGCAGGCCGACACATCCCTGGCGGGAGGTGCGCGCCGCGGTCAGTGCGNGGTGGCGCAGCACCGGGGGGCGGTGTGGGGGCGTGTGGCGGCGGGGTTGGGCTGTCTTGTTCTCCCTCCTGGCTTTTGGGGGGTACTTTCTGTGTTAGCGGAGCAAGCCGTGGTGGCCCACGCAGCCCCCTGGCCTGGAGGAGACCGGGGTCTTTGCTCCCCGCAGAACCTCGCTCCTCCGCCGGGGCCGCGGGGCGCGGGCACTGGGAGCTCCCCGGCCCGCCAGCCGCTGGGTGCGGGGTGGGCGGCGCACCCTGTGGGAACCCTGCACACCGAGGGGGCCGAATGCTCGCCTGCCCGTGCTTGCCATGTGTAGTTCGCAGTCCTTGTTTGTAGAAGCCGTGTTAAAGCGCCTCTGTCCGACGTCCTTCTTGCCCGCGCTTGAAGAGAAATTAGTTAGGAAACGAGCGAGTTTTGCGTCTAAGCAATTTCAGAATCGTGGCTCGATTTCCCCCTTGCCCGCAGGACGCCGGGGCTCTGTTCAGGAGAGCCTTTCCCCACCTGCGGCCAGGTGTGCGCAGGTGCTCGGCAGTCGGGCGGGGATCCCCACATCCCCGCGCCCTCCCTCGTCGGGGCTGGCTGCGGGTCTCCCCGGGCGACAAGGAACGAAGGGCCTGCCCCGCTTTCCAGCAGCCCCCCATGAGCGCGGCGGCGCCCCGGGCAGCGCTGGCTCTGTCCCCCGGCACCGCGGCCCGGCCGGGTGTGCCCGCAGGCCTCGGGTGAGGGAGGGCTGAGGGGAGTGCAGTACTCGAGAAACCTGAACTTCGGAGAACTGTCCTCAGAGACGACCGGGATGGTCCAACTTGTGAGTTCTGATGAATGTCTGCGGCCGTGGGGTCCCACAGCCTGGGGGACGCTGCCAGCTCCAGGAAGGGCAGAGCTGGCAGTGCTGTTAAATCCGCAGAGGGGGGGAAGTTACTAGTTTTCTGTGTAATCTCTTTTAATTACAGTAATAATACCTCATTTTTCTAAAGCATTTTTGGAACATGAAAGCAGCTTTAGCTCAGAGGAAGTGATATTTACTTCATTGTTATGATAATTATTGCCATTTCCTTCCAGCAAAAGACTCAAGCAGAAGTGTGTCTCAGGCCCTACCTCACTGTTCTTACCTCTTCTTGGTCCCTTTGTCAATGCTTATAGGCACATACCAAGGGACATAGATCAACACAGTGGCAAAAATAACCACCTCATGAGAAATTGTGGCCCTGGAGACTAAAATGTAATAAAATAGCCTCTCGAGTGGTGGTGACGTAAATGCTGACAATTAGCAGCTCTTATCAGGGCTTTCTCTTGTGGCTCCTCTGACATTTTTAATTTCCCCTCCCAGACTTCAAGTGATTAATCTTTCCTGTGGCTTGCTGCTAAGGCTCCTGGGTTTGTCCCCTTGGCTCAGGAGCGAAGCTCTTGGCTGGTCCTCCTTCTCCCGTGTAAAAAGTGATCTGATCCGGTTTTGACCTGTTTTAAAGAATCTGATCCTCCTTGTGTGATGACTGTACAGGGCTATAATTTTGTTATTCTTGCTTATTTAATTTGGCACCTGTGCTCTCACCAGAGATCTTTTTGAGCACAGAGCCCTCCTTCCCTCACAGGATGGGGTGAGCTCTGGCTGTAGGACTGGCATCTGCCAAGGGTTATGAGGGCCTTGGTCCCACTGAGATATGAGTTGGGGGGGCTAGCTGAGGGGAATGAGCAGGTGAGGAGTCTGTAACCTGTAATAAGAGCACTGTTCTGGGAGCAGGGGCACGTGCAGCTATCCCTCCTGAGTGCTTATGAATTTGCTTTGTGCTGCAGCAGTAGGAGGTGTGTCAGTGGCACAGGTGTGCTTGTGGGGAGTGCTGTCAGCAGGAGTGCACAGTGCAGCCTGTCCTGGACCCCGCATGCATTTTGGATTGCTCTGGGGACCGGCATCATCCTGCCACGGACAGCTGAAAGCACTGCAATTGAGGTGTGCTATGTATGGGGTAAGTCCCCTTCCATGTAGCCAGTGGAGGCTTTCTCTGACTCATCCAGGGCTGCTTGTCTCATTTGTGTACCCATGGGGTCCCCATGCTGCCCCAGCTGTGTTCTGGCATGGTGGGATGCCAGGAGAGAGACATTCATCCAGTCATGGGCCTGAGCTGGGTGTGTTGCAGCTCCCTTTGAACCAGGTGTCTGAATTCAGCCTGTGTTCCTGACAGGAGCTCAGATTTGGTTTCTGGCAGCGTCATCCTGATGGTGGGCTCTTGAGCTTATCTTGGTATTTATGGCCCTCATCACCATTGTACGTCAGCTCTTTGCTAGTGGCTTATGGTTTCTCAAGCTCCCATAGGATGATGTAGGGAGGGCTTATCCCGGTCATGCTGGTGGGAGGCAGCACCATTTGAGTTGCCAAGGCATCTTGTTCTCAGGAGGAAGTCCTTGGAGCTTGGTGTTTCAGTCCTGGGTCCAAGAAGGGTGAGGAGCCCTGGTGCCATGAGCATGGGAGCCAGCAGAGTCGCCTGGCTGAGCGCTTCTGGCTGACAGTGGCTGTATGGCATCACTGGCTGCTTGTGCCTTAGGAGAGCAGCAGATGAAAGATTGTGTCATTTCCTCAGCTGCTCTTACCTTGCCTTTTGTCACTGCCCTACCTCCCTTTCCACTTGAAATGTGTGTTCAAAACTGCTTCAGGCTCAAATACATCACCAGCATCTTGTTGTGGGAATGTTTCTGGTTTCTCAGTTGTGTTGGACCCGTCTTCCCAGTGCAAGCTGAGTGTGGGGATTTCACAAGTGCTACTCATGAGACTTTCTTGTGGAGTTTCCCATCTGTTTAGTAGGGATGCTTCACAGGTATTTCTGGCTTACATTTCTTTTCAAAACTCCAGGATTCTGGTAGACACTTTATTATAGTCTTTGTTCAGAAAAAAACCCAAACGTATGTTGATCAGTGTGATGATCCCTGGGCCAAAGTCTGCTGGATTGCCTTACAGGAGTAGGAAAGACCTATATTTTTACTGCTCTTTGGGTGATACTGTGCAGTGAATCAGTGGGGTAGAATTTGAGAAAAGCTCTTTCTGACCTGTGGATGGACACAATACAGAATAATAGTTTCTGCAGAGCTGACCTATGCACAGGGTAGTTCCCAGTTAAATCCCATTGAGGCTGGTGGAGCTGATGGAGGAAGCAAGCAGCGTGTTGTAATGAGGACAGACACTGATGAAATGGAGCTATCTGAAAAGCAGTGCAGTTGACAGACCCCATCCCTCAGGTAACATGAGCTGTTGCCTGTTTGGTTGCATTTGGTTTTGATAGACATTGGGGCTTTTTGTTTCCAGTTGAATATATACATGGAACTGTTTGATAAATCCTTGTCATTGACATGATTTTTGTGGTTTGTGGTAGTGATCTTGAACATTTGACCCAAATTACAGGCAGAGTGGAATTTTGCTCTGCTTTGTCATGTCAAAAACCTTCCAGCCCCATTAAGGAGGGGTGTCTCCCAGAGTATGTGAAAAGGGACATTCTGTTATAGAACTGAGCAATTTTCCAATGAAGAAATGGTTTCAAGGCAGGCCAGTTATGCAAATAGATTGAAAAGATAAAATCTCAACGTGATACTTGTTGCTGATTTCAACCACAATGATATGAGTTCATCCCTGTTTAGTTGGATGTTTTATCTGTTCATGGTATTTTAAAAGCTCAGAATTTATATAAAGTACAGAACTGGATCCCAATTGTGTTTGACTGTGTTGTATGGGTTTTTTTAAGCATGGACCTCTGAACCACCTTTATAAATTTAAAACTGGATAAAGTGATAAAACTGGATTTGATGGTCTGGAAAGGAGGTGCAGAACTGAATCCTGTGGTGTGAAAAGACAAGTTTAGCTTTGGTAGTGGCTGATGTCCTTACTCTATCACCCCAGTAGGAAGCACCCGAGCAAAGGCATCTGGAAGCCACTGATGAGACAATTCTCAGTGGTGTGTGACACGCTGCTAATGGTCATCTCTTGTGGGAATTGATGGGATGGGTGGAGACCATTCTTCCTCTGGAGCATGCCAGAGCTCAACTGAGTGGCACAAGCAGCTGGAGCTGGGCTGCAGCCACTTCCCCAAGTGGAAAGAAAGACTGTGGCTGCAGGTTATTTTTCTGGGACATGGGGAGAGCTGGGGCTTTCCATGGAGACCTCTGCTCCTGGGAGGGAGCTGGAATGCCTCTCCTCTGCCAAAGGAAACATGAGGTGTGGTAGATGTGATAGGATTTAGGGTTGGGCTGGCTTTCCTCCTCAGCCCGGGGAGCCTTGGCTGGACCCCACTGTGCACACCTATGGCTGCAGTTCCTCTGCCACACGGCTCAGCTTTTGTGTCCATAACTGCAAACACTGGCATTGTGCTTGGGTGTTGTTCTGAGGCTGTTGGGCAGAGGGAGGCAGCTGGAGAAAACTGCTGGGGTTTATAGGAAGGTGAAGGTAGTGATGTTTCCTGCTCTGATGTTTACTCTTGTGCTGCCATTCCCAGCTGCCAGGTGGGGCAGGGGCTGCGGCAGCACCAGCCCTGCTGTGCCATATTGTGCTGCCTGGGGTGCTGAGCAGAGCTGCTCCAGAACTAGACAGCTGATAAGTGCTTGTGGAACACTGGCCTTTAGGGTCACCTGCCAAGAGCTTCTAGCCCTGCCGAAGTAGCTGGGTTGGTGTGTAGAGGGTGGCGTGATACCTTGTGCCTTTGCTTGGAGGGAGTCTTATCTGGTCTGTCCGAGTAAGTCGGGTGTGGAGAGCAGAGATTAGGTTGTGCCCCTACAGACTTTGAAGTCAATGTCAACCCTGGCAGTTTCTTGGACAGCTGCTGGCACTGGGAAAGTCTGTGCTGCAAAGATACAAATGGCTGCAGAGAAGAGGAAAAGTTTTCTTAATCTCCTTGGCTGCCAGGGTTTGGATGCGAAGAAATCATCCTTAATGGTAGTGAGGGCAAAACAGCAGAATTTTCTTGTGGTAAAGGCAGAGTGCTTTGGGGCACAAGACAAGCTTGATCTTTTCCAGTCCTGTTTCATGAGTCTGGGGGAGCAGTTTTATCTTGAAAATAACTTCTAAAAGAATTGGGATGCTAATCAAACTCCTTTTACCACAGTTACATGTAGGAGCAGTACCCTTATCTGTCTGAGGAGCCAGGGTTGTATTTTATACAGTTTGGCTTTTCGGACCAATTTGTCGTTGGTTATGCAGAAGCTTGATGTCACCTAAACTGTGGAATTCCCTTTTCACTGTACCTCTTCTTTGTGACCAGTATAACCTCTTTTGGTGACATCTAACCCACCTTGTTCTGGATGAGTTCCCCAAAGAACCTAAAGAGAGAACTCCACATTTGAAAGGAATGTACCGGCCCTAACTTTATGTGAGACAAAAGTAAATGTTGGACTTAGCAGAAGGTCTTTTTTGTTCCCTGATCTACCTGTTCCCAGATGTCAAGTTATGCATGGTTGCAGGCTTCTTCATACCTTTTGTCCTCAAAAATCAGTTTGTTCTCTTTGTAATGTACTTGAAATGTATTTGGTTTGTAAAATTAATTGGATTTGAAGGCTGCAGTGTCAAAATAACAGGAGCAATTTGTTTTTTTTCAGTATAAATGGGGAAGTTATAGGAGGCCTTAGCCACATAAATAATTGATGTTGTTCTGGACAGTGATACAGTATCTTAGACGGTTGCTGATTGCTGAATATGTTGATTTATTTAGAGGATGAAATAAACCATCAGGAAAAGCTCAGCTGTTCTTGAGGTCTTGCAAAAATTTTCTTTGTTTTAATGTGGGGCATGTTGCAAAACAAGCAGTGAGTCTGAGTAACTCCTTGACCACCATTTGAGCATCTATCTGAGCAAGTTATCTCACCTATGTCTTTTTATACCACCTTACTGATGTCAGCCCTCTCTGTGCAGTATCTCATGCCTTCCCCTGCCTGTGTTAGTTATTCTCATCTGGATGTCATGGTAGGACATGAAGGCACACTGGAGGGTGAGGGCTGGGCTGCCAGAGGAGCTTGTGCCATGGAAGCCCAGACCCCACTGGCGTGGGCTGGTCCTCAGAGGTTTCACCAGCCAGAGGTATGTCCTCCTTCCCCTTTTCCTCTCCTGGTGATGGCATGATCTGGGCCAGCACAGCAGCCAGTGAAATGTGGGCTGCAGTTGTGTTAGACTGTAATAGTGCAGAGAATGGGAGCAGCGTTGAAGGGAACTCTCCTGAAGCCCGTTGTAAGGAACCAGCCTGTCATTCCCCCTGTCCTGAAGAGAAAGGGTGAGGAACGTGCTTGCCTGAATTTTCTCATAGCCTCTGATCTCTGCTGACCCAGCTGCATGCTTTTGCTGGGAGAAATTATGACTGCTTAGCATAATACTCTGGCACTGAGAACATTACTCATGGTAAAAGAGCAGTGTGGGTGGGTGGCGAGGATTAAACTGAATGTCAGAGATGTCTTCTTGTCACTCGTGGCCTTGAAAGAATGTTGCTGCATGTCTGTCCTGTCCAACAAAGACCCAGCTGCGTTTTCCTCTCAAGCACACATAGGTGCAGTTTCTCCAGGTCTTTTTCTTGGCTGATATGAATTTTGTCTCTTCACTTCTTGCAGTGTGTCTAGATGTGGAGTCATGGGTGATGCTGGATGCTGTAGGGTCTGTGAGAAACTGTGAAGAGATTGGCAGAATGAGCAAATAGTGTACTGGAGTGGTTGAGGGGAGAAGGCCAGAAAGAACTGAATGAATTTAGACCCACCCAGCTAGCTTTTACATGGAGCTGATTTATGCTGCTTTTCATAGAAGTGCTTCCCACCCTTCCTCCCTCTCGTTACTGTGCGCAGCAGCTTCTCTCAATATACACACTGCTGCCTCTTGGATCCTTGCCTGCAGAAGGAAAAAAGGCACCATATATCCCTGTCCAGGGACTGCAAAGGTTGTAAGGTAGCATGTATGGAGGGAATTGCATCAAATGTTAGATGTAATTGTGTTTGGCAAGCTCTGGGACAGAGAGAAGTTTTATAAAGAAGGGCTGGGAACTGGATAAACAGCCAAATGTGTCTCCCTCTGCTAAATCAAAGTGGTTTCTATTGTAAATGCACTTGCCCAAAGAAAACCTGAACACTTGATATGTCATGAAGCTTTGTTTGCTGCCTGGCCGTCAGTATAAGATGATAGTCAGCAAACTGCCTGACTTCAGATGGACATTGAAACTTTGCAAAGTCCTGGTGGTGTTGGCAAGGCAGAGCCCGAAGTATGTATGTGAGGGGGCAATGTGTGTGTGTGTGTGTGTGTGTGTGTGTATATATATATAGGCACCTACCTGTGTGTATGTGTGAACAAAGCTTCACTTTGTAGTATAAGAAAATAATGTACCTTTTTCTTCTATCCAAACCAACTCTGAATCTGTAGGACCTTTTTCAAAAAGACTATAACTGGTCTAAACTGTTATCTACTATGAGTTTTGCATGAATAAAAAGTGAGTGATCAAACCCATGGATTATGGGGATTATTTTTTTCTTCTATATGCTGTCTCATGTGTCTGATCTGGTATCAGGGATGTAGTTTGATGTGTCCGGTTGTAAGTATCTAGATTATTTCTGTAGTAGCCCAGGTATCTTACACAGAACACCAGCCAAACAGAGCATTTCCATAAGCACACTCTGGTGAGCTCTGGGACCTCTGTCAGATGCAGTATGAAGCAGAGCTGCTCTGCCTGTCTCAGCATTGTCTGTTCAACAGCAAAATGACCTAATGGCAGTGTTACTCAGTTGCCTGGGACCGGTCACCTGAAGGTATGGCACGGCTCCTTTCCAAAGGAAGCCCTTGGGCATGATGTTACAAAGGTGTGCAGAGCTTTATTCACCTGCCCATGCTGTCCCTGGAACTGGGAGGCTCCTGGCACCTTGTGATGCTGCCCATGTCCCATCTGCCAGAGGCTGGTCAAACCCGATGGAGGAAGCCCAAGTCAGGGAGTGTTTTGAAGGTGACAGGCTGTGCCTTTGCACGAGGTGTGACTTGGGCAAAGTTGTGTTTACTGGTTTTGTTCCTTGTAGTGTCTTTGACCCCTCCTCACCTTTGCATGCAGAAGTGCAGCTGTATCTGCTCATTACTGGGTCATTTACCTGTATATGAGGTGTGCAAGGCACTGCCTGCTGTCCCCTCATCTCCTGCTGGTGTCTGTTCCGTACTCAGTCAAGAGGAAAGAGTAAGGAGAGAGGGTGGGGCAAAGCTTTAGATCATCTGAGAGCAGGAGCAAAGCAGGTAGTGCAAAATGTACTGGATACCTGTGAGCCTGAAAGCTTTTGTTCATTTATGGAGTCCTTTTGTGTAAGCTGTCCGATAGCTGTCAGTGCTCTGAGCACCTCTGCCTTACATCCCCAGCCACACGCCTGCCCCTGCTTCTTCCCATGGACTAGGGTGGGGACGTGACAAAAATAAAAGCAGGAAAAGGTCTTCCCAGTGGCAGCTCTGTGTTCCTCACTTAACTTCTGCTTTTTCTGACTTAACTAGTAGGTGAGCAAATATCAAAAGCAGCATTGACAGCACTGAGATAAGCCCAGGCCTTACTGCGAGGGTGGAAGGGGACATTACTAGTAGCTATAAATCATCCTAGAAGGATGGGGGATGGGTTCCCTCCAGTACCTGCCCTTGTGCAGTTGTGTTTGCTATGAGCAGTCCTGGCAGGGAGTACGTGCTAGATGTTGCAGTGCAGCAGTTTGTGGAAGGCTGCATTTCAGGGCAAGTTATTTCCAGAACTGAAGAAGCTGGATTTTAAAACATGTTTCCTTTTGACAAATTCACTTACCATTTATATTACTGTGCATCCTTGTAGGTTCCCCTTAGGGAAGATTTGTGTGGTACTTGAGTGGATGTAATAGCCTTGGTGCTACCAGTGGTTCTTATCTGGTGGAAAAAAGAAATTTCTCTGAAGTGGACACAGAAGGAGAACTGACAGCACAAGCACTTGCAAAGCGCTGAAGTGTCACTGTGAATGCCACTTGCTCATCCTAGTGGCTCTAGGAGTTTCATCAGAAGACTTCAGTATTTCAGTGTCCCTGGCTACTCTGGCTTAGTTGTTCCTGGTGGTATAGGATAATTTCTAGCAACCTACCACATACTGTATAGACTATCAGTCTTGAAATGCAGGCTGTATGGGTGAGTCTCCAGCACTGCTCCAGTGTTGGTGTTAATCCACTGTTATTCTTTACCCTTACAGCAGTGGACCCAGTGGAGTGGCTGCAGATTACGCCCAGTGGCCTCGATAGGCCACTGGTTAGTTGCGGGCTGCAGCTTGGGTGGTGATGATTTAAAGCAGATTTTCTGTATCCATCTGGTGACTTGTCTGGTCTTTTCAACAGTACTTGCTCTGTCAGTTCAAAGACTGCTTGCTGCATTAAAAATGGTGCGTGGGTAGACACACACTATTTGGTTAATCCATCTGAAGCTCTCTGGATTACTGTTAAGCACCTTGGTCAACCTTGGACATCTGCAATAGACGTCTGTGTCCTTCCCTTTTCTGTGAAATACTATCCTAGGGATGTGTAAAAAGAAAAGCATCTTGTGATCTTTCTTCTGTTTAAGGAAAATACCCCACTACAGGTGTGAGATGTGCTGAGCAACCTGGTTTTGGCACAGGGAAAATAGTAATTGCTGCTAATGTGTGACATTTCTAGAAGGGCAGTGTTTCCCTGGGGGCAATGATTTGCCAACAAAGCCGACTTTAGGAGGGATCTCTAAATCTTGTGAACAACGTTTATTTATGTCTGATAGCCTTGCTGGGTTTGCTCAGCTGCTTTCCAGCATGCTGAAACCTAGCATGAATGCATAGAATGAATACCAGTTGCAATAGACTCATAAGCGAGGTATGTCTCAGCTGCAAGGCATGTTTTAATCTGTACTCATGTCTGGGAGCAGTCCACCCTTCTCATTTCCTCTGCCTATTAAATAATTGATGAAAACCCACAGAAATCATTACAATCCTCCCACAAAGCCATTAAAACTGCACAAAATCTTATGTAGTACTTGCAAAGCCACAAACATGACATTATTCACCCTCCATCTAGGCAATAATTTTGGCTCAAAGAGGTCTCAGTTTTTAAGAGGACTCTTCTTTAAAAGAGGTAGGGAAAAATGAACCAGCCATGTATTTGATTTTCTTGAAAATGCCAAGTTCTGGCTGGGACTTTTTTTATGAAATGGCATTGCTGCATAGTGTCTTCTGCCTGGGATCTTGGTGAGATTACCCCACCTCAAGCTCCTTCCATCAGTTGTGTCTGAGGCAGAGCACAGCAGCTCTTTAGCAGTGCAGTGGTGAATCTGGAAAGCAAAGCACTATGCGTGGAGAGGAAAAAGAGATGTAATATGCCATAATGTATCAAGGCAAGCTGTGGTAAGGCTGCGGGTGATGCTTCTACTTTTTGAGAAACTGTTGTCAGCTTGTGGTTTAAAAATGAAGTTTCTGGTGCTTTTCTCCCTTCCATTCTGCTCGTTAGATCACACACTACTTTCGGACTGATCTTGCTGAAGTCAGTGAGTGTGTGTTACACCTGTTCCTGTGCAAAACCAGTTCATTACCACTAAAGAAATCCAAGATCTTGAACCCAAAGCTTTCTTCCAGGGAAGGAAACAGATGAGATTGTGATTCAGGGAAAGGTGTCTGTGGTTGGCATTGACTATATTGCCATGACTCTGATAGTCTTTTCTGTCACCTCTGTTCATAGAGGCTTGGACTTGTGGCTGTCCTCAGCACCTTGTTTTAGAGAGCACTTCTTTGTCCAGCAAAGAACAGAGTTGTTTTCTGTATGATCTTGCTCTCTAGAATGAAATCAATTGCCTTGAGTGAAAATATGATTATTTTTTTTAATTTACCTGTTGTCGCCGCTCCAAATTTCTCTCTGTGGGTGTCAGAAAAAATCCTACCCCTAACTATTACTGAGGAGTATCTAATAGACCCGGATAGATTTCTGCTGAGAATTTACTTCTGTTAGTTTTCACCTCTTTGCTTCTAGGTACCAGTGAGAGAAACCCCAACTCCTCCAATTGTTTTTCAAATGTTGCTGTGGAAAGCTGCTCCCTGAAAGTCCTTTCACTCTTTTTCTTTTCTCTTAGGTGACTCCAGGTAGCAAAGCTGCAATAGCTAACTTGTGTATAGGAGACCAGATAATAGCCATTGATGGAGTGAACACAGATAACATGACGCACCTTGAGGCTCAGAACAAAATCAAGGGTTGCACAGATGAACTAACTCTGACAGTCAGCAGGTAAGTTGCTGGGCAAGACTGGGGATGGATGGAGGGAGGGATGAAGGGTGGGCAGCAGCTGTGCTTTGGTTTGACAGTAGACCTCTCGAGCTGGTTTAATTTGATCTCTTAGTGCTTTGTCTGGCAGGTGCTGGCTAGCAAGAGGGAACTGCATTTCATTCTTTAATCCTAATACTGCTTACATTTGCTGCACTTTGGCCTTACAAAAGCAACTGTCCAAATGAGGAATTGGCGGATGATTTGTGGCAGAGTCTCTCAGCTTATTCTGTGGCTCCTGACAGCTAGAAATCAAAGATAGTCTCATGAAAACTTTGCTTATAGCAGAGAAGGTACAACCAGAAATGACCTTCCTTCCTGTTGCACTGATTTAGCAGTTAAAATATATGGTTGTATGTTGTTCCAAGTAATTAATTGCCTAGTTTCTGCCACAGACTCAGAAATGTACATTTTGAAGCCTCTTGATCTAACAGCGCTGTCGGTGCTGAACAGTGATGACTCAGGGTGCAAGAAGATGCCTGTTAGGCATCAGTCTTTCCAAGTCCTGAAAAACTAAAGGAAGCTGACAGCTAAGCCACAAACTCTGTCACTAATGTAAAGCACAGGATGGCTGCAGCCTTCCCACCATCTTGAACTGCAGAGAAATGGACAGCTGCAGTCCTTTCCCCAGCCGTGCTTAGTTCTTAGACCATCTCTGTACAGAGAGGAAATGGAGATGGGAAGGCAGAGGTCTGCTTTGCATTGACCTGTTGCTGCTTAAAAGAACTGGAGCCTGGGGGTTTTGTGCTCGTTTTTCTGGTTCTTTTTGGGGTTTGGGTTTTTTTGAGAATGCTGGGGATTTAGCCTTCCTTTTGCTTTGAGTGGCAGCCGTGGGTACCAGCACCTCTCAAAAAACACGTGGTAGATGCAGTGTCACATCTGGAGTGAGTTTTTCCCATGCCTACCTTCCCCCAGAGTGATTATCCATCAGTTTCAGAATAGGTGCACAGAAAGTGCTTTCAAAAGGAGTGCAAAAGCATGCCTTAAATGACACAGTGGTTCAGTTGTTCAGAGCTTTTCTGTGATAAACAGAAGTCTTTACCATAGCTCGAACAATGCCAGGAGTTCAGGAGGCATTTTGCAGTTCAGGAAGAAGCGATGGGTCTTGGCCAAAAAAAGCCTGATGGTTCATTGAGGGAATTCATCGAGGGAAGAACAGATCACAGTGCAGGCACCCTGAATGGGTGGTGAGCTTTGCAGCAGCCTGTTAACTCCAGAGTTTCTCATACTGCCTTTGAATTTGGCAGCCTGTAATCTTCCTGCAAAGGAGTGCTCTTTTGCCTCTCTGAAATATCCAGCTGCTTGACTTGGCAAACCAGTGCCATGTGGTTCTGGCTGGGAGAGGAAGGATGGCAAGGACTCTTTCAGCCTGTGTGCAAGTTCACTCTTACAGATCATTGAGTCCTCAAAATGTGTTTGCTAATGTTAATTACAAAGTCATTAACTTTATAGCTACCCTGTGCACGTTTCATTGGCCTTGGGTGTGGAAGCTGCCCAGGGAGAGATTTTTAGCTGAATGTGCAGCTGTGTAAAACTGTGCAGGGACTTTGAGTCTGCACAGCTCAACTCATTCAAGACCCCCTTTGAATGAGGTAGCATGGGTGAATGTTGGTGCTTCTGATGCTGTACTGATCTCTGAGTACTGCTGACAGAGTAGCCAAGAAGAGTGTCAAGACTGCAAGGATGTGAAAGCAATCAACTGACTCCTTACCACTTTAGGGTTTGGTAAACTAATCACTGCTCTATATAAAATCCATGTACACTATGCTGTCTTTCCTGTTTGTACTCTGTTGAGAATATTTTATCCATAGTGCCCAGCTGTCTCTCTCTAGGACCCCCCGCTGTGTTGTCCTAAATGCAGCTGGAGTCAGTAGTCAGAGTAGCTCTCTAAGAGGCTGGCTGAGTATGAAAAAGAAAATATATAATTTGCACTTCAACACCACCAACTCTTGGGTCTGGTCTCCCTGCTATGCAGTTGTAGCTCGTTATCTGAATTAGTTCTGCAAGGAGCTGTGCTGGCAGGGACCATTGGTCTGACAGGGCAGCAGCTCTGTGGGATGGAGCATCACACACAGCTGATGCTGAGGATGTGCCCAGCTGGGTGAGGTTTTCTTCCGTGAAAAGTCTTCCAGTCCTTCTTTTCTACTCGCCATTGTAGAGATGTCTTTTGAAAGCATAAATTGTTAGTGATTTTTAAATTCCTAGCTGATGAATTATAAATGTATACTCATTTAAATGATTCCCCAAGCTAGATGTTCTCTGACCTGCATTCAGAGTGGCAGCAAGGTTGTGCCAGGTGAGATTTTAGACATAGGTCTGACCTCACATCAGATGTTTCTGTTCCACCAGAGGATCAACACCATCATGACAGTGGATGATCCATATGTGACTGTTCTGTGAATGTGAAAAGTGTACATGGTTTCAAGAGCCTACTGAATGAATTAATGGTAGACAAAGCTCTAAAGGATAATATGTACAATGGAGGTATCTCTGCTGCAGAAAGGCTTTAAGCTGCAAGTAGCTTGAGGCTAGGAGAGTGTTTTATGGAAGTATTGTACTATGCTTATCTGTTTCTTGGGCTCTTTTGTGAATGAAAACGAACTTTAAACATATGTACTCCAAACAGGCAATCTGTTTGTCTTTTAATGGTAGTCAGGCAGTTAAGATGTCTTCGTATTTGGCTGTACTAATGATTATTTAAGAGAAGTGTAAATATAGAGAACTGAAAACACTTAAAACTTCTGGTAAAGGAAATGCTGTTTGCACTGTATGCTTGATTGTGTATATCAACAGCATTCCAATGTTTCCTGTTTTGGTATTTTTTGTAGTGATGGTAACAGTCCAAAAGAATTTCAGATCAGATTGTAGGCAGGAAATCTAGTCTTAACATGTCACCATTAAAAATGGATCAAATTTCTAGCTGAAGAAAATGTGCCTGGTCTGCTTTTTCACCCAAAGGTGTAAATCTCTTAATTTCGCAGGATTTAAAACCCAGCCACAAATTGCTTTCTCTGAATACTCTTCTTTTTAAGTGGCACTGACAGGTTCTTTGCGGTTTTATGTGTGAACAGAGTTGAAAAGGCCTGTTTTCTGCCTCAAAAATGGGTCTTCAACAATGTTGGTGCATATACCAAATTCCTGCTGAACTTACTGTCTGTGTCTGGCAGCTTCTTGCTCTTCTCTGAGCCTGTGTTTGTTCATTCCTTTTGCTTTTTGTTTCAAGATAGAGAGTGCTTAGAGAAATGTAGTTTTCAAGAAATCAAAGTAAAGGTTTCATTATTGTATAAAATCAAGCTCAAGACAGTGTGCTTCAGTCAGCTCATGCTCATCTGGTTGTGAAACTGAGAAATTCATAGGGAGATTTTTGAGCTGCTCCCATTCACTGGAAAAATGCAGTTTGGGGTCTTCTAGAAGAGCTACTCTTCTTTTTGCTTTTCCTTTTTTTCCCCTTTTTTTTCTTTTCAAATAGAGTGTGTACATCACTGCACTAACATTTGTGGGTTGAGCAAAGCCTTGTCCCTGGCTGTACTCCATTAATGGGGGTAAGCAGCAAGACATTTCCAACAGATTGGAGAAAGCTATTAATTTGCTTTGGAAATTTAGTGTATTTTAGGTCAGACAGTCTGACCAAAGAACATTTAAAGAAAGGAAGGTGCAGGAGGAACAAATACTCCTACCACCAAACACACCTGATAGTCAAAGATCCAGGCATCACCGATGTCAGTGGAAATGCTCATGATGAATTTGATGCAGAGCTCTGTTGTAGCTGCAGATGTACAAAAGCAGACAAATGTTCCTTGCAGCACAGGTGAAAATTATTTCTGAAACAAATGGCTCTTTGCTTGTAGCTATAGTCAACAAATGAGTGGTAGAGCTGTGCAGCCCTGAGCAACTCAAAGGTAAAATGTATATTTATATGGCAGGTTTTTTCAACAAAGGAAGTGTTCCTATGATGAGTCTGTCCTTCCCGTTAGGTCTGGAAGCAGTTTGAGGATGGTAGTAGGAGAGGAATATTTGTGGAAAGGGATTGCAAACATGTAATCTCTTGTTCTACTCCTTCTCTCGTTTTCCTCAAATTTCAAGCTGCTTTTTTGCAGCTCTGCTTCCAGATTATGGTATATTAATGCACCTTTTTGTTTGCAAAACAGTCTTTTTGTTTGCCAGAAGTCCTGCCAAGGAGTGAAGCTCTGTATTTGTTCTTTGAAAAGTGGCTGCGATTAGGGAAGTCATCTGTTACTAGCAAGTGTTAAATGCATTGTCAGAAAGGATCATGTGTAGATACTTTTGAAGAAGAGAACACGTGTGTGATGTCCTCTACATTTTATGCAGTAGGTTCGGTTGCACTCTTGCTTGCTCCATGTGTTCCCAGGTCTGAGCTGTGGGGACTGGTTGCACAAAGCCACAATAGGCTCAAATTTGTGTTCTAGGAAGTTCGTGGAATTCGTTGACTCATTTAGGTTTGCTTTTTTGCTTCCCTGCCAAGAAGAGTTTTCCAGTTTCTGTCATCTTACTAATAATTCTTTTGGCCCTGGGAAAAGCCAGCTGCTCAGTGTGCAGCTATATAAGGGCATGCAGGTTGCCTGGCCCTGTGTGGCCACATACAACCTCTCCATGACTGGTGTGGTGCTTCCCAGCCCTCCTGAGTGTGTACCAGCAGCTTTTACTAACAATTGGCACACTGAAAGTAATTTTGGCGAGTCAAGATTGGTATTTGTTGTCATTTTACAACCTCCTGGGTGAGGCAAAAATAGTTAACTCTGCAGCTGGCCTAGTGGAAGAGCAGTGTGAATCTGAGTACTCAGGTGTGTCTTATTCTTTGTAGCTCTGTAATGAACCTGCTCATAATAAACTTCTGTTGCTTCTTCTGTGTAATTGGAGTTGCCTTTTTGTTTTTAGTGGTTGTGTGAAGAGACACTTGAAGTGCAAGAGGGCCATGCATGGAGAAATGCATTTGGGACCTTCCATCTCTAGGAAGTTGTGACTGTCATTGCTGTTTGAATTGACAATGGACTGCATGAAGCCCGAATACAGTTTTACTTGCCAAAGTGAATACGTCCATTAATGGGTCATTGCTAAATGTGACTTCTCATGTTTAGGGCCAAGAGCATGTATTTTGCAGCTGTTGTAGCTAAAGGGCTGATTAAAAGGTACCCTTCTGGTAGCCTGAGAGCTCTTGTAGTTAGTTTCTAAACGTTTTAAAAATGCTTGTCTAAAACTCTGGTGAGGTGATTGGTGCAAGATTAATTCTTTAGGTCTTTCCTCATTTTTCAGCTAACAAACTTTGTGTTGCACAAGAAACTTTTTGGTCTTTTGGGGTTTATTCCCTACTTTGGTATCTTAGTTTTGACCATGCGAGTATTTTAAATGGGAATGTAGATGTGCCTTTCTTCTTTATGAAAATTACAGCATTCCTGGCACACAGAATTAGACCCTTGTTTACCAGCTCTGAATTTTCCCTTGAAACTATGGCCCAACTTTGTACACAAAGCACTGATAGCAAAATCTAGGCTCCTGTAATGTTTATATTATACCATGTTCAAGCCAAGCTGCTTGAAAAAGGTCGTGTTTCATAAATACCTCTCCAGATTCTTGCCTTGACTTGCATGCAGTTTCCTTCCTCCTCTTCCTACCAGTACCTCCCCATCCAAAGTAGCATCAGAGAAATTTCTTTCTAAACTTGGGGTTTGGTTTCTGCCTGGATAAAACAGTGAATGCATGGCTCATTCCCTGGTCCTGTCTTGGTTACTCTCTATCCTGTAGTAAGGAAACAGCATGTAAATGTAAACTCTAAACATGAAGTTTGTATATCTAGGTGCCTGCAATTAATTTGATTGGCACTCATTCTCAGGCTTGTTTGTGTCATGTTTTTGTCTTCTCTGCACTGTTTGAGTGTTGCTCTCTGCTGGAGTCTCATTTGAAAGAATATGCCTTTGAAACTGTACTGTAAAATAAGTCATCAGTTTGTCAGGAATCTCTGAAATACAATAAGGATACTGAAGCCCGTTGGCTTTTGCCAGACAGGGTGGGATTCCCCAGGAGGCTGTTGTACATTCAGCCCCTCCACTGGTGGAGAGGCAGGTCTGACAGCCTGTTAGCATGGTCATGCTCAGTGGCAGGGGTACACCTGCTGAGGGGAGCATGGTGGTGGTTTTGTTTCTGGGGGCCCTCTCCCCCAAATCTGGAAAAGAAATCCTCCAGAAAGCCATTATCAGTAACAGTCTGCTGTGAACTGAAGGCACTGTTACCAAGGCTGGGTTTAGCTATCTACTCTGATGCCTCTTCCCTGCTTCATATAAATAATATATGAAAACATATAAATAAGATACAAACATGATGAGTCTAATCTGCCCTGCTGTCTGTGCCTTCCCAGCACTGCAGAAAATAAGCCCTGGGCCAGCAGTGGGACATAAGGTCTACTTTTAGGTGCTATTTTTTTCCTCCTGCCACACTTCAGTAGAATTACAGGCATGGGCATCAGGAGCATAGCCAGGAAACCCTTGCTGAGAGCTGGGACCATCGTGGTCCTACCTAGGACCCACAGGCTGTGGGCTCCAGGGCTCCACAGGCGGTGCAGCGCGATGGGGCACGTCTCAAAAGCCCTGCTAGGCAATGCCAGGGAGAGCAAAACTGTCTCCTCTTTGTGGCTTCACTGGGGCCATAAATGGGCTGTTGAGAGTGGCTGAGGGGCTCTGCTGCAGCTGTTGTGAAGACAAAGGGAAACTTTATCTTCCCTGCCTTAGAGGGACAGATGCACAGGCTATTTAACCTTTCTGTTTGGATAACTTTTAAACTGGATTGAAAGTAAAGCTTGGAGTGACCTTGCTGCTTCCATTTATATCCAGTGACAGACTAGAATGGCAGCAGTCTGGGAAACAAACTTGAGCTATTTGCCTTGCTAATAAATAAGGGAGAAAAATCTGGTCAAAAGACCCCGTTGGCTGCAGTAGTTGGTTATAGCTGCCTCTTCTACACTGGAGACCAATGAGCTCAAACACATTCAGCAAGGGGCAGTGAGATGAAAGCAAGTGCGTGGGGGGAAATTTCTGTTCTGTATTCATATATTGACCTGTTCTAGGCTTGAATTTTTCAGTCTGAATAAAACCGGCTAGTGTTTCTGAGAGCTGATAATATTAAACTGCTGTACAAGAAAATGCTATCTCAAAAATTCTTGGATCATTGCTGTGAGAACTGGCATGGGGATGCCTTGTGCTAGAAATCAGCTGAAGTGTTTAATGCTCTCTGAGCTGCTCTTTCATCTCCAGCCGATGTCTGCTTGCTTACATCCTGACTGGCAGGGCATCTGATTTCCATATACTTTGCTTTATCCTCTGTTTTTCCAGAGGAGATGAAATTTGGTCACACATGATCTTCAAACATTTCCAAGAAATAAGGCTTTGTATTGGTCAAGAGGCTGCTGTCCTATGTGCAAACACAGTCTTCTGATGCAAAATACAGCCATCCTAGATATGGTTGTGACTTTGTGAGGCTTGATAGCCATAATCCAGGTAAAATTGCTGGTTTCTTAAGGTACCTTAGAGCACAGGTTGCCAGAAGCAAGGAGAGAATTGTTGTTTTGTATTCACCTGGGGCATGTCGTGCATCCAGTAGCAGCAGCTGTTGTGACAAGATGATGATCAGATTGGCATAGATCTGAGTCCATGCAGCTGTAACAGTCATACCTGTTAGTCTGTGCATGCCCCAGCTTGCCAGACACCAGGATTTGGGTGGCATAGATTGTCAGGTATCAGCACTGCAACTGGGCCTGCAGGGTGCGTAGTCAGAAGTCAAATGTTTGCTGTACCTAAATGCTTGTAAAGGTTATCTGTGTGTTTGTACTTTCCTGTGAAAGGAAGTACAGCACAGAAGACTTTATTCAGGTTTCTACTATATACAGTCCACAGTGCAATAAAGGCAATAGCAGGTCAATAAAATTTTCCTCTTCCCTGAGTAAGAATGCTGCCTCCCATCTCCTTCCACTGCGCAGCCTTCTGGATGCAAGTATTAAAATACTATTTATGCAGCAGATATTTTGGATATATATATGTGCATCACAGCTAAGTTTGGGATCTTGGCTTTGGAGAGCTTTGAGAACAATGGTGCAGACCAGACTGAGTTTATCATTGGTAGCTCTATACGCTATTTCTTCATCCTTGTCAGTTTTCAGTCTTTTCTGTTTCTACTCTCTTTCTTTAACTGGAAAGTCTCTTTCCAGTTATCCAGTTAGTTCTCAGTAGAAGCATTCCTATTTTGCTAAGCACTTAAATTATAGCTGATCCTGGACCCACAAATATCTGGGAAGTGTTTCCATCTGCAGTTACAGATTCCAGAAAGGGCTTCTGTGAAAACAGGACATGGTTTTCAAACCTCATCCTAAGAGTTTATCATCCGTCTGGTTTCTGCATGATGCAGTGTTTAGCACTGAACATCAGTTTTCATTCAGCAATATTGCTGTCACTCGTTCTCCACTGTTACAAAGTTTAGGGAAAGTGGCACTGTTGAGTCCATCTGAGATGCTAACTACTGTCTGTACTTCTGAGAAATGTAAGTTAACATATGTCTGCCACGAAGTATCTCAAGCAAATCTAAGCACTCTGCTTGGTCTTCCTACTTGTTTGTCATTCTTTGGGACATAGCAAAATTTCAAAATTATTATGTTAAAAGCCGTTGGTTTTAGTTGTAGATTTTGACTTTTGTTTCAGGCTGCTGTGAGTAATTGGGTCAGACCACAGACCAGTAAAGGTTATGTAGACTTTCTCTGACACATGATGTCATCTCAGTTCTTAGTCCCATTGCAGGCTTGGATCCTTTTTTTTTTTTTTTTTTTTGGGTGAATTCCCAAAGCCTCTGTTTGTTCAGCATGGATACCACTGTATAAATAAGAAGAAAATCCTGGAAACTCAAACCAAAAAATGTTTGTAGCTTATCTAAGGCAGTTCAAGACCAAAATGTTGTCTATATAGTCAATACAGAGAGGAACCGTTCATCTCCCTGGCTACCCATAAAAGCTGACATACATAGCAATCTGAATTGTCCCACTTAATTAAAGGTTCTGCATCTAACGGATATCTCCAGCTTCTGCTCTTGGGTAACCCCCAGCTTGATTGCTGGGATTGGAGCCCATGCTTGATGTGTTCCACATAGTCACAACGGATAAGCCAGGACAGTCACTGCTGAGATCTTGTCTTTCTCCAAGGACCAAGGTCTCCAAGATCTTGTCTTTCTCAACATATCTAAGTCATCCACTTTATGTGCCTAAAATGAGGCTGTCTATGTTCCTCCTGATGTAGATAGTGCTTTATACAAGAGACTGAGGAAATGTTTGAGAAATTTATGAACTCTGAGTCTTTTAATAACAATAATGATGCTCATTGATGAAAACAGATTAACTATTCAAAATTTGTATGTTGCAGAACAGAGGCAAAAGTCTGGTCACCACTTGTAAACGAGGAGGGAAAGACGCATCCTTATAAGATGAATCTGGCCTCTGAGCCACAGGTAAGTAATGGAATAACAGTATGCTCTTCTTCCTGCTTACTCTTGCAAGAGAAGTTCCTGGCCTGATCCTGCAAGTTGCTGAGCATGTGTCACACTCCATTGCTCGTGTTGGGGGTAGCACCATGCCCCATACCATCTAGAGATCATGTGGCCCTTGAAAACACCAAGTGACAGACTCCCTCCCTCATGGTGAGAAGCCTGCTGCTGTGAGAGCAAGTCAGATACCTCGCCAAGGGTAAACTGTGTGGGTCAGAGGTGTCCTCTGCCATCTGTATGCTCACAACTACCATGAGGCACAGAAGGCACTGTAAAGGTGTGGCTCAGTAAATCATTGCTACTATGCCAAGCCAGTTGATTTTTCTAGATAGAAAAATCTTGAGAGGCAAGGAATATTATTGACTCTTACAGTATTTTCTGTTGTTTGGATTTTTTTCTCTTACTAGCAGTCTAGCTGTGGAGGAAGGGGAAGAGAAATACTCCAGCCTCTTCCTTTTTTATCTGTGTGGCATATCTTGCAGCCTCTGTCTAGGAAGTTGGTGTTGTAACCTGTTGTAACCTGTTGCTTCAATGGTCCTGCTGCCTCTGTCAAGTATATGTAATGACAGTGATCTGTGCAAGAGCATCAGCTGGGCTAGGTTTAGAGGATTACATTGCAAAAATCTACAATAACTACACTAAAATCAGTGATGGTCCTCTGGATTTTCACCAGGGCAGTGACATGGGTTCTGGCCCTAGCACACACCCTCTGTGAGTCTTTCTAGCAAAATAAGTAGATTGGTAACTAGTTTGACTCTGCAATTAATTAAGCAGTAATATGGGTGTTTGAGTTGGAAAGGACCTGAACTTAAAGCAGCACGTGTGCAGCAACACCCTGCCCAGACCTTGGCCTGGAATCTGTCCATGCTCCCTTTCACATCAAGCTGCTCTGTGCTGCTTGGCTCAAGAATTTGGCACAGCATTCTCCAGGTATTTCATAACTCAGCCAAGGCACAGTGTGAGACTGAAAAATTTGGACTTAGTTTGAGCTGGGGCCACATGGCTACACCTGTCTTTGACACTGTTGAGCTGAGATCTGCTCTGTCTTCTGCTGCTCAAGTTTTGGAAATGCTCTCCTTCAACCTTTAAACTTGGGGACTACCTCTTGCCAAAGGAGTGGGGCAGAACCTGCACTGAGGCTGTTCTTCAAGGCTGCAGAGGGCTGTCATTTTATTCATCAGGACACTTGATCCTAGAGACCAATTTCCCAACTCAGCCATTAACAAGAATTTAGCTAAATGCCCCAAAATTAAACACAGGGCACAACACATGCCTCAAGCAGGAGCTTAAAGTAGCTCACTAAGTTTAGTTAACTGCAGCAAGAAACCTGCTGCTGCAACCCCCTATCACTCGCTGCCCCACCACCACGCTTTTCTTCCCAGTCCAGCCTGGGTCACTGGATAGATATCCACTGCTGGTCAAGTACTAAACATAGGCTATTATAATTAACTGAGGCCACCTCTTAAACTCACTTTCTATGGCAGTTTTAACCCTCATCAATGGCTTTCCTTTAGTCAGTTGCCTTCTGTGTTGTGTATTTGTATGTGGGTCAGTCCTGGACTCTTTCAGGGAGTGTATTGCAACTAAGAAAGAAACATGGGTGAGAGGGACCAACCTTAACTCTAGTCTTGCCCTGCTTTCTAAAAGCCCAAGTAAAGGGCATCATGAAAGTCAGACTAGTCGGGATTTTCCTGTAGTGCTGGTGGTGGGGCACATCCCCTCCTAAGCCCTAACCTCAGTTCTAGTCTTGTTCTAGCTCTGGCCACTGGATAGATATCCTGATACTGCTAGTTTGTAAGTATGGCACAGCTGAATTTGTTGGGAAGAACTTGCAACTGATTTGAGCAGGAAAATTTGGCGCAAAACTGACTGTGGAGAGATTCCTGTTAGAAAGCTTGTGTCTGATCAGTGACCCTTGTCTTACTCTTGTACTAAGAATCAACTGTTGCCTGAAAATTAGGCTTTGACCTCTTTTGATGGCTGATACTAGGAGAGTTGTTTCCTGGTGTGGAAGGAAATTCAAACTTCCAAAAGAAGTCTTGCCTTTTCTTCTTCCCTTCCTTAAAATTAAGCCTCAGGTCATTTGCTGTTGCCTGTGTGAGTGGGGCTTGCTGTTGTTCAGAGCACTGGGCTTTCCTCTAAAGGGCTTTGCCTGCTGCATACTCAAAGAGAGGAATTCAGCAGTGTGAAGGGAGATGTATAATGTCTCCAAATGACAAACTTCTATTTACTCTTACCTGCATAACAGTGCCCAAACATTCTAATCTGCTGCACCAAAGAAAAGTATGAACATCATCAAATTTTAAGGTTTTGGGTTTTTTTGTGAGTTGTTGTTTGGTTTTGTGTTTGTTTTCTTTAATATACTCATTTCCTTTTTCAGTAGCTGACTGCTGCAAGTAAGGTTTGTAGTGGGGTCTGTCTGCTTGGAGCATGAAATCAGCAGAGCATGCTGACTCTTGCCTGAGACTGTGGCAAGTGTCAGCCAAGTCACTCTGGGGCTGTGTCTTTGCAGCATTGGCTGGCGTTTTGGCCAGGCCTGCTGCAAATCAGCAGTGGCAGAGTGCAGAAGATGCTGTGCATAGATATACCAACATGGCAAACTGCTATGAAGTTTACCACAAAGACGGTGATCTAATTTTTCCAACAGGATTGGTTGAAGCTGTGAGTAGAGCTGAATCTTCGAAAGCAGTGCTGAGCTGTTCAGGTTTTTTTTTAACTTGTTGGCTAGTGAACACAGTGTTTATGCTTTCCTTGGCAAGAATCTTGTGCAGAACACTTATTAATTCACTTACCAAAGAAAATAGGATACCCTGAGTCCAAGTGGTTCATTGAAGTCCTGATCCAGGGTTCTCTGACAATGGTTCTCACTGGTTTTGCACATAGCCTTTTGAATGCAGACATATAATCATGCATGTGAGTAGCCTTAAGTTTTGAGCCTTTTAGGCTCAAAAAGAAAAAAAAAAGCTTTAAAACCTTCGGTGTGGAAATTGGACTGTAGTTATTCAGACATGTTTCCACAATTCTTAAATTAATTAGTTTGATAATGCCTCTCCTACCTTCAATATCTTAAAAAAAATTTCTCACACTTGTCCACCTTCTTTTTGTCTTCCTGTTTTATCTGTGCAGTTACTAGATCTTTGCAAAAAATCTTGCAAAGTAATTTACATTTTGTTTTAAGAACTGTATGATTAGCTATACATTTTAAGATCACTGCTTACACATTTTTTACCCCATTTGAAACAGACTATTTGTTTACTTCTGTAATGCTTTGGGAAGCTGACACTTGGTTACATGCTGTGTCATCCTTGTGGAAGTGTTTTTCCTTACTTGGAATGTAAGTTCAAGATACTTTTATTTGCCTTTGGAAAACAAAAAGGCATTCTACAACCTCCCATGCATTCCCAGAAGTTCTGAATCCAAAGACTGACTTCATTGTCTAAGTTGACCTTTGCCCATACAGCCTTATTATTTTTTCATTCCATTATCCTTATCCTTCTAAATTAATTTAAACTGAGGTAAGAGTGACAAAATTGTATTTCATCGAAAGATTCAGCAGCTTGGTGGTGGTGATGGCTCAGCAGCTGAGCCAGCTTTGTTTTGGTGTGACCATGGCAACATTAGAGGAAGGAAATGACAGTCTTCTTAGTATATTTACTCAGTTATTTCACTTGCACTTCTCACACAGATCCTAAGAGCAATCACTCTCATCACAGGCATTTTCCCATCAAGAATTTTTCCTCCCCACAGTGGGGAAGATTAAAATAACGTCTGGCTCTCCCTTCTGCATAATGTTTCTTGAGAAAAGTTATCTCAGCAAGAGAGAACAAGTTACTTGGTGACTGAGGTAATTTTAATTGCTTATGATACTAACCAAAGACCAGCATGACTTTCAGAGTCAGCCATGCTCTCTGGTGATCCTGGGCCAGGCACTAAACTCTGGACTTGTGTGCTGGAGTACATGGCTGTATTGCCCCTTGGTAAAATAAACAGTAAAACTCTAGCCCTCTGACACTGCCATGCCTTGTCAGACCTGGGTTCTGTGGGAGAAGGTTTTTCTTTTTTATTCTTTCTTTTTGGGGGGAGGGGTGTGGGTTTATTTTTTTGTAGGACATTGGTGTCAGTCGGGTTCAGCTCTGTTTTTGCGGAGCGAGCTACTGTAGGGAAAGAGCTGAAGACAGTCCAGCTTCAAGGACAGTTAACACCAGGACTGTCTCCAAATAAGCTTGTCCAACTCCCTGAAGGCCACATACCCCAGTTGTATCAAGGCACAAGCATTAACATCAGCCCTCAAGAATGTCAGTGCAGGCTCTTGGTTTGAGATGGATAGCTCAACTTCTCTTAGCCACAGAAAGTACAGGCTTTCAAACAAGGATTTTTGTTTGGTTTGGTTTTTGTTTTTTGGTTTATTGTGATTTTTTTTTAAAGAAATAACCTCCAGACATGCATCTGGAGGAGCTCTGAAAGTGAGTCACAGTATTTGTAGAATGGGAGAGTCACACAGCCACTTCTGTCTTCCCAAGACTTCTTAAAAGTGCCTGTCCCCTTCTCATCCTTATCCTTGCAGAGTGATGTCATTGTTTCCATCTTGTATATTTTATTTCCTTGGATACGAAGAAGGCAGAGACTACAGAAACTGGGTGTGTGGCTGACGTGGCCTTTGATAAGGCTGTGCATGTGTTGGCAATGCCTGAAGCAATAGGTAAATAAAGTAACACCACTGTTTCAGGCAGGGAACTGTGCTGGCATATTGCAACCTGCTGGTTTTGGTTAAAATGTGTTACCACATGGGTGTGGAATGTGTTAGGGTTGTGGAGGAAGAAGATGTGGGAAGCCAGTCTTATTGTTTTACTCCCCCGACAATAACAAAACCCCAAACCCTTCCTAATTTCTAATCAGATTTCGAAGCATTGCAAAAGGTCTTTCCATAGCTGAAAACCCCCAAACAATAACAGAGGGAGAGGTGAAAGTAAAGGCACTTCTCAATAGTTGTGATCACAGCTGATGAAACATAGCATGGGGTAGAGTTTTGCCGTGAAGATGTACACTTCTGAGTTGTTGCTGCATGTTTGGCATAAGCAGCCTCCCCCTGGCACACCAGCTGGGAATGAGCATTTGCTCCCTGTCTTTGCAAGGGCAAGGATGGAGCTGGGGAGTTTGCCTGCTGGTCTCTGCTCTCCTTCACTGCCCACAGGACTAGAATGCTCTCATCCCTGAGGTTTGGTCAGGGGCCTGTTTTCTTAAAGCTGAGTAACCGTTTATACTGAGAAATGTTTTATCTTGTTTCCTTTTGGCGTGACTCTCGAGGTGTGTAATCCAGCATTGCCTGCCCAAGCCTCCAGGTTCTGACTTGGGATGCAAAACCATCCCACATTTCTGCAGCCCTGTGGGGCAGCAGGTTTTGCTGGCTCACTTGGCTGCTCCAGGGGCCTGTGGAGCTGAGGGGGCTTTCACCTTTCACTTTTCCTTGCAACTGCAGTGCCTGGGTGCTAATTTTTTTTTTTTTTTGATTTGTAACACGAGGTTGAAGTGAATCCCCTGAGTCCAAAAGCTGGTGCTTTAGGAAATAACACTGCTGGCCAGTCTCCAAATCATTACTCCACACCTGAAACTAATTTTTGGTGGCTTCAAGCAGCCCCCTCCTCTGTATTTGGCGTGCCTTTCCCCTGGAGACTGCAGAGAGGTGGTCTGGTAAGGGGTAGGGGGCAGGCAGGGAAGAGAGGGGTTCTGTGGGTGTGTTGGCAGCAGGGTAGTAGCCAGCACCTCTGAGGCCCCAGCTGTGCTGTCTGCTTTCAGGCTAATGCTGTAGGGAGAGGAAATCCCACTTATGGAAGAGGCTGCCTGACCCCTTACATCTTGGTTTAGTTTATTTAGTGAGTACAAAAAGCCTTCACTTTCCTGTTTTTGGTGGTGGTGAGGTCAATGCAGCCAGGATGGCCTTGGACTGCAGGGTGGAAGGGACCCAAAAGCCCATCCTTACCTTAGTCTGCCCCCTACCTGCTCAAGGGCACACAAGGCAATGGAGGTGTCCAGATTGCTTTATGCCCCTGGTGCATGGGATGAGCCCCAGCTTAGCTGACTGAGGAGGCTCATCATAACTGCCTTGCTCACAGCTGGGAATTTGCCTAGAATCCCATGCCCCAGTTCCCAGTACAAATGGGTCTAGTGGTGGTAGCCCTGTCAGTCTCTGGTGCGTGGTGAAGAGGAAGCAGCTGCCCATGCCACTGGCCCCAGGTACAGACGTGACAGCTGATGTAGCTGTGGGGATTTCACAGGCTGGGTGTCAGCATTGCCAAGCATGGCCTGAGAGGGAGGAAGGGGCCGTTGTTTTCCCAGATAATTCCCCATGACGCAGCCTGCAGCTGGTGCCGTAGGAAATGCTGATCTGCTTCCTGCCCCGGCACAGGGATGTTTTCACAGACCCCACCGCCTGGTACCTTTCCTGGCAGCGCTCTGCTGGGAAGGCTGGAGTGGCTGTGGTGAAACCCCCTTGCACCCAGCTGAAATGGCAGTGGTGCAGTGCCTGCAGCACACAGCAGTATCCCTATCTGCCCCCAGAGAGGGCTGCTGCCACTAACTGCTGGCACTCAGGAAACTCATCTGCCAGAAGATGTGCATATTTAACAGAAGCTGGGGTCCTACAAATCTTATTTGCCCTTGGGATTGAGAAATAGTTTTTTCTGTGTGATGGGAAGATTTGTGACTGGTGCCTGGAATACATAGGGTTGGGCTCCAAAGCCACTTGGAGCTTGTTCTTATAGGGGTAGTAGTTTCAGGTAAGGAGGGGGCTGTTGAAGGAATGGCTTAAATTTGAAAGTGGAGTTCAGAAGCAGCTAGCAGAGAAGTCTGTGCAGTTGCTAATTTATTTTAGCTTGGTCTAGCCACTCTGCCAGCCCCTCTGGAGATACACCTCTACAGAGAAAGGAGCGGAGCAGGGCTGGTGCCTGTGAGGCAAAGCAAATTAACTATCACAGTGTCAATTTATACTGGTAAAATATTGCTCTTGAATATCCTACCTGGAGGCTTCAGAGCTTCCATACCCCAGCTTCAGACCAAAATAGCCACTGTCAGTATCCCTGCTTGCTCCTGACTATAGCTGCTGCAGACAGGGGACTGAGGCAGCACCGTGGCTTGCAGGGAGGGTGAGGTAAGTGATTCCAGATCTATCTGCAGGTACCAACCCAAGGTATCTCTGAAGAGATCTAATATTAATCATGGTCCTCTGTACTACTGTCAAAGAAAGAGCAGGTCATGTCCTGACTGGATAAGATCATGTCATTGTGTCTGACTGCCTCTTCTTCCTTAGCAAATAGCTCATTGCTTACTGCTCTGCAGTCTGTGCCCCAGCCAGGGATGCTGTTTAGTGCTGCTTTAACAAAATTGCTGCACAGCACAGGGCCTGAATTGGCAGTTCTGGAAAATCCCTAAGTAAATATATTTGACAGTGAGAACACGTTATCTTTTGATCTTGGGATCATGAAAGCACTTGTTCTTTGCAAATTCCTTCCACAGCTCAAACAGAAAGAGCAGCATGGTGTGACAGGAAGTGCTGGAGAATTTGGATTATTCAAATGCCCTTTATAATGTTACTGCTCTTGTGATACTTGTCTGTAGACTCTTGGCTTATACCTTTAGCACTGTTCTCCAGATAGGATTTTTCTAATCTAATCTTCAGACACCACCTTCTGCACTGATTTCTCTGTTTAATCATTATAAACTCCATTATGATCAGTGACCTTGTCTACCTGAGAGCTACTACAGATATCCTGACCTCCTGAAAGCTTCATTTATGGTGTTGGATGTTATTACACAGCAGAAAACCCACCTGGTGGCCAAAAGCTCCTGTGTGGATTCTGTGCCTGAGTGCATGTTGCAATTCTTCTTGAAGTCAAGACTATAATGTGATGTCAGTCTTTCTTCTCCATCTAGCTGCCTTGTTTTGTTAACACTTCTAGGAAGTTAAGGATTCTGGAGGCCTTCATCACTGTAAAAAAAACCCCATAAATTACTTCCCTTTCTCTAATTCTTGGTTAATTCTTAAATGTTTCTGCCATATGTTTTGTGACATTTTCACCTTTGAGCCTATTTGACCTCAGAGTATAACCCCCTTGGCCTAAATCTTCTGCCTCAGTCTTTCATTAAACTATTTATATGACATCTCTAACCCTCTCCCATTCTTGGTCTCTGAATGGTGGGCTAGCATGTGTATTTAATGCTGATATAAGGTCATTTTTCCCCATGGTGTGATATAGAGGCTGAAGTAATTTTTTTTCTTTTGTTGAAATCTACAGTTTTGCCATGTGAAAAGACTATTTTCATGAAAGCTGTTATGTGGTTTGAATGAGATTGTAACAAAGGGAGATTAGCTAATTACTCTGGGGTCTTTTTTCCTTTGGTGTGTGGGAAAGCTTCATGGCTGACATCCATACACGTTGGCCAGAAAGTCATGGGAGAGCAGCCCCCACACCTGAACAACTTGAGCTACCCCACTGATTTCAAATGACTGGTAACTAATGAGTGTTTGGATCCACGCCACTCTTCTCTGAGGGATGGTATGCTCTGCTTGGTGCCATAAATAGCATTCGAATGCCATGAAGTGAGATTACTCCCATCTGTCAGTCTGGGAAGGCTATCCAGCTGCTTAAGGAAGTCTGGGAACATAAAAGTAATTTAAAGAAAAATCTGTAGGGGGGGGTTAGTCATATTTGTTTCTAGTGAGTGTTTATCCTATATCTCTAACTATATCAAACAAATGCTGTGAGATGTTTGTAGGGCAGTGAAGGCACATGTCATTGATGTAAAAGTCAGTGCCTGTAGAGTGGGAGTGAGAACTGGTTGTGTTAATTAGAGCTGGGAGTTATGGGCCCAGCACACTGTGAAGTGCCCTGTTTCATCCTGTGCCATTGGACATTAGCCCTGTGTTGAAGCAATGCCCAATCTTTACAGCTGCCTGAAATATTTCAAAGAGCATGTTTTGGTGCTGCCTTTTAGCCCTCCATTTCTCAGCCATTCCTCTTGACTGTTAATCCTTTCTTTTGCCTGCTCTAGTGAGGCCCCATTATACTTTCTCCTTGCTTTGTTCAAGCATCTTCTCTGGGGAGAAGTAAGCCCTGGATGTTGTTATCTCTGCCCCAAGCCTTCTAATTCCCAGGCTGCTGAAGTGGTGATGGGACTTAGAAGTATCCCCATTTTTGTTAATGCTGCCTGCGATTAAGAAGAGTCTTACCTTGTGTCTTATTTAACTTGGATTTGCCCCCTTTCTTATTGAATTGTAGCCTATATTTCTGAGTATACACTAATACTGCTGGAAGCCTACAGTTTGCAGCAAACCCAGAACATCTGGGTGATGTACTCCTGTTACTGAAGAAGTTTCTGACAGCTGTTACTTCCTTGGACAGTCTTTTGTATCAACAGTGGTCATCTTTCCACCTGTATTGTGGGAATTTCATGTCCAGAAGTTCCAAAGTTGTTCATCAGAGAGAGCTGTGAACCCCAATCTTAGCTGAGAATGCTCCAGAGCACTTGTAATAATGGCAAATCCTTTCTTTTTGAGTTGCCCTTGTCTAAGGGAAGCCAAATTTTCAGACGTCATTGAGGAGTACTCCTCCTTCTGCCCTTCATCTTCACTTTCCTATAGAAATCAGCCTTCCTCTCAGGAATTGCAAGGAATGCTTAAACTCTGTAATTTTGCTTGAGAAGGTAGGTCCTGTGCCTTACTCTAGGCTTGCAGGGGTTCTCAGGTGTGTGACACCTTGAGCTAATAGCTCTGGCAGTGTTTGTCAGCTCTTATGTTCCCAGTATGTCAACTCTGAAATGTCCTGAAGGTTATCCTGAAGCCATCTGGGCTGGGCCCTCATGACATGTGGAGGATGCTCACCTGCTTTGGAGGTCGTGGTTGCCTGCTCCTCAGCTGACGTCACACGCAAAGGCCACCAGTGCAGTGGCTGCTTGCTCCAGGCTGCCCTGTCACATCCACCTGCATGCCTGAGCACCTCTGATTTTTGCATCTGCTCCTTTGCATGCAGGAAGTAAAGCACATAGGAAGTGCACACAATCGGAGTGCAGTGCCCTTCACTGCTGCCACAGCTTCTGCCCCCAGAGTGATCACTGCTCAGTACAACAGCCCAGCAGGCCTCTACTCCTCAGAGAACATCCAGACCTTCAACAGTGCGGTGGAGTCAAAAACATCACCTGGGGCCGTGGAGCCTACCAAGCCGTAAGTACCTCCCTCAGCTCCCCTCCTTCCCTGGGCCTTCAGGGGAATGCTCCAGGAGATGTGAGCTCGCTGCAAAGGCACCTATTTGTTAACCCAGAAAATGTCTCTTTCAGAACAAAGAAAGTAGCAGAGGCACAAGCGTGGATGTTGTTCCCAGGGGCAGGGCTCAGAGGAGTGGGAAACGTTTCATGAGATGCAGAAATGAAATTGATGCTGTTGTGTTTCTTTGTTTAGCAGAGACCGACACAGTTTCCCCGTGCGTTCGGCATGACCTACCAGCCTGCTGGTCTGAACAGGTGCCTGATAGCTTGTTATGAGCACTTCCTAAAGTTAGTGTTTTGTGCTAGCTTTGCTACGATGCTGGTCTGGAAAGGTACCAGCTAGCACAGGAAGCACACCCATCCCTGTTCCTGGCTGGCCTGGGATTCATAGACAGGCTCTGCCTCAGTTTGGATATTTCTGTGTTTTATTAGTGAACTTTGCTTTACACAGTTGTTTTAAAAAGTAGCTGAAGCATTCATATTTGTGTGAGCAATTTTATGTATGAGATTGGAAAGGGTCGCAACCTTAAAAAGGCCTGTTGACTTTTGTGTTTGCATCTGAGCCTCATCAAAGACATCACATCCTAGAAGTTCAAAGTTTCCCTTGTTTCATTGAAGGCAGTAAACCAGGAGCTCTCTGAAATCTTTCTGGCTGTGTTGGTCAGGTTGCCTAACTGCCCTAAATCTCTGCATAGCAATATCAAACACCCTGGAAGACTCTGGCCACTTTTACCATACAAGCTGCAAGACCAGTGCTTTTGGTAATACTCAACTAGATTTCTAACTTACGGATGGGGAGACAAAAGTAACTTTAGCCTCTGCTTTTGCAGGGTACCAAGACCTGAGACTGTGGTTTAACACAAGCCTGAAAGTTTTCCCCTGACTGAAAGCAGCTCCTTGCACTGGCAGCCCTGTCTGCAGCATAGTCCCTTGTACACAGAGTTACAGTGCTGCAGTTGGCAGACAAGGTGACGCATTGTTCCTCCATTGCTTCTGGTAGACTCAGCAGCCTCCTTCAGGGGCTGAGCAGAGGCAGAGCAAATCAAGAAAGATCTGACTTTGCATTAACCTGATGGGACCATGTGGCAGTCAAATACCACCTCTGTTCTAGTCTGAAGTCCCCTCCAGATGAGAGCACTTCCTTGGAAGCCAGGTAGATTTGGCTGGAAACTTGTGGACACCAAGAAGGCTAGCTTTGGGAACAGCAGCAGTGAAGGTGGCATTCCTTTTCTGGACAGTGGGACCGTGAGTGTGTGCTCAGGTACCTAGTGAATAGTGCAACCCCTGCTGCCACATCTTCATATTTTTACAGCCCCTGCATTTGCTTATCAGTAGAGTGCCTGCATTGTAGTTTTTATGTGGACACGGCTGGAGTGCAAGACCAGAGCCACAGCATTAGCCAGAAACCTTTAATGTAGAAGTCATGTGTTCAGTGGTGTGTCCTTCAGACAGTATTCTGCAGCTGCTTGATGGCTTGGAGTATTTGGTTTTATTCTTCATTAATTTCTTTCTTCTTTCCTTTCTTCCTCCTCTGCATTTTCCCCTCAATTCCACCATGTAAACCCCAAATGAACCCCCAAACAAACACCACTCTCACTGCCCATGTGAACTCGTGGGCCCGTAGCCGCCCATTACCAGTGGGCGCAATGCAGGCTCCCGTCGCCTCCGTGTATAACCCTCTGCAGGCACAGAGCTCCGAGTCGCCGCAGCGGAGGCACAGCACCTCCTCTGTCCCCAGCCAGGTCCGAGTGGGGCCCGAGCAGCTGAAGCACGTGGCCCAGGTCTGCCCCAACAGCCCTGTGGAAGTGGAGGTGCCGGGACTCAAAGTGCTGCATGTGCAGTTCAATTCTCCCCTGCAGCTATATTCGCAGAGCAACATCATGGACACCCTGCAGGGGCAGATCTCTTCTGTTAGCCCTGATTTCCCCAGGTAACCTGCCCATGGCCTCTGCAGCCAGCTCAGCACATCTGCTCATCTGCATTTCGGTGTCCACGAGTTCCTTGTCCCTGTCTGTGGCTCATGGCATTGGCCGGTTACAAGAAAACAGCATTTACATTTCACCGTTCCGATATTGGTGCATGACTCTTCACAGGAGTGAGCTTTGCATTGTGTCTGTGCCCAACACTGCGGGAAACACCAAAACATGGCCTTAGCACAAGTGTGTCTATTGCCCCACTGCACATCCATGCAGAGGGGCCCAGCAGCAGCTGGTGGCTTTCCTGGAGGAGCCACCTGCAGCAGATGAATTTTCTGACTGTAGGAGAGCACTTTATCCTGAAAGGTGGTATTTCTCGTGCACTTGAAATGACTGTTGTTGTTTGTGACTGGCGGGTACTGTCACATGTCTTTGTTTTGTTTCACTGGCCATGGGTATGTACTGGGCATGTTGAAGCAGGTACCCCTGTTCTCCATCTTCACCTGATAACACTCATGAGTTTGGAGCAGCCTGGCAGGCACCAGGCACATGGAGGGCCCACTCTGTGTTCCCACTCCTGCCTGCTTGTCTGCAGCACAGGCTACCTCTTTGCCCATAGGAATGGGGGGTGCTCTACATGCAGGTTTACAGGACCTGCAGAGAGCCTCAGCATCACAAGGCCTGGCTGCTCTTTGATGTTTGCTTTGTGAAAGTTGGGAACCCCCTGGCCCATGCTTCTGAGTGACAGCCTACGGGGTTTTACAGGGAGGACTTCAGTATTGAGACAAGTGAAGCAGAAAGCATGTTCAGCCATCTCACAGGAGGTCTCCAGTCGAGGCTGTATTGTGAACCTTCAGAGTTACCCCACTATGTGACCAAGCAGCTTGCAGCTGTATGACATGCGATCTAGGGAAGTGTTCAGTCCTGTGGCCTCCATGGAACAGAACAAAGGACACAGCCGGATCTCATGGCTCCTTGGCTGCTCAGTCCCCTTCTAGGCTGACCACCATGTAGTTCAAAGCAGAAAAACTGGTGTCCTCATCTGTGGACCCACACAGCCAAGCTTTGCCATGTGCCAGCAGCCAAGAGAAAATAGGAGGCTGAGGATTTACTCCTGCCTTGTTACTGAGTGCAGTTACTTGCTGTAAGTCACTGCTCTGGCTTATAGTCAGTACTATGCATGCCAGAAGCAGTCACACTGCTCACTCACTGTGCTGGCCTGGACAGCTGATAATGCTCACAAAGAAGCCCCAGACATCAGCAATTCTCTCATTCCAAAAGGGAATGCTCCAAGCACTAGGCCTTCCTGTAGCTCAGCTTTGAGATCCTTGTAAACTTTGCAAAATGTGCTGACATAAAATAGTAAAATACCATTAGTGAAAATAAGCTGTGCTTTTCTGAAGATGCTGTGCAAGGCTGTGTCTTTATGGTTTTTATTCCTGTCTTCTTGCCAGTATTCAAGGCTCAGTGATCCAGCGTTAGTCAGTCAGCATTCCAAGTTGCCCATGGTAGCAGCAATGAGATCCAGTAATGGTTGTGTGAGCCTGAAACGCAGTAAAGGTTGTTAGAGCTGTCCCCTACAAAGTTTCTGCATCAGGGAACTTGTACATGGAAAAGGACACTAGTTGCTGATGATTGATGCAGAGATAAAGTACCTGTGTAACAGGAGGTGCCATAAATCAGCTGGCATAGGCAGACTCATTATCCTGCAGTTACAATTTCTGTGCCTGTGGCCTTGGCCTTTCAAAAGATACATGCTTTTTGGCAAAGTTTTTCCCTTAAGCAGCATAACCTTCTGCTCTGAGAGATGGAGGTATTTCGCTCTGCTGGTACGAATTCTAGGATCTGGGGTTTTTTATAGCCTTTTGGAAGTCTATAGCCTATGTGTAAGTTTATGTATAGGGTGCATCTGTGGGAGAACTGATCCGTATCTTTTTATTGCCACAATGCATGGTTGAAATGTGATGGCTTTGACTGACTCCAGTGCTCTTTAAGAGGATTTAGCCTTTGCTTTTTGGATGCATGTTAATGAAACAGTCTTATTATGCAAACTGCAATGAAAGGCTTCTTATGTAATGTTTTTATGGGTGGATAGAGTGGTGGAAGTATATGTTTACGTAAACTGAATGTAATGTGAAGCATGTGACATTTTCTGTCTAATAGAAGGCACACCATTATTTTATTTTGGGTGAGAGGCTTCAGTAACTGAGATTCAGGCTTCAAAGGTTCAGCTGCTTGCATGTCTAATGTGCTTCCTGCTGCACTGAAAATTACTAAAGATGGAAACATTTTATGAAATTCTTTTTATGGAAGTAGCATTTTATAACACATGCGATGATTTTACCTCTGATGCTTGAAGAGTTTATTATGTAGAGTAACTCCTGGATGACTCAAATGCACATTGGCATGGAAAGTATGTAGTTGCCTCCTCAAGAAAAAGATTCCCCTCTGCAATGTAGTCTGAACTTCAGGATGTTTATGTACTTTTCAAGCAGTAACAAAGTCCAGGAATGGTGAAACCGAATAGACCGTTTACATTTCTAAGACCGTGTTATAGAATTGACTTGTCAGATACCTCATTTTATCATATAAGTTCTACTGCAGCTACAGAACACAAGGCAGGCAGGAACATCCCCTGTCATTTAATCCATCCCCTAGCCCAACATTTAGTAATTTAAACATTGATTTAAATAATTCTCAGTGGATAATTCTCCAGACTATTTTAAAATCCTTTAGTATGGAGGTTGCTTACCTGTCCACGGCAGTCTCCTCTGGTATTTCAGTTTCTGTCTGTTGGAAAACTTTTCCTAAGGAATATGCTAAATATCATCCTGCAGTTTAAGCCTGTAGTTTATCATGTACGCACTGGATGAGGAGAACATCCTAGGGGCTGCCTCCAGTCTCTTTTTCTTCCCCTGAAGACCCTTCCAGTGGCACAATGACTGCCCTCTCTTCCATCCTGAACTGTGAAAAGCCGACCCTGAAGCACCTCAGGCTCTAGGCTGAGCATGCTAGTCCCTCATGGCATGAGGGAGTGGAGGGCTTAGCCTTAGCAAGCAGAAAGCTCCTCTGTCCTTGACCTGTTCATTAACTTCAGTTACATGTTGTAAATGGGCTGTGCCTCAGAGCCTCCACCTATAAACTGGAAATAATAACACTCACTTGAAAACAAATTATTGCTTATCAGACGATCTTTTAGTTAGATCCTACAGCTATTACTATTTGAAGGTGGCATTTAGAACCAATTCATAAGGTAGTTGCAAAGATTTCTTTCGAATGGAATAAATTTTACTTAGTTTGAGACTCACACAGATGTAAGGCAGCAGTGTAAGGTAATTTATGCATGCAAGGAACATGCATGGATGACATAGCTACCATGTGGGATTCCCATCCCAGCATGAGTTCTTTATTTTCCTGTTAACAGAGCAGTGAGTTTCTGGGCAGAAAGCTTTAGTTCCTGGAGTATATAGTAATTGTGAAGCAGGCAGAACACTTGGGGATTGGCCAGGGACAATCAGCAAGAACCTGTTCACAGCAGTATCGCAGGCAGCCCAGCGGGACCCCACCCGGGCTGCAGCTGACTTGTGTGAGCATATCCAACACCTCTGTATTCATGGCCTCCTGTTGTGCATTTGTTTTGCACATTCATTCTTCAGTCATATGATGCATTGTGAAAACTTTGTTCGAGGAATTTGCTTTAGGTTTCATCCGTTTAACAAGAGTATTCTCTGTTCCTTCCTCAGTTTAGATCAGCATAATCACCCCCCAGGCAGCATCGCCATAGACAGAGAATCTGAGGTTTACAAGATGCTTCAGGAGAATCAAGAGTCAAATGAGCCACCCAGACAGTCTGCTTCATTCCTTGTGTTGCAAGAGATATTGGAGTCAGAAGGTGAGTAGTTACTGCACACCTGATCTGAGTGTGCGCTTCCCTTCTGCCATTCCTTGGGCTGGGTACAGTGTTTAAGAGTAACATAAAACTTTCTTAGCTGTTGATTGTTCAGGGTAGTGTGTGTAGGTCGTTTCTACAGAAACCTACAGACTCTGTAGTGTCTTAATATTCTCTCATTGATTAGTTTCAGTGTCTATGGGCCCATATAATTGCTTAATCACTGAGCGCTCAGGAAATAAACCCCTGCAACATATAGTTATCAAGAAGGAATTTTAAACGTCACAAAATTTCTTTTATACATTCTAAAGTTTTCCACCTCTAAGATAATATTCATTGATTAAAGACCATCTTAGATTCAAGACTTTGGATGGTACCACAAGATAGTGCTCTTCTGAGAGTCCTAATGCTTCTGAGCTTGAACCTCATATACAAGAAAAAGGATCCACTTCTGCAGCTGACTGTAAAAATATGGAAGCTGGGTTACAACAAGCAGATCATAGCTTTTAACTTCTGAACATTTGCTCTGCTTGGTGTTCTTGATCTGACATCGACTTGTGCAGTTCCAGGCTATAAGGTTTAAGATAAAAAAGCCAATTAAATTAGTTGGGGACCAAATCAAACTCTCTTTTCCCCTTAAATAAAATAGAATAAACAAATGAATGGGAAAAGAATTCCAAGAACGATCTTTATTTTTCCTTAGGCCAGTTGAGACTCCGTCTTTTGTGTTATTAGTTTGGCAGTGGTACATTCAGTTTAATCCAACAAAAGCCTAGTGCTATTTGCCACAAAGAAACAGATCAGCCAAGTGCTAGTAGGTCTGAGGGATCTGTAAGGAAAGAGGAAATGAAGGAAATAAGGAAACAATAGGAAGAAAGAAACCAGAATCTTGGAGTCTTCACTAGGCTGTTAAAATACCTACCTGAAAGCATCTTTTAAATACTGAGTGTTTGCAGCTTGCCCTCAGGGTTCAGCTCCTGCATGGAAGGGACTGGAGTAGCCTGGACTTCTCACAAAGCCAAGGTCCTCCCCTGTGCTTAGTAGTGCTGAAGAAGATAAGAAGCAAAAGCCTCTCTGTTTTATCTCTCTTTGAAGATTTGCAGCATTATTTGGATTCCCTGGCACAAGGTTTGCCTGCAGATCACAGGCCAGGATAGGCTTTTGGCACTGTGAGCTGATAATCACCCTTGCAGAGCTGGGTTACTGGGTTACGAAGCCCCAGAGGAATGTCTGTCCCCGAGGAGGCAATGCCCCAGCCTGCCCTGCTGCTCGGCCAGCCTCAAACACTGCTGCTGAGTCAGATCATGTCCCTGCGGTAGATAAACCGATAAATGGCACATCGGATGGCAGCTTCTCCCAGCCTGTCTCCAGGCAATGGCTTGTGAATAGCAGCTGTGGGCAGCTGGGACAGGTCCCTTGGGGCATGCTGACTGTATTGACTGCGCTGACTTACACCAGCTGACAGCCTGGCCCCAGACACCCGGGCTGAGTGTGGGCACTGGTGTTTGGAAGCACCATGGCTCCTAAGTGGAGAGTGTTTCACAGGGTGGAACATGTCATGCTTCCTGTGAGTATTTGATTAAGCTGATTCCTTTAGAGAGACTTAAAAACATGTTGTCAGTGTTGCTGATACGAGCAAAGTGCTGGTTGAGGCAGAGGGAGTGAGCAGAGGTGATAGGGAAGAGTCTGAAAACATGGTTGCTGCTGTATCCGTCCCAATAAGGGTCAGTTGCAGCAGCTCTGTTGGAGGCCAGGTCCTTCCTGCTGTGTTTGGAGGGTTAATGAACTTCCACCTCTGGACCAGCATCTCTGCACAGAGCTGGGTGCAGACCTCTGAGCTGAAGGCTGCCCCAAACGCAAACCACCTGCCCCATGGGAGAGCAGTGGTGACAGGGAGGTGCATAGGCAGTTCCTCCCTTTTTCCTTCAGCTCTTCTATCAGTGATACTGCCCTGCGCTGTGACATGTCCCTGATCTTGCTGGTCACCAGGGTGTGCCTTTGAAGGGTTTTTCCAGCCCTTGCACCAGAAACACCCACTCTAAGTGTGCTCTTGGGTTGACACTAGTCAGAAGGGTTTCATTAGTGTCCCTCCCAGTCCAAGGTGTTTGCGGTGAAATATCATGGAGGTCTCCACAACCCTCCTTTTTTTGTGTGGGACCCCTTGCAAAAGCCATATAGATAAGGTTAGTCCCATCACTGTGCATTTTATGAGGCTCCTTTTTACCTGCAGACTTAAAGGCTTGCCTTGTATCCTGCATCTAGGATCCACTGCTGTTCTAGGCATCCAGGTCAGCGCATGTCTCCTGCTAAGGCCCTGCAGGACATCCCTGCCCCAGAGAAGTGCACTAGGGAGATACCTGGAGCATGTTACTCAGCAGCAGGGGTGTGCAAGGTCATTCCCAGTGTCCCAGGGCTCTACAAGGAGTTTGCTAACCAAATCTTGCAGCAGTCTTGGGGGAGCCAACTCCACTGTATAGCAGACTGGAAAAGGACTCTCTTCATCCTTCCCAGCCTGTCAGGACACCCACTTCCTCTTTCTGAACCCAGATCTGGAAATCAGCTTGTCCCTGAGTGTGTGATCAGGACACATCAGGCAGACTTCAGTGCTGCCAGAGCTGGGGCTGGGGCTGAGGCTTTGCTTTGTGCATCTGTGCATGTGAGACACATCAGCTGAAGTCTGATGGGCTTTTAAGATGAGAAGAGACTCTCATCTGACTGCCCACAATCTCAGGCTCTCGAATTTCCAGCATCAGGTTCAGTTTTGTTCCTTCTCTCCCTCCTCCCCACACATCCCTCATTCCCTCCCCACTTTTCCATGCATGAATCCCTGCCTGAGAGCTGGGGTTAAAGAACATAATTTCTGCAGCAGAGCATCTGCTTGGGAGGAATAGCCTTGAGCCACGCATCTCACATGCTCTGAAGCACTCTCCTTCCACCCCCAGGTGACCCTACCAAACCATCTGGATTTAGGAGCGTCAAAGCCCCCACCACAAAGGTGGCATCATCAGTTGGAAATGCCCAGAAGCTGCCCATGTGTGAGAAGTGTGGATCTGGCATTGTGTAAGTAAGCCTGTCCCTGGGGTTGCAGGCTGAGCATCCCATGCCTGTGTGAGGGGCTGAGGTGCTGCACCCAAACCATTTCACTTACTCACATCCAGTGCACTCAGGAGCGGACTCAAGGCACGTTTATTCTCACCAGCTTTAACAATGCTAACTTTGCAGTTCCTGCAGTGAGGCAGGAGTAGCGTTTCTGTCTACAGATCTGTATCAATGGAAACCAAAGCAAGTCCCAGTGAGACAAACCTCGAGGCAGTTGTTGCTACAGTGTTTTGCTTCTTACCTGAAATCTATTTACAGCACCTTGAAACAAAATTACCTTTCCATTCAGGGCGTGTGTATTTGATGCTTTTCATGTCTTGGTGCTCCCTGACATGGTAGGGTGACTTGCCTGGTGGTCAGAGGCAACAGGGACTAGGAGAGCTGTATTCTGCTCCCTGCTCTCCTGTAGGACCACACACCTCCACTGTGTCTACACAAACATATTTTTTTTGTCTTTTTGTGGGTAAAATCCAACTTCAGCACAGCAGAAGTTTGGGTTTGATACAGAGCTGCTGTACCATAAGTGTGACAGCATGAGCGACCCAACCCATGTCTTTAAGTTGTTTTTCAGTTTCTCAGTCACATTCTTCCCTGCAACCCCCTTAACAGTTGACTACAGCAATCAAATACTGGTAGCCCACCTGTATTGTCATGGAAGAATTCCAATTTCTTAAATGCTGCTCACCACAAGCTGTCAGATTATTGCTGAGACCCACTACGCTGTGATTGCCTGGTCCTGGCATGCTGGGAGCAAGCAGAGTCATTACAGAGGCAATCCATACCCTGTAAAATATGAATCAGAGACAAACCCTATAATTATTCTACCAGCTGCGTAGGTCTTGAGAGAAGGCACAGGGCTATGAATAGCACTCAAAACTAATGAATTACGGAAAATATAGATGGCTGCTGGAACAAAACAATACTGGAAAATTACTTTGTTGTGGCTGGTGGTAGTTAATGAGTTGCTGTGTAGTTTTCTTCATCATCTGCTGGGTTAAGCTATGAAGTTTTCCAGTAAGAGCTGGCCCACCTTTGGCTGGATCTGTTCACTGCAGCTCTTGTGCAGCAGTGCCTGAGATCAGAATCAAGATCCGGTCTCTGCTTCTCCCATCCATCCCTGGCATGTCAGTCACTAGCAGAAAGGGCAGTGACTGGCTGAAGAGCTTTCATCCCTCTCAGCTTGTGACAGGCAGTCATTTTTGGATTTGTATTGCCATCTGGTTGGTTTGGACCTGGATTTTCTCCCCCAGATAGTCAAGCTACTGCCTGCCCTTTGATCCTGGGTTTTTGAATGCTGTTGTGCTATCTCCAGCCATCAGCAAGATGCCATACCGTAATTTTTGTCACCACAGTGATAGGACTGTCCTGGTGACACTCAGGCAGCCAGTGCTGGGAAACACTTTGTAGGGGAGGGTTGCTATGCTAGCACGTTAGACTTCTAAAAGTGCTGTTAACATCTGCCTGACTAGAGGTAGAGCCTATACTTTGATTTGTCAGGAGCAGGAGAAAATTGTCCACCTTCAGGACTGATGTCGGTCTGGGCTGGGTGGGAGGTGGGTGGGGAGAAGGGAGATGGTGGTAGGTGCCTGGCACTGAGGGGTGCTGGTTCCTTCCCCAGAGGGATGTTTGTGAAGATCCGGGACAAGCAGCGTCACCCTGAGTGCTATGTATGCAGCGACTGTGGCACCAATCTGAAGCAGAAAGGACACTTCTTTGTGGAAGACCAAATCTACTGTGAGAAGCACGCACGGGAGCGGGTGATTCCCCCGGAGGGCTATGAGGTGGTCACTGTCTTCCCAAAGTAAACCATGCTGCTCACAAAGCCAGTGTGGATGATTTATCCTCTGCTGCTTTTCCTTGGAAAGCATTATCCCTGCCCCCTGCAGAATCTTCTTTGCAATAAGGAATGCTAGGCATGGCTTTGAATTTCCTTGTCATTATTAATCCTCCATCTGTTCACATGAGATGTCATTAATTGTCCAACATTTTTTCATCCCCTCTTTCATTGTTTGGGGTTTTTTAATACACAGATTTTTTTTTCCTCTCCTTTATACTGTCAATCACACCGGAAAGGCCAAAAGTCAGATTACAACTCTTCTGTGTCCCCGTTCTTTGCCTTCTGTTTGTCTTCAATAAATGGGGTGAAACCACAAAGCAGAAGTGTCTGCTTTCTACTCTTTCCCTTGTACACTGGATTGGGGTTCCCTGGGCAGCAGAAGAGGTGCCCAGTGCATGGCTGTTCTTATCCTGGAGAATAACGGAAGGGATTTATGAAGTGGAGTCAGACTCATCTTGCTGTGAGCAGCTGCCTGCTGGCACCCAGCAAGGGCCAGCTGGGCACAGCCATGCCCAGACCATGATGGCAGCTGGTGGCATGTCCCTGGTGTGAGGCAGCCAAGAGCTGCCTCTTCTGTATTGCAGGCTAGTGAGGGTGGGTCTTGCCATTGCACATCCCTCGTCCAGTTCAGAGCAGACCCCGTGACCACAGCTGTTGCTGTCTGCAGACATTTGGGACAGTCCTCTGTGCTGTGGCTGCCCAAGGCATTACCCTGCTTCCTGTGCTGCCGCTGTGCACAGCTGCTGGAGGATGCCACTGGAGTTGATGTGGAGAAGGGAGCACATGCCCCCTTGTGCACTGGACAAGGGGCTGATGGTGCCTGAGCAGCAGAACTGCCACCCTCATATAGCACAGAGCTGATCTGTGGTGGTTATTCCTCTGCTCACAGCTCTAAATGAGATGCTGGCTGTTTCTAATGGTGTAAAAATAAACAGTTTCTAAGACATATTGTCATTTTTCTTTTAAAACAGATTGCCAGTGGTTGAAAACAGAAGGATTTGTAACCACACATACCTGGCAGGCACAGAGTTAATGGCTGCATCTGCAACAGCTGCAGACAGGATCACATCCCTGTCCTGGGAAGTCCTGGCTGTCTTGGCAGTGCTGTACTGCTGCGCCCTCTGTTCCCTCTCCTTCACAATTAATCACAGCACAGCTGCCCTTCAAAAAAACCCAAACCAAGCAAAATAAAAAACCCAAAAATTCAAACCACAACTCCAAACCCAATCCTCATTTGAGATAAAGCTGACCTGGCACCAAGGCTATAAGCCTCCTGCTATTCAGATAAACTGTGCAGATTTTAAGCAGGTTGGGAAGGGGACTAATTCACCAACCCAGCTAAATTTAGTTCATGTCCTCAGGTTCCTTCTATGGTCAGCAGCAAGCAAGCAAGGATGCCATAGCTCAAGCAACAAACTCCTTGCCCAGCTCATCCTTGGGAAAATCCTGGCCTCTCTGTCTGCTGGCACACATCTGCACACACACTTGCACAAACTCCAGAAAGTAACACAAGCAGCTTTGTTTTTCAACAGTAAGTTCTAAGAGTGGAAGGTTTTCTTGGCCTGCTGGGATGGCATCTCCCCTCACTGTTGCTAATGGGGGTTAATTCCCTCCCCTCTGCAGCACATTTCCGCAGGAAAAGGCTCTTGGTGCTGCAGTGCTGGCGGGCCAGACTGGACAATAAGCCAGTGCAGTGGTGAAAAACCACACACCTCAGGGGTGAAGGAGTAATCCTGTAGGCACAAATTGCTCTGGCTCTATTGCAGACCAGTTTCAGGCCCCGCCATGGGGCCAGGGCCGTTCCTAGCACTGTGTACTCCACAGTGCCTGATTTCTCAGCACGTGGGCTCAGGGCTGCCCCCCAGAAAAATGCCAGATGCCAGAGGCCTTCTGGAGCGCTTCATGGGCTGAGCCCTCCAGCACCTGCACAGTCACTACATTTTTTTCATACTGTACAAACGTCCATCAGCAAAACAGGGCTCAAACCAGATAACCTCACGAGCTTGCTCTTGCCTTAGGGGGTGAGGGCAGAAAAGCCTGAGCTGTGCCTGGCATTTCCCCTGCCCTCCCCACCCCAGCACCACGCTGAGAACAGGCAACAAGCCCTGCTTTGTCCAGGGCTGGTGCTTTATCACTGCAGGCTGGCAGCACTGCTGGAAAAACACTGATTGTGTAGGGCTTGATGCAGGAGTCGGGAACTACAAAAGAATTGTGGGATAGCTCTGGAAGTATAGGTTTCTAACATGGATACCAGTGTTAATCCACTTTATTAGTGTGGGAATGGGTTAGCTGGGGCAATTCACATTCATTACCTGGGGAGGACTTTGATCACTCTCTGCTATAGCTGGCTGAGAAAAGGAATTATTAATTTTTTATGATGCAGGACAAAATACTTGACAACAGCAATGTTCACTGTAGTCTAACTATACAAATTCCTCTGGAGTTTAACAGTTGGCAGCTGCAGTCTGTCAACAATAACAAGACATGAGGTCACTCATGTCTTGCAACCACTAAGCTGCCTGCTTCAGAGGTTAATGTAGGAAATACTTAAAGGGTTCCTGTGTGAAGAGGGTCGGGCAGTTTATAAATGAGCAAGCATCTTGCCAGAAGGGCTGTCTCATGAAAGGTGGGTAGTGCAGCACCAAGTGCAATCTGCCATTTTTAACACTGATTGCCTGGGTTTACATTTGCAGTCCCTCCCTGCCATTGCCACACCTACCCTTTCTCTTTGTGCAGTAGATGGTTGTGCCCTGCTGCTCCTCCATAGCCGGTGGGAGCCCCCTCCATACAGCACAGCCACAGCAGGTGTTGCAGGCCATGGCAGCCTGAATGTGGGACAGCAGCAAATCTCTCTTCTGAGCTGAACAGGAATCACTATTTTTAAAACTGTTTACACCATTAAAAAGACCCTGCTGGTGGCAGTGACTTGACAGAGTTGGTCCCAGGAGGTAAAACTGACAGAAAAGGGTTAAAAACCCCAACATTATCATCAAGATTGACCTCTGTCATTGTCCCCTCCTCACAGCCCACACCATCACCACCACTCTCACCCCGGCAAAACAGCACTGAGCAGCACAGCCATTTGCTCCAGCTCCCACATTTAAGTTTCATTTGCTAATGGCTGAGGTTGTTGTCATGGTGGGGTCTTGGCAGCTCAAACATCATTGCTAAGGCAGGTAAGTAGGAATACCTGGATGATGGCATGTACAGAGTGCATTTGAGTGCTGGTGAAATGCCATTAAATATATTCTAACCTAAATTTACCACATTTTCTTATCATCACCTGGAAAAACTTGGCAAAAAGAAAACCTGCAAATAGACTCACAGTAGCAACACACAAGCAAGCCAAGACCCCATGTTTCTGTCCATGCTTTTGGTCTCAGCACTCAAACAACCACAAACTCCCCTAGTTGAAGACTAAGAGCTGGATGTATCTAGGTGCAGAAGGGGACAAGAGCATTGCTTTCAAGTCACAAGGACAAATCTATGCTTCAAGAATTTGTCTTGTATCCACTGAAATATTTTCTCTCTCTAGTGGGCAATCAAGGGGACATTATTTCACATCGAACAATTCAAAACTGTTGTCACATTAAATCTTTAACAACTGCTCCATTTAGCTACTGCTGTTGATACATCACTTTCACGTTTTAACCCTAGCCAGCAATGAAGTGCCACACAGCCCCTCACTCCCCTTCCAGTGGGACTGGGGAGAGAATTGGAAATCTCGTGGGTTGTGATACAGCTTAACAGGGAAAGCAAAAGCTGTGCACACAAGCAAAGCAAAACTATGAATTCACTGCTTCCCATGGGCAGGCAGGTGTTCACCCATCTCCAGCCCATCACATGCAATGGTTTTTTGGGAAGAAAAACACCATCACTCCAAACATCCCACCCCTTCCTCCTTCTTCCCTCCACTTTATATAGTGACTACGATGCCATATGATACGGAACATTCCTTTGCCCAGTTCTGGTCATCTGTTCCAGCTGTGTCTCCTCCCAGACTCCCAGGCACCCCCAGCCTCCTCACCAGCACGGCAGTATGAAAAGCAGAAAAGGCCTTGGCTGTGTAAGAACTGCTCAGCAACAACAAAAACATTTCTGTTATCAACCCTGGGCTCAGAACAAATCCAAAACACAGCCCTATACCAGCCACTGTGAAGAAAACTAATTCTACCTTAGCCAAAACCAGCACAATTATTTGTTCTTAAATCTTTTGTTAAGGTCCTCACTAGAATTAAAGGATGCGTGAAAGGAGACTAGTACAGTGTATAAATGTAAGTAACACGTGGAGACAGTGTACACTGCACTTTGTATTATTCAGGCTAATATGTAACTGAGCAGAAAACTTAGAAACTTTTGTCTTAAGCAATTAGCAACAAAACAGGGCTTTCAACAGGCAAAGGTCAAAGCCAGCCTACTCATTAACTTAACAGATTTATCTATTCCTTTAAAGAGGTACAGGTAAATATCTCTTGCTACTATAAAATAACTTTCTCTGAATCAGGCTAACAGATTACTCTCTGTGGAGAGTAAAAATGACCAAATGAGTGAAAACTAGTTTCTGAGTCTAATAAGGTACAGGGGTTGTTTCCAAGGCATAATTAGCAAAACTGAAACTGTGACAACTCCAGGTGCAAGTCCATGACTGCAGCTTCTAATATCTAGATGATACTTTCACAAACCAGAGCTGCAAGTTTAAAAGCTGCCTGATTCCTCCAGCACTGTGTGCAGTTCTAAGGCCCTCACGACAAGGACATGGAAGTGCTGGAGTGTGTCCAGAGAAGGGCAAAAAGCTGAGGAAGGGTCTGGAGCACAAGTCTGACAAGGAGTGGCTGAGGGAGCTGGGGTGTATAGCCTGGAGACCTTATTACTCTTTAACTACATGAAAGGAGGTTGTAACAAGGCGGGTATTGGTCTCTTCTCCCAAGTAAACAACAGGACAAGAGGAAACGGCCTCATGTTTCATCAAGAAAGACTTAGATTGCACTTAAATTTTCTTCACCTAAAGGTTGTCAAAGCATTGGAACATGCTGCCAGGGAAGTGGTGGAGTCACCATCACTGGAGGTACTTAAAGGATTTGTAGATGTGGCACTTAAGGACATAGCTTACTGATGGATCCAGGAGTGCCCTGCCAATGGCTGGACTACTTGGTCTTGAAGGTCCTCCCCATCCTAAATGATTTTATGATTTGTTGAAAACCATTGCTCACCGCTAGCTCTTAAAGGCTACATAAACAGAAGCTATATTATCCTTTACCTCTTTTCTGCCTCATCAGTCTCCAACCCTCCCTTTGCAGAAAGTACTCGTTATTTCACACACCCCAAGAGACATTCTGTGCTCTCCCCTTCCAGCACCCTCAGCTCCCTTCAGGTGCTTCAAATGGGCAACTTAGCTGCACAGGTTAACAAGCAGTCAATACAGAAGTAATGTCTGCACCAGAAAAATTTAGGCTACTTTAGGCTCATTCAGGCTGTCTGCTTTTTGGTTTGTGGTTTTTTAAAAATATGTGAGATTGGCTAATGGGCTAAATGAGTAGAAAAATGTGAATTAATGGACACAAGATAAGCTTTGCTTATTTAGGAAGCCCAAATCCCTTTTGAACAAAACAGATATTTATTTAACCAAAATAATTAGCAGAAATTAAAACCAGAAGCTACACAAATGGCTTGAACAAAAGCACAAGTTCTCTCCCTTCCAAATAAAATTCTAATTGACACCATATTTTAAACCAAAACAAATGGTGTTTCAGGACTTCCACAGGAAGATTTTTTTACACAAATTTGTCAGGTTTTACCACTGAGCATAAGAATTAGCTGCAAATGTGAAATACATTAATTTTCTTTGTTCTCTATGAGAGCCTACTAAAGCTACAACAAACTATCACCTGCATTATACTCTAGAACATGTAACAATTTAGTGGAAGAATGCAAGGGATTTGAACGAGGCCTTGAAGAAAGTGAGCAAGGATCAACAAGTGACTTCTCTGGGAAGATGTGTTAAGACTACACAGAGGCCACATTTGCACATTAAAACACACATTCTGCACCAGACTCTGATGACTCTTCTAGGACTTTGAAGACACCCATTTTTTCCTTTTGCATTTTTTCAGAGCTCTTCATTTGATCTAAGATTAAAACAAAACAAAGGTCAACAATAACAGGTGAAGTGTCTGCAGCCTCACTATAGCAGACATAATTTTTTTTCTTGGTATTTGCAAAACAAGTTGATAAAACCATTTTGCTTCTTCATCAACAGTTTGCTACTAAAAGTTTCCATTTGAAAATATTTTTCAGTTGTGTGTTTCCAGAAAAAATTCCAACATCTCTGGCTAACATCTCTATCTCTGCATGGAGATAAACAGTTCTAAAAGCTGCCTGAACTAGTCTCATTTTCCAGAGGAAAGAACTCCAGAATGCAGTAACCCTATTTAGTGAAGTTACTAGGAGAAACACAGAAAGTTACAGCTCTGATAAGAAATATTCCTTTCTAAAATTCAAAGATCTGCAACCTGTTTTCCTAGCACTTGCAATCACTATGTCATCCTTCCAGTGAATTTAAAGCTAATGAAAAACTATTTTATTCATGTAAAATTTAATAATTATGGCTTATCAGGGTGGGAGGTGGCATTTCAGTTTCTAAAGCATTAACTGCAGTTAGCTACAGTAAATATTCAATACATAATGCTAGAATAATATCTTTGAATTCATATTTTTGACAATTTTATTAATTTTGCTTAATATAGCCAAGAAAAAAACCCCAAACATGATAAATATAGTAACACAAAGCACACTAATAACACAAAGAGCACGTTCTTCAACATGAAAAATCAGACTGTTTCACAATTTGAACTTGTAAAGATATAGACCATATTACCTGTGCATCAAGAACAATTTTCTATATTAGCAGTCAGTTAAGTGAAATAGGCAGTTTTATAGAACAATGTCTTAAATTTTTTTCCTTTATTATCTAAAATATATATATGTATGTATAATATAGCATAAGTATAGATAATAAAGGAAAAAAATTAGCAAAAGTTTCCTAAGGCAAATTTTATGCAAACTACACATAGCACACTTACTTAAGGCTCTAATTTTTACTTCTAAATTCTGTAATGAGTGGGTTTTTTTCCTCTATCTATGCTTTGAGGCTTGTTCTGCTAAAGATGCTGAAGGAAACAAGGCATACTAAATCTATTGATCTCACAAAAGCATGCTAAATCTATGACCCGGAAAAGAATTTTTCTCTCTCAGGAAAGTTAAGGCATTTTTAATAGTATCTTGGCCGGATCAAGCACTAGAATTTGCAGACAACCTCAAAAAAGCATTGTGGTTTGTTTGGGTTTTTTTGGTTAAGCAGCTGATCCACTGTCAAGCCATGGTAACTCTGAAAAGTTCAATTTATTTCACCCAAAAACATTAAGACTATATTTTGAATTACAATAGTATCAAAGTAAGTTTTTAAACAAGTTTGCCGAAATAAATCGTTACTGAGAATAAATTCTATTTTGATCAATTACAGCAATTTTCTTTGAAAGTTGCTTTGCAGAACACCTCATCTATGCTTTTCACTCACAGTATGCTCAGGGCACACTATGTCTGAATGTGGTTTTCTGGAATACTTTTGTTGAAGTTCTGTTATTTCTTCCTCAGCAAACAGATCAAAAGGTCCTTTTTCAGATGGACAACACAGCTGTAGGGAAGTGAAGCTATGGCAGCTTTCTACATACAAAGACTCTTACAAAATATGAATTTACTCTTGAACAGAATAAAGGAAAGATGAAAACTCAGACTTACCAATAAGATCGCTTCTATCCAAAAGTAACTCTAGATCTTTATCACTGATTACTTTTTCTTTAGATCCTTTAACCTCCCTGTTGAAGAAGAAATAATCTCTTAATACAGATAAAAGCAATTTAGTATTTTATAAAGTCAGTTTTCCCACACAGCAGAATCCCTAGGACATTCCACTAAAAAGATCCACATACCACTTCATAGACAATAGAGCTATTGACAGCTGTTTGTAAGCTACAAGTTACAAACTCAGAGTCCAAAAAACCATGAAATCTGCATACCTCTCATAGTCTCTGGATTTCAGTAATTCTATTAATTCCTGAGGATCCAGGCAGCTCTTTGACTGTGCTAGGCCAGATTTGCCACCTTTAAACTGATCTGTAGGAAGAATAAAATTTTAAGAAAGTACACAGAGACTGAAACAAACTGTGTTAATAGTTAAATCAATGCTGGATGAATATACTGACAAATTACTCTTGTATATCAAAATTAATGCTAGGTTTCAATGCTTTAGCCCTCAGATAAACACACCTTACACTAACAGTCTAACTGGTGAAAAACTGAGGTCCATAAAGCTTTACATGCACGCCTGTCACTTTCTATAATGTGTATGTATGTATATGTATCTAGTATGCAGAAGAACTGATTGAAACACCAATTCAACATGCACACACGCGCAGCAGAAAAGCCATTAGTTCTACTTACAGCAAAAACATTGTAAATAAAGTTAGATGGTGGATGCTGAAGTTTGCTCCCTTTGTATTGTAAGCTGGTTGAAACAAAGTAAGTAGTATTAACCACAAGACAGGAAATATGTGAAAGATATGTGGTTTGCAGAGAGAACAGCCCTCAGTTTAATGAAACAGACACAACAAAATAATACCATGGCAGAGACTGGTTTCTTGAAAAGACTATGCTAGGACCTGTTTACAACAAATCTGGATGACAGTCCTAATATAAAATATACTTTAGAATGTGGCAGTTATCTATTATTAGAGCCCATTCTGTGCTCATCTTGCTCATGTGCTCTTGCGTGCTCATCTTGGCACTTTGGTTTTAACTTCAGCTTGGACCATAGTCAAATCATTAAAAAACCCAACCCAAACAAAAAAACTTACATTGGTCAATAACATGCCTATAGAGTCAGACAGCAGTCCTGGCAGTCACACCTAGACAGCAGTGGCAAAGGGATTACAAAGAAATAGGCTAATGCTAGGATAAAGTAACCATCTACCAAAGATTAGCTAACATCATCCAAAACCAGAGAAAAACCACAGCTTAGGCTTGGCAAGCAGTGCACAGCACAGCAGACAGTTACAGGTGTCGCCTTTTTGCCCCTTTACGCCCTCATGAAAATACCTTTTTAATCCCCTTCATATGAGAACATTAACCTCTTAATGTAAGACTAGTTACTGTTCAGAAGCCCACACCAAGTTACAAGAATTGCAATTATTCAAGTGAGCTTAATGTTTGGAAATTGCTATATATGGAGCTACAGTACAAATGTCACAAACAGGATAAACTACAGAAACAAAGTAGGATTCCTATAGAATCCATAGAAGAAAAATTTATCCCTGAAAGAAACACTCCAAACCAATCACATCCAAAAGATTTTTGAGTATGACCAGCTACATAATCAAGAATACCACAAGAATCACCATTGTTCCCTACATAAAACCAAGGATTATTGTTCTATTCAGCACTGGTTAATTGTTCCAACAGGACTTTGTCTACTGTGGCTTTAACATACCAGATGGGTGCAAACAGGATGCTGAAATTTTTAACAGATTTAAAGAAGCAACACATGCTGACATGACACCATAAGTGAAAGATACTAACTTTTGTGGATAATCAGCTTCTCCAGCTTCCTCTTGGCAGCAGCTCTCTCCACAATCTTCTGGTCAATAGTATTTGCTGTCACAAGACGATAAACAACTACTGGCTTTGTCTGACCAATTCTGTGACACCTGTCCTGGGCCTGCAGGTCTGACTGGGGGTTCTGAGCAGATAAAAAAACAACTTAGCAACAATTTAGCTATGCCATTATCCTTTTTGTAAGGGAGATATCACAAGCAGCATTTTCAATGGTGAACTCAGAGTCAGAGCAGAAGCAGTAAGCAGGAGAGACATGGTGTAACAGAACTCTAATTTGACTCTTGAATCTCTTGACTCTTAAGCTCATCCATGACAAGCTCTGCTGCTGCAGCTGCACAAGGAGAGGAACCCATCAGCTTGGACTACTTCTGCACCATGTACTGCAGTTTTCAACACACAGACATGTTTAATATGACAGATTAGAGTTCAAGTTGTCACTTTGTTTTTTTCCTCAGAGGATAAGAAAAAGTATTTTAAAAGTTTTCAGCCATTTCTAAATCTGCTTTAGCTCTTCTGAAGCTCAATAGTCATGCAAACAGCAGGACTGTCTACTAAAATAAAGTGAAGAGGTCCTCAATCAGTTCCTTCCATACCTCTCTTATTCCTAGACTCCAGGCATAAAGGAGCAGCACAATTCTAGCTAGCTAGAACACACGTGGCAAGCCACAGGAAGAAATTCAAGGGACAGGGACTAACATGGCAGCTGTCGTAAACAGGGAACCCATAGAAGGTCCAGATACATTCAAACTTAACTAATAAATCTAAAGAAGTAAATGTATCTGCAACAGAATCCTGCTTTTGGTAACTCAGAAGCAAACAGGCTAGTTTTAGAAACCAACTCAAATGTTGTATTAATAACATAGGACTTTTCAAATGATGCATTATTTCACATACAAAATGTTTGCACACACTATTATCTTCCTGTAAAACACCTCTTTAAAGTTATAAAAATGGTCTATACCATAATGGGTTCATAAATTATTGTCAAAAGTAGCAACAGAGAAAGCATTTCATGACACATATCACTATGTTAATAGTCTGTCAACATACCCAGTCACTGTCATATATGATAACTGTGTCTGCCGCAGTTAAGTTAATGCCCAAACCTCCAGCCCTTGTACTCACTAAGAACAGGAAGACTTCAGGGTCACTATTAAATTGATGCATCTGGAAGAGAATTAATCTATTAAAAAAAAGCAGATGGACCGAACACAACATAGCTAATGTTTTGTTTTGAGAGATCTGTGTTTAAAAAGATGAACACAGACAAATGCAGCATAAGCTGTCAGAGGCTTTAAGAAACATTGCACGCACTTGGGACAGGACAAGACCAAGACATGAAACAACTGTGTTTTCTCATCTGATGATTCCAGTTAATGAGATGTTAAACACACGAAGTGGAGGTGACTACAGTGAGGTATGGTCCAAATCACATTCACCTCCACATCATATACCACCCAGTGATGGACAACATGACCACAGTCCAATCTGGCAAAACCTAAAACCATTGCTACTTCTTGATACAAGCAACAGTATAAAACACTGCTGCCAACATGACTGTCACTTCCAGGCACTCTGTATACCTCCTCCTCTTACTTAAAAATTAGAAGTAACTGTCTGGCCTACTACTCAGCATCTAGCCTGCTTTCACTGCAAGATGTTTACAGGAGTTAGCATAGCTCCTACAAGGTCTGCAATACCAGTGAAAACCTAGTCTGACATGTTGGTAGAAAACTGAAAGTGTACAGTAATTTTCAGGACTTTGATGATAGCAGAGAAAAAGAAATCATGACCCCGCACCCAAGCTCTCTAAAAGATCCACAATCTCTTGGACCTCCTGGACATCAGCATCTGCAGCACCAGCAGCAAATCATGGAACTGAAGAGAGCCTTGCTGAACTTAGACTAGTGACCTCTAAAGACTTCTCTTGTCCTGCAACCATACTGCACTGTGGTAGGCACACAATCAGCTCCTAAAAATTCCCACAAGCCAGCACTGCAAAATTCTACCAGCTTAACAAAAGTCATTATAGCTTGCTGACACATTATTTGTTAGCCTTTCCTCGTTAAGAATCAGGTCTAACAGCAGCAATGTCAGTGTTCAGGGGTTTCGTTTTCCTCAGCCACATCAGTGGCACAGAAAAAAAATGGGGCAACAAAGTACATGAGCACCCATCATTCTAGGCATACCCCAAGATACTGGTTAGTAAAGACACTTTATTGCTTCAGTATTTCTGAGGCACAGATATTAAAGCAGAAGCTAAGATAGTCCCAGGGACAAGCAGAATTTGCCAACACGCTTGAAGGGCGTGTACATCTACTTACATTTTCTTCTCTCTCTGAGTAGGACATAGAGCCATCCAATCGACTAAATTTGAAGTCTCTCAGGTAACAGTAATCCATCAAAATGTCAAGCATCAAAGTCATTTGCGAGAACAGGAGGACCTACAAAACCAGAAAAATTCCCTAATACAATTTTTTTTCATAAGGAGACAACTGTACCTCCTCCCCATAAAGCTTTGGCATTACCTTATGTCCTCTCTTTTTCAGTTCTGGAAGCATTCGGTCCAAGAGCAGAAACTTGCCTGAATTCTTTACTAGATCTTCATCAACCTTGGAACAGGGAAGAGGGGATCATATATTAGGAAGACAGGATACCAAAGGTTTCTCCAACTCAGAAGCATCAACAAAAGCTGTCTGAAAGCTTCTCACTGAAATAAACATGCACCATCTTTTTAACTAAAAGCCATAAGATTGGAAGCAACACTAATTCTACCAAACAATCTCGAATCACTTAAATCATAACGACTCTAAATCAAACCACCCCATTTCAAAATAATTTCTTTTAAAAACTAGTTTTCAAGCCATTTCTGGAAGGAGAAACCCTGATGTTGTTAATTTTTCTCCATGGAAAAGTGCATAGTTTCTTTTCCAGCTTATAATTAGGACGCAAGGCTTCCACCTACTGGACATGAGGAGGTACGGCTGAACAAATTACTACGCATCAGCCAAGCGTTAAAGTTCACAGAAGAGGTTTTCACACTGCTGCCTTAAACCCCTCTTCTGCTCAAGAGAGTTTTAAGAGCAGGGATATAGAAATTTCTAAGGTCTGAACCATACAGCAGCCACCTTGACAATTCCAAATATGTTTTCCTGAGCAGGTACTAACTCCTGCAGGTGGTGTCATTTTCTAAATTTTCTATACATTAACTAATTTTCCCTCATCCCCCAGACTGGGGTATTTTTATACACTGACTTTACACTGATAAGCTTCAACAGCTTGCTCCTGAGTGCAGCTGAACCTGTTATCGCACACTGAACAGGAAACATGACTATACATGCCCACAAACCTACATTTAGAATGTGCTGGCAACTTCCAGTTGTTCAAGATTCTTTCATTCAAATTACTTCATACTTTCCTATATTGCCAATTGCTTTGTGTAGATTAAACTACCAGCTGGCCTTTGTGATATAACCTGGATTTTTTCCCTTTTGAGAAAGGATGCTGTATTCTCTAAGCAGACAACTCTGTTGTACTTGGTTCAGTCCTTCAAAAACTCACACTTAAATGCTACCACTGCACCTCCAGTAGACAATTTATGCCAAGAACAGTTCACCAAGGTCAATGTTTGTTTTGAAAAATAAGCCTTGTGAGGAGACCTTGAGGCAGACCCTAAAGCACCTGAGTCAACAGAACCTAGCGACTGTTTGAACTCACTAACTTTCCCACCAGCGGAGGAGCACTGCCATAATGAAGAACACTACGGCAACAGCATGCAAAGACTGAATGAGCACAGAAGATGGACAGGGTGCTGCAACTGCTGCTGCAGAAGTTTCAGATAATGATCGAGTATACTGCCGGAATTCAATAGGGAGGCATATGCCAAATACATTGAAAAGGTCATTCTTTACTGCCATCAGCTCACAGTCGATTGCTTTTTAATGCCTGCAATAAATTTTCTCTAATGCTTTTAAAATATGTACCTTGAATTGTTGTGTAGCAGGATCCAATGGATATTCAATGAGATAGGGGTGATTACAACACTTCCTCAATAACATCATAATATTCTGCAGTTTAAGGTTCACCTCGGCATCCATGGGAATGCTCACTTCTACCACTGGCCTTGAAAAGACACATCACCTTATTAGTACTGAAAGTGTCAGCCTTATTACACTAAAAATATTTAAAAGAAAAGAAATCCCAACAAAAGCAAGCAATGGATTCACATACCACATCAAATGTCCTCAAAATCCCTCAGAGTTAATAAAGCTACTATCAAACAAAACTTCTCATAGTGCCACACTTGGCAACAAAGGCACAGCAATTTGCCCTTACTGGTTTAAAATACAAAAGGGCAGTCTGTAGTAATCAGAAGCAGAATTTAGCTTGTGCAAGTCACTCAGCACAAAACGGAACAGAAGTGAGCCCTCCTCAGAACATACGGTCAGATCTACTGTGGAGCAACACATAAGGTATTCCAGGATCAGATCTCTGCCTATTCCATTTCGGCCACATATAGATATTGCAAGATTCACAACAAATACAGCTATTTAGCTCTTCTACATCTAAGTACTGTCTCCAACAAAAGGGATCCATGCATACCATTAAACTAATACAAATATATATTTATTTGTCTGTTCTTGCAAGCCACACTGGACTACAATAAAAATCTAGCAAAATAAATGCATTTCAACTCTGAAAATTATCCTGGTTTTCCTTATACCCAAGGGACTTTCAACCAACAGAAGGAAGAGGTGAGGGACGCTTGGAGTAATGGTGTTAGTCTTCGCAAGTAACTGTTACGTGTAATGGGTCCCTGCTCTCCTAGAGATGGCTGAGCACCTGCCTGTCCATAGGAAGCAGTGAATTAATTCCTTGTTCTGCTTTGCTTGTAGGAGCAGCTTTTGCTTTCCTTTTTAAACTGTCTTTACCTCAAACCACAAGTTTTCTATATTTTACCCTTCCGATTCTCTCCCCGATCCCGCTGGTGCGGGAGTGAGCGAGCGGCTGTGTGGGGCTTGGCTGCTGCCTGGGGTTAAACCACAACATCCTGAAGTTAACTATAACTTTAATCAGTCAATGAGTGATGGTACCTAATCATTGCTCAGTGAATACTAGGTGAAATCAAAGAAACAAAGCATAAATCTACAAGGATAGTGAATAACTAAATGCTATTCTTCTTGATCAGTTTCAATAAGAAAGGCTCTGGAAGCAAACTAGGAAGGAGACAAACAGCATTAAAAAAAAAAGAATCTTTTGGGGCAAGCACCTCTCTTTTTCTACTTCCTCTTGCATTTTGCTGATCAATCTTTCCAAGTCATCAGGTGAGCCATTATGTTCTTCACAATAATCAACCACTTTTCGACTACGGCGTTTTGGTCGGCCTGTAGGACTCAACTCAACTACTTCTTCCTGTGAGAAATGAGAATGTTGCCATCAGCAGCAGTTAGCTTCAGATTCAAAGGCCTATGCTGACCCAAGAATTCTCAAAGCTGAAAAAAGGTTTCAGTGATGTGCATCATGCAACACTTACTTAGACTCAGCAGCTTTAAGTCAAGTTAAGTAGAAAATGCAGCCCAAATTTTAAAGGTCTGTAATTGTAGATTTTGAAAGTTTCCGTTTGATTTTAAAAAGCTGCATTAACACCTTTTAATCTGAACCTGTCAACTCTATGAAAACTGAGTTCTTTTCCCCCTCAAGCTACAAGTAATCAAGAACACATTTACACTTATATTGTTTTAGTTCTGTGCTCACAGGCCTATCACTGTAAGTGCCACTGAAATAGATAACAAAATGATCAGACTAAAAATTTAAGCAAAAAGTGGGTTTAGTTACAACAGTAATGAAGCAATACCAGTGTGGACTGGTACTACAAACTACTAATAGCAAGCACATTTCTAACATCCATATCGGTGGATACCTCATTATTTCCAAGCAGTTTCCTAATGGTGCGATTTACAATGGCAGTATAGAAAGTTTCTTGCTTCTTTGCCAGTGGTGCATATACCACAACTTCTCGTTTAGGAGGAACCTCAAGAGCAACATCAGATTTCAGTCTTCTCAGTAAGAAAGGTGTCAGAATCTAAACCAGTGACCAGATGCTACAATTACTCAAAACTCTCAACACGGCTACTTTAAAAGAAAATGAAACAAGACAACAACACACAAACAAGCCTACTGATGTAATGTGTTTTGCCAATTTAAAGCTAGGGAGTTAATTTGCACAAGTATTTGATTTTTTTAATATGTAAGCCTACTCCAAAACTGTCACATACATGCTGGTAATAACGTGTTGAAACAACACATCCACTGACATTTTAAAAATTTTGAAGTGTTTAGTAAGGGTATAGTAGTAACTACATTACAGGCCTTTCATATAAATTCCAGTAACTGATAGTAATTTTATTAAGGAACAGCTCATTTTGCTTGTTATATTTCTTCAATCAAGTTATTCTGGAAAAGTCCCAAAACTTCAACCAAAATAATGATCAACAATTATATATAGAAGACAGTTTAGATCTCTAACCATCAGTTTATGATGGCAAAATGACACGCCTGTACGTATTTACCTCCACACACTCTCTTAAAAAAACCCCCAACAAATAAACAAACAAAAGCTTTGAGTGTTTGAAGACAGGCATATTATATAACTAGTTTGTCAAAAGGTATTCTGTTCAACACCTAAAAGTTACGTAAGTTCCCTCAAAGTTATCTTTCAACAAAATAAATACACCAACTAAATCTTTTGCCAAAAGGAAGCCTGTAAACTGTAATTAAGTTTGACTAAACTCAATTCAGTTCCAGAATAAAAATGAGTCATTATGAAAGAGAGATATTGTTCCTTTAGCATTTGTAAGCGCTGTAAAGATTGGAAAAAACCCGTAAGTCTAAGGACGTGTAGAAGCACTACAATAAAGACCTCAGACCCAGAACTCAGCTCCACAAACAAGATTTTGACACACTTCATAATAGTCAATGTTAAAAATAAACCATAAAAAATGCAACACAAAGGATAAGTGAAAACCTGATGCAGCATATGCAAGATGTTTTGCTCCCTTTCTTTAGCAATAATATCTTCAGCAGTTTCAGTAATGCTGGTAATATCAAACCAGGATTCAAAGCTATAAAAACAAAGGAAGGGAAAAAATTGGTTACTTCATGGCTATTATTCTTCACTATTTAAGTATACTATTTCTTCTCTTACCCTGTGATTTAAGAAAAATAAAGCTCTTATATTCATCATGAATAGAATGCTGTTATAGTTTCAATACTGGGGGAATTCCTTCCTAACGACTTCAGAGATAACGCCTTTGTCTGTGGAGACTAGATAACAAAGGCAAACTGCATATTCATGTGGTGCTGGGGATCACTCGTCTAGTTTTTGTTCTGCTCTCTCCCCAGGTCGGGAGGGGAGAGGGTGGGGAGCGGCGAGGGGGGCGGCTCCTTCTTTTCCTGCGCAGGTCAGCGGAGGTAAAAAAACCTACTGCAGTGACCGGCGCGGGGAGTGAGGCAGGGAACACACCGGTGTCCGGAATCTACTGGATAGCTGGGATTCTTCTGCCTTCTCATCCCTGACTNCGTACAGGAGGAACTTCTGAAATACATCTGTCAATTCAGACACTTGAGGTTGTTATTTGTAAAAATACTAGTTGAAATATTCACTGTGATCTATTATAGTCAATCTCGTCTGTAATTTTTTCCACAATTAGACTAAAGACTATTTTGGCAGTGTTCTTTCATCTGACCCTCTACTGCTGCAGAAAAGGATCTGTGGGTCCTGTGTCTGCCAGCCTCACAGCTTCCTCCAGCACCTTAGAGAATCTCTAAGCAACACCAGGCACTTATGGTAAGACAAACATCTCTCACCACAAATGCTCATGTCTTAGCTGAGGGGTGAGCTTCCACTATCATGGAAATGAGAATTAATTCCTTCCTTTCTGATGCAACTAAGTGTGAGTTAAGACACATTTCAAAGCTTTTAACAACAAATAATCATACCTAATTACAACCATACCAGAAAACAGCTCTTCACATACTGATATAAGTTTAATTATTAAAAAGTCACAATCGTGCTCAAACAGAACAAACAAAGATAGTTTCCACCATCAGATTGCAACCTACCTTCTCAAATCATCAAACACATCTGGCAACAGGAAGTTAAGCAATGACCAAAGCTCTGCCAAGTTGTTTTGCAGGGGAGTACCAGTCAACAGGAGTTTATTGTCTGCATTAAAGCGTTTCAGTTCTCTGATAAGGCGGCAGTTCATATTTTTAATCCTGTGACCTTCATCTACTATCAGGTACTTCCAGTAGCACTGCTACAAAAAGGAATGGTATTTCAGTAAATTTTTGCTTTATTCCATCAAAAGAGGTACCATATGAATTAAGCAGTAGTAATAAGACTGTGTGATACTGCCTGTTACGAAGATTTTATTTATTGGTTTTCACTGTGCCAGACTCCTAGAGCTGAGCCCAAACACTTAATGCCATACATCTGCTTCACAGTGACTGCATTTAGAAAGCTTAGGTGGTTAAAATAAAACTTCTACAAGAAACTCATCTTGCTGAAGGAACCATTTTGAAGTTAAGCACAATATTTATACACTTAGTTTTCACTCTAGGCCTCCCTAACTACCACCTACAGAAGGGTAATGAAAAAAGCAGGTGTGCTGTAACTATGTGCTTACTCTTCGGATAATGTTCTGTTTCAAGAACTTCTTAAGCATTACATTCCGGAATTACTCTACCGAGGAAACAGAAGTGAATGCCAATATACATGCTACAGTATGACATGTACTGTACAGGTAGCATGCAGGCTTTTTTAGCATATGCAAAAGCACTGCTCTCAGTGACTATGAGGCACAACACTGTCCTAGGGTTTTCAGAACTTAGATACCTGCAGGGCATTTCTGTCTCGCATCGCTATTTCAAAGGAAGTAATGACCACAGGATGGATCTGGAGTGATCCTTGTCGTCCATGAATTTTACGAACCAGTTTCCGACGCTCCTGCTGGGCTCCATGATAGAGCATTAGTGGAATCTGTAAAAAAGAGTTTACAAGTCAGGCAAACTAAGTTCATTTTAACCTAAAGAGAAGATAGTAGAAATAACGAGATCTCATAAAAGAAGGCTGTAAATACATAGCAAGCCACAGTACAGTGTGTAGTAACCACATAAACACCATAATTGATGTTCTATACAGAAAAAGTTTCAAGGCAAAGAATTAGAATAAAAATTAAATAATTTGTGCTTTTAAACCTAAGGAAGAAAAAGAAAAGTCTTGATTTCTTTTACCTCTGGAGTAAATCTCTTGAATTCAGACATCCAATTTGGAAGAGTAGACAAAGGACCACATACTAAGAACGGACCAGGGACTCCTCGCTCCACCATCAATGCTATTGTTGCAATACACTGGATCGTCTTCCCCAAGCCCATTTCATCAGCTAAAATGCCATTAATACCATTTTCCCAAAGCATCTGCACATGCAAAAAATCAAATGTAAATGCAAAACAATCATGACACCTTCAGAAAAAACAAAGATCTTTAGGAATGTAACACCTGTGGAAACTCTCTGTTAGGCCCATTTTATATTACAGATGAGGATGATTCTATCCATTATTAAAATAAATACAAGCATCTTGGAAAAACCCTAGATGTTCTCATGTAGATGTATGTGTTCCTAGCCAACTAAGTGCCTGACTAGGGTGCAAAAAACAGAACAGTATCAAAGGAAAGTATGTAATTTAGTGTTATATCAAAAGGCAATTTAACTTCAAGTACAGCTCACATTATCCAAGGTTTTACTCATCTCAGCTCCAAAAAATTCACTCAGTTTTCCTCTCTAAAAGACCAAGTTACTCATGTTTTAGTTTTGTCTCTTCAAGTAGCTTCTGTAGGCATAGCTATCTCACCACAGGAAAAAGTTGCACTTTCTGGCCAACACAGCCCCCTGCTCCAGCCGAAGTTCTTTGTGCAGACACAGCCCATTCTGACAAGTTACAGAGCAACCGCCCACAAAAGAACAGAAATGAAGACACAAAAGTTCGATTTCATCAACAATCACTCCATACCCTTAGCCACTCCATGCCTTCCACTTGGTACCACCTCATTACACCGCCAGTAAAAATCTTTGGCTGCTGAAAAGGCACTGGTTGTCCGTTAAATTTTCGTATTGGATCAAGAAATTGCTTGGCAGTGTGTCGTACAGCTTGACACAATCTATCCTTAATGACACTATTTGAGTCTCCATTTTTCTGCAGGTCTTCTGGACGCAGGTTGTCAGAAGAGCTTTCATCCTATAGAAGGAAGTTCAAGGAACGCATCACAAGTGGAATGCACACCAAAGCCTGGCTAAGATACTTTTTCCCAATTGACAGCAGCTTTAACGCACAGTGAAGGAAGTCAGCCCCTGAGACAAAGGCTTCTTTTGAGTAACTGTCAGCTCAAGAGCAGACTTTATAGATTCTTTACTCCTTTAGAATTGAAGAGCACTGACAGCTACTTAAGTTACTTGGTTTATAGTTTTCCACCCATAAAGCAAGCAGACTTAAAACCTTCCTCACAGCAGCTGGCATTTAATGCAGCTATTTGCCTTCTGTAAGCAGATTTTAGAGAATGCTGGGAAGCAATTCATACTATGCATGTACTACAGCAAAAGCGACCTCACCTCTTATCTCCGCATCTGAATGCTTAGAAATTGCTGTCTTAAGGTCTTAAACACCAGCACAAATATTTTTTAGTAAATTCCTATTTCTTACATTTTTGAAGCTACAGGCATTCCATAAATCATAAATACATTCAAATTCAGTTTTTTAAAACAAAAATTAGAAGTTTTCACTTGAATTTATGAAATAAGTATTTAAGTGCATTCACTTACACCACCATTTTAAACTTTAATTCAGCACTTCATTAACTTGCAGAGATGTTTATTTACAGGTGAAGTTTAGAGATACACTATGAAGTATAAAATACCCTCCCTCCCTTTGGGCTCAATGTGCTTAAACTGCAATATGTGCCGACATACCTGATTTTCCACTTTACTTTTTTTTGCCACTGACAGTATTTCCTGGAAACAAAAGAAAAAAACCCCATGCTTATGTGATTTTCCACTTTAAAGGCTACTATAATTTCTATTTCATGTGATCTTTTTGTTCATCTTTCAATCTGAATATACTTTAAAAAGCTTTCTATGCAACATCATTAATCATACAAGAGACTCTAAAACCAGACCACACAGCAGAGAACACAATTACAGAGGGTAGCTGAAAATTCAACTGGCAATGTAGACTCTTCACAGCTTGCCCCTGTAAAGACTTGAAAAAACAGAAGAGCATCCAAATTCTACAGGTGTGACAACACTGCTTGTTGCATGGATCTTTGCTGGAAGAAAATCATACTTCACAGATTATAGATGGTTGATAATCTCTGGTAGCAATGTATGAGAGAATGGATTGCTCTGAAATACAGATGTCACAGCAATTGCCTCACACATTAAAAGCTGTACTACAAAAATCTAAACAAGCTATTTATAATTACAGCCTACCTCTTTGGACATAATTTCTGAGATATTGTACGTCCCATCTTCTCTCCCTCTCTTCTTTTTTGCACCTGTAAGATAATATTCGAGTTTATGAAATGCATCAAACATTAAAGAAACCAAAAACACCAGTACTAAAAAAAAGGCAAAGGCTAATACATTACCTGATTTATCCTCTTTGCCATCAACTGGGTTTTGACCCTAGAAAGTAAGCACAGCAAATGGTTCATCATCTTATGAATCTCTGTCATGACACAGACTCAAACCATTGCTTTTGAAAGCTTCTTGAAACACTTCCACTATTAATCAGTTCCCAAAAACTTTTTTATTACTTATTCACTATATTGGTTGAATAAGTAATCATTGCTAAAACAAAAAACTCTTCAAGACAAAACCATTTTCTCTAATATTAATCAGTCAGAAACATCCTCTTAGATGACTGTCACAGTACTCAATTTTTAAACACTTTTAAACAGTCTTACTAAGGTTAAAATAAACATGGCATATTATATGGATTCTACAATTCAATCAAACTTACTTATTTTACCTACCTTGTCCAAAACTAATATTGTCATTTCTCAGACTTCGATTCAGAAAGTTGAATAGAATAGCTACTTAATCTTACCTTGGCAGATTTTAACATCATCTCTCTCTTTTTTTCTAACTTCTCTTTTCTCCTCTGTTCCTAAACAAAATAAAAACCACACATGCAATACTTATCTTTCCACAACACCTACAAGAATACTATCCATTACAGGAGCGATAACAGGCATAGATTACATTGCTACTACAGAGTTCCATGTACTCTACAGACTTTGTTTTTGCAACCTCACTACAGGTCTGTGTTCTGACACAGTTTAAAATAACAAAGCAAAACCTGGACAAAAAAGTGCAATTGCTCTGAATTGCTTGTCACTAAACACTTTCAACACTTAAATACAGTAATTTAGGAAGACTCCAATAAAAATATTCCCAATTGCAAACTCCTGAAGTTCACATCTTCTGCAGTCAGTTTTCCATGTATTCAGCTTCCCTTTAACATCTACACATCACCACTTGTCTTCATTGCAGAACAGACAGCAAGCAATGTTAAGTAGCCAAGAATGCCTTTAACGAAAAAGTGCTTTCATGTCCTGAAGAACTTAAAGATTTTCACTCCATCTACTATTTCTACTCGCTGAAAGCAAAAGCATTCTGGAGAGAAAGGTAAGAGATCATGGTATTTACCAGATGGAGCAAGACCTGGTACTGAAACATTCATTCTGGCAATACAGTAATCATGAAATTGAGCTGACAGTTAAATGAGAGAAGTATTTTGGAAAGGAGGTTCCTGCAATCTGTCAATGTCCGTTTTTGGAGAACACTGTCCTTAATATTTTCCTAAGTTTTTCCCTCTCTCTCAAGCATAAGCTCTTACAAGGTTGTCCATAAAGGTACAGTTAAGGAAGTCACTATAAAGGCAGATATGAACTCAACAGTACCTGGATTAAAAGAAAGAAAACACAAAAAACTGTTTTATGGAAACTCTTGTTTGGGAACAGCACGGCCTCAGGCACACCTCATCCTCAGCTTTCAGTAAATAACACAAATAGGCTACAAAACTTCTTGCTTTCCAATTCTTTGCATCTTCTAGCCTCTCTCCAGGTTTTCTAGCTCCCTTAAACTTCAGTCCTTATTTGAAATACTTATTTTGTTTTCCTAGCACTCAGGCTAACAGAAGAATTGTAAAGGCATCAGTTTCACCTTTACTCTGTGACTTTTACTCATGCTCTTTCCAGTCCGATTCATCTATTACTTTATAGAACAAATTCTGAATACTATGTAAAGCACCACCTCATTCCTGTGCAGTAGGCTCCAGTAGATTTTAACGTTACTAATGTAATCTGAACACCATTTTTACTTCAAACAGCTGGATGGCAAAAAAACCCAAACAGGCAGCACCTTAAAAATCCCCACTGCAGATGAAAATACACCTACCTCTAGTTGCTGCTGTTCCATTTTGGTTAGCAAGAATTTGGAATAGATGTTGCTTTTTTCAAGCAAATGTTGAAGCCTCTTATAGCGCATTTCACTTGACTCCCTGTCCCAAGAAGAGCGAGCCTGGCCAAGAAAAAGAGATGTCAAGTATTTATAGATACTTCAGGGTTAATGTTTTTAAAATAATGAATTGTTCTTCAGGATAACAACTGTGTCTCACAAACAATCTCTTTCCCTGCCAGTCATTATACATCTCTGATTTGTGATTGTATGGACTCATATGCAGCTATGAAGTCCTGCAAAACAAAAGTAACTGAGGGCTGCATTCACTTCCATATGCACCACACAAACATCCAGTATAGCAGCACACAGCACTCAGGGGCTTAAAGGTGCTTCAACTCCAATTTAGAGATTCAGAGCAAAATGAAATGTAAGTTCATATGCAGCCTGCAAATTCGTGAGGAAAAAACTACTACCTGGCACATTTCAGCACAGCTTCCCAAGTATTATTTCGGACTTCTCCGTGTAGCATTTGCATAAAGTTACAGTTTCTCATTAAGAACAGGATATTCAGACAACTACAAAACCACCACACACCCAGTCTACAGAGCTCAAGACAACTCTCAATGTGAAAACAGTAACTTCTGCTCGCTTTGCTTACAGAATCTACACACGCTTATCAAAGTAACTTCTGTTAAATTAGTAATTTAGAAGCTTGAAAATTATTCTTTAAAATTCGGATCAAGACTCCTCCAAAGGGTAAAAAAAAGCATGCACCCTTATACATTCACCTAACATTGCCTGTTAAATTGAGATATTAAACAAGTCATAGAATCATTTAGTTTGGTACAGACCTAATATCATCGAGTCCAACCATTAACCAGCAATGCCAAGTTCATCACTAAACCCTGTCTCTGAGCACTAAATCTATAGGCTCTTTGAATGCTCCTTCCAGGCAGACTGCACCAATGTCTGATCACCCTTTCAGTTTTTTTTCCAAATATCCAATCTAAACCTTTCCTGCTCAACTTGAGGACATTTCCTCTTGTCTTATTGCTAGTTAAGTGGGAGAAGAGACCGACCCACCCCACCTGCCTACAGCCTCCTTACAAGTTTTAGACAGAGAAAAGGTTAAATTTGCAACTCCAAGAGAAATCCCAGAGAGGTAAAATGCAGAGCTTAAGATGCTTATCTTTGCCATTGCCTTCAGAATAAACTGGGGGAAGGGCACCACTAAAACAAAAGACAAGGGAATCTTCTGAAACTAAATACACAAATAGGCAAGGAAATGGGATATTTTCTGAGTCATGGGACAAACTTCGTGACACTGAAAAAGCAGAGCAGGTTTCTCCCCCCTAGAAATCAAATCTTTATTTTCCACAAGTCATTCTAATCAGGTAGCAATCACGTTATTCTTTTATGTGAGGAAGATCTATACCCACAGTTTCTCTGGGGAAAGACTGCCTTCTCGCGATTCTCCATCCAGTTTTTATTTGCTTTTGCTCTCCCCAGTCCAGGTTTTCACCTTCAGATGACAAGGACCTGAGCTCAGAAAGATCAACTCTTGATAGCAATGCCCAGAGAACATAATTAAAACTGAACTGCTTATTCAGCAAATTGTTACTGCTCACTTTTTATTGGAGTGAGCACGGCATTCTTCCATTAATTGGTCAAACTGAAGGGCTGTTCCCTTCACCAACTGCAAAAACTTCAAGGGGGGAAAAAACCCTCAAAGATGAACAGCATTGAACTCTTATGATATCTCACTCCGAGTCAAACCAAGCCTCATGAAAGTGGGGGGTTTTTCCCCTTTTTGACTGAAGAGGTCAACAACTTGCCACTCTTTTTCATCACTCTACATTCATACATATTTGCATAGCGGTATTATGCCATCAGCCCTCAAAAAGAACTAGCAACTTCTTTGTTGAACTGCTGTACAAATCACCCGGCAGGGAGGTTGCTGGTGAAAAGCATAAGAAACACAGAAGCCACCCCCAAAACAGCAGTAAGCCTGAATTATCTATCTGAGTAATTCCCCTTGGTCTGACTGGTCCCAGATTGCACAGAGAAAGTGTGATAGAAACACACGAGCCATACCCTTGCTAGAGGTATGTTCTGTGGATTCTCAAGAAATGGAAACAATACAAAAAAAAACCCACAGCCCCATCACACAGCATTCTCAGAAATTCTCAGTCCTTCTCTGGATACCTCCTATGCAATGAGATAATTTGTTCTACAAGGGTTTCCTCCTTACCCTCCTAAACTATTGCCTCCAAATTTTTAGCTCCTAGTCTGATAAATAAATACCTGAGGTTCAGACAGGCTGTATCATTGTTTACTGTTCACCACAAAGAAGATTATGAGACTACCTTGAGAAGAGGTATTATTTTCTAACCATAGTATCACAAAATACTGCATCCTATAAACATACCTTTAATAAATTCCAACTTTTCGTAGGGAAAGGAAACAGAGTAATCAAAATTAGTTCCAGGCCTCAGAGATTGGTATTTTTCATGCCCTTAGAATAATGCTTTAATTTTTAAGACAGGGGAAAAAACCCCACTTGATTTCTCAAGTATATTGAGTAATAGTGCTACTTCCTTGAACTAGAAGATCTTTAAAGTCCCTTCCAAGCCAAACCATTTTGTGATTCCTTAGAACACAGTTCCCCAAAAGAGCATTTAAGAGAATAGTTCTTTCAAGCTTGTATTTCCTTATACCTGAAACACAGTACCTTATACAGTACTCTGAGATCTTGATAATTTGTATCAACGTAGCTCTGAGAGCATCATGCTTTCATGTTCTCTCTCAAAAACAGATTGGTTAGTATCAACCAATGCTTAACATCAACCTATAAAAACATTCACAGCAAGAGAGAAATGAAACATAGTAATGTTTCAACACCCACTTGTTTTGCGGATGTACCATTTCCCTGAAGCAGTTATATTTCCTGTAACACAAGCAAACCGAGGTAGGCACACCAAACACCAACTCCCAGGATGATCACATGTACATTTCTCCTGGCAGCAGCACCAGGTCACAAGCAGCTCCCGCACAACTGTGTGCAGGGGAGAGCAGGAGTGCAGACCAAAAGAGTGACTGGCATAAACCCAATCCTTTCAGCTGGGCATTATAAGATAGGCTACTTTCTCGATGCAGTTCTGCATGAACTACACCTGCTACCAAAACAAACACATAACTGGGCTTATTTCTGCAAAGGATAAATGGCATTTGTACAAGTGTTCTGCAGAGCTCTACTCAAGTCACTTGTCTGATGGGGTCTTTTTAACTAAATAAGAGCAAAAGCAGGTAAAGAAGCATTATGTACACATACAGAAAACACAAACAGAAAAACTTTGTCTTTAATGTTTCAGACAGGAATTCAGAAGAATGTAAACTTACTACCCTTTCTGAAATCAGCTCACTTTAAAGGCATGATACCTTACATTTTCAGGCTCAGAACGACAAAAGCAAAGAGGTAATCTCCTCACTGCAAATTTCAATGCGTACATAACCCAGTGCGCTTCTTGCTGGCTGCAAGAGTTCACCGTTAGCCCTTAAAAAACAAAAATGAAAGCCTGCGGTGAACGCTCAAAAGGCGCTTGTGCGCCACAGTCACCGCCCGGCCTCTGGCAGCCGCTCACGCTTGTTTGTTTTGAAACCGAAGGAGCCGCATGGCTCACACGCACCCCTGACAAGCCCTGCCGGCGGGGGTGCCCTCACCTTCTCCATCATCTGCCGCTCCTGCTCCAGCCCCGCCGCCTCCAGCTGCTCCTCCTCCTCCAGCATGGCCGGCGTGATCACCGTCGCCTCCGCCTGCTCGCCCATCTCAGTTCCCAGCGGTTCTGCAACGAGCGCACCGTCCCCCTCCGTCACCCCGGGCTGGCCGGCCGTCCCTCACCCCCACTGCCCCTCACTCTCACCCCCACTGCCCCNCCTCAGCGCCCGCCTCGCGAGAACAAAAACCGCGCGCAGCCCAAGCCGCGCGAGAGGCGGAGCCGCTCTCGCGATGCCGCCCGCCCCGCGCGCGCGGGCGCCATCTTGGCTCCTGGCAGGCTGCTGGCACGACGCGGGGGTCGGTGCGGGGCGCTCCCTGCCGCTGGAATGTGCTGTGCAGGGGCGCGGCGGAGTCAGCGTTCCCGGGGGCGTGGCATTTAGTGCCATGGTCCGGCTGCCGCGGTAGTGCCCGGTCCCGCTGGACTCGATGAGCTCAGAGGCCTTTCCCAGGCGGCGGACCCCGTGTCCCGGTGCCCGCCCCGCCCCGGGAGCGCGGGGCAGGCCCGGCTGGGCGGCTGCCTCGGCGTCGGCCTTGGCCGCTGCTGGTTGTGCCACAAGAGGGCAGGGCAGGGCAGAGCGGGGGCAGCCGCACCGCTCCGGCCGGCGGAAAGCGCCCTCTCCCCAAACAGGGCCCTGCGGTGAAATAAATATTTACAGTGCTCGGAACACAAACGCGTCCGCTTCACCTAAATAACACGCAAGCTGTCAAAATAGCCGCGCTTATCACTCGGGTGCGGCGCTGGTAATTGTTCGTGCCCGTCAAATGGATCGCTATTTTAATCCTGCTCCAGCACACGGCGACCTAAAAAAGAGACCTGGGAAGGGGCAGGAAACAAGCAGCGAAAGCACAAATAAGTCTGGCAGTAACTGAGGTGCATGGCATTCTCATTCCCAGAGGCTGACAGGCCGATTCTGGGTGCCATAATATGGTTTAGGGCAAAGTGATTCTGCTCTCCAAGGCATAGTGTAGAGGTTAACTGGAGATGGTTCTGCCTCCATTTGAGGGAGTGCTAGCAGGGAGGAATGTTATTAACCCCCAATAAAGTTATTTTATTGGCATTGTGGCAGTTGAATACAGCCTTTTTCAAGCTTCTGTTTCACTTGCAAATATTCTCAAGACATCACAGTGAATAAACAAAAACCACCTTTATTTTCTAAGGCGCATTTTATTGTGTGAGACCCAAAGTGCTTTCCAAACAATACCATTAAAGTAGAAAAATCACCTAGATGACGGCAGAAAGGCATCCAACCTGGAATATAGTGGTGCCTTCAGTGGCTCTTACCATCTGTTGCAGGCAGGAAGCATGGATGAAGATGTAAGTAGAACTTAAGGAGCACTTGCAAAGATTTTGTCTGAGATACAGACATTAACACCTCTACTTTAAAAAAAAAATCAACCAAAAAACCAAAAACAACCAAAAAAAACCCAACCCAAAAAAAAAACCCCAAAAAAACCCAAAAAAACATAAAATCTTTCTTGCCCAGAAATTGTGAGGAGCACAATATATAGCTCTTATCCAAAGAAAATAAGCCCCTGAGTAAAATATATAATAGAATACAAATGTTCCAGCTCAGTCCTGTATCTATACATGTTATTTTGTAACATCATTATAACCATTTTTAGAATTGTGAGACAGACATACTCCACCTTACCTCAGATTATCACTTAAATCAGAGAACTTTGTTTCAGCCATTTCCTGCCCAACACCTTGTCTGCAAACTCGTTGGAATGGGAAGGGTTTTGCCTGTGTGTAGTGGAGTTGTGCTCACTGTGGATGGCTCGACATCACAATCGCCATTCATTTTTTGCAGGGAGAGACTGTGCTGCTGTGCAGCAACCCTCATCCTCCCTCCCACCAGAGCTGCTGTGGCTGAATCCATGTCCGTGTGCCCATGGCCCCCTTGCTGTGCCCTGCAACAGGAGAGAGCATCTGTTAGTTTCTAGGAGAGTATTTCTTTGCCTTTGTGTGCAGTCTGTTTCTGTGTTCAACCAGTTGTAATTTAGGGATAGAATATTATTTTCCCTGTTTATTGGTAAAAGTCATCAGAAATAAATGACAGAATGATAATTAATTAGCCATCTCTTTGGTGACATTCTTATATCCAACATCCACAAAACTTGATACAGTGAAAGTGTTGTAAAATAAGCCTTTAAAAAATATTCCAGGTAAATGCTAGATCAGTCAGTTGTGGTTGAAGCCTGTTGGACACATACCATTGTCTGTTTTTAACATCCCATAGGCAGGCAGACACTTAGAAGGGGAGTGTGCAAAAGATTCACATCCAGTCTTGCAGATAAGGGCAATTAGCCTGGCTTAGCACACATGAGTAAGATGATGTCAATAAACATCCTCCTCCAGATTCAGCTCTTACTGTGGAATGAGTATGTGCTGCTTGTCACTGCTCCTCTCCAACAGCTCTCAAGACTGAGACATCAGTATTTGATATTAAAAGTCTGGGGTAATGAGGGGAATAAGGCAGTGCTTATGTAAATTGTTCATGGGGTAGATTCTTAGGGATTGGGAATAGGGCTATTTCACCAGCAAAAGATGTTAAACAGGCAGAGATGGGAGCACTTTACATAAGTGTAGCAGGATTCAAAAATTTATGTGTCTTCATTGCATAAATCTCCATTCACTGCTTAGCCCAAGCAAAGAAGTTGTAACATGTAGGTTTTATGCAGAAACAATTTATTTTACCTCATTAGTCAGTGACTTGTCCCTGCAGTGCAGAAAGTCACCAGTCCATCACCTTTTGTTTCAGAAGATGAAAGTCCCTCATAACACACCTGGTCACTTCTGCAGTGTAATGCAAGGTGCAGAGAAAGATGAACCTAGTGGCAAAGAGGGGGCTGGGGGAAATTACAGTGCAAGAGAGCAGATAAGAGGTAGAAAAATGCAGATTGTCAACAAAGACGGTTCTGTTCTCAGGTTGGCCAAGTGGCTGCTGCTAAGTCACAGTAACCCTGGGTTGTCACCTTTGAGATTTACTTGTCACTCTGGTATGCAATACAAGAATGTTTGTTGTTTCATCATGCGCCTTGCCTGCACAGGTTACCTAATTAATTTACTACAAACTGTAAAAGTATTAATTGCCCTGTCTGCTGAATGACCAAAGAGGAAGCTGGAACTTTGAAATAAAATGGTTTTCTTTAGATGAGAAAAGTGAGGTATACAAATTCAGGCTATTTTGTCCTTGTCTTATGAAGTCACAATATATGTATGAGACTTTCCTCTTCCTGAAAAAATAAGAAAGTCTCCAAAGCACTCTGGCAGGTAGCATCCCTGACATTCACTTACTGATGGTCAAATTGAAATTGAGATTTTCCTTCTTTTTTGCTTCCTTAAGGATCAGTGACTGTTAAAACACAGCAGTAGTAGCCAAGGAGACTGGTTGCTTTTCTTCATAGTAACAACAATACTTGCTATGGCTAAAAGAAATACTATAGCAGGATTCTTTTCTCCATCCACAAGCACAATCTTCAAATGGTCAGAAATTTCAGAGATCAAGTCCAGTGGACCAGAAAGTCTAACTAAATCTCCTGTGACTAAAAGTTATACATGCTGCGGGGAGATGTGTAGGAAAAAAGTACCAAAGGATGTAGGCCCTGGGCAGGTAACCAGCGTGCTATATATCCAATAACACTAGATGGCTGCACAGTCTCCAAGAAACTGCTATTGTCTGCAAGATGGATGATGTAACTTGTGAGCCTGAAATATATATGGTAAGACGTGTTGATCAGCAAAATATGTTAGTGTGCCGGCACCTCTGTGTTAGTAAGCAATCGAGTTCTCCTGTGAACTGGCAGGCAGAGCTGCAGGAATGGCATTTGCTGACAGCTGGACTCAAGCATCCCACCAAATAACTAGAATATCATACTATGGTGAAGCAGCCTACCTCCAGGTCTGCTATGTCTCTGTCAATGGGAGCTGAACCACATGTGAAGCAACTCCTGAGACACTCATTTCCAACCTGGCCTTTTGAGAAACCTGATATACCCGTAACTGCCAGGCAAAGGGTGCGGTGTGCAGAGGGCAGCAGAAACCTCTTGGCTATCCAGCTTTAATCAGCCATATTTGTTTGTTTGCAAGGACATCTAAATAATACCACTCACCACTCTGTGCATCAACATCCCAAGGTTTTTCAGTATACACCTCTCAGTTTGCTAGTTCCTGCTGTAGCGTGCAGCCCAGACAAGACAGAGCAGGATTAGGGTTGTCAGGGAAAAGGAATGATAGTGTCATGTTACTCTTCAGCAGGTAATCAGTTCTCTTGAGGGTCAGGATCCTTCCTTAAAAAGCTGCTGAAAAAATTATAAAATAATAACACGTAAGTCTGACAGTTTCAGTGAGCTCTTAATTTGGTGTTTGAATACACAGCTTTTATTAACGGATTACATGAAAGATTGCTTGTGTTTTTTTCACTCTGATTAGGTCTGGATGTTTCAGCACTTTTTCTTGTAACTGAGAATATAACATCTGCTAAGAAATGACAGTTTTATCCAGCTCATCACCTGGTCCAAATCTTTCAAGCCTAAATTCTGTCAGCAATGTGTTTCCTGGCTTACATTTGGGTAACTGTAACAAAACGCCCTTCTAGTTTCTCTGCCCATAACTGTTTGGTTCTTCACGATGATTTGTGGCTGTGCATTCACACAGGCACAATTTCATGCACGATGAGAAACAGTACTCATCCCGATAACCTTCTGCTTCAAAATTACATTCTGCTGTCACTTGACATGCCTATATACTAGGATCAGTGCTTATGACTTCATTTTCAGGCACCCCAGATAGGCAAGGTGGAACCAAACCCTGGAAGGCACCCAACCATGTTGGACAAAGTTCCTGGTCCCTAAACCACCTCTTTGCTTGTGGCTGCAAGAAATTAAAATGTTAAGGGTGACGGCAAGGAATCCTGCTGTGCTGCAGTTTGCTACCTGCCCATCACTCTTGACAATTTGCCAGTGAAGCCTGGGGGTTCTAAATCCCCCCAACTGCAGCCTGTGACCTTCTGGATGTTGGGAGTTTACAGACTGTTTCTAAGAAATCTGGAAAAGCTGATCACAGGATGAAGCTTTGCATGTGCTGCATGGCAACCCACAGAGGTGTGGGCTCAGAGAGTCTTCATCTAAGAGAAACTTACTATCTCATTTAAAATTCCATTCTCTCTGAGTCCTCCATACTCATTTTTTTTTTGCTGTAAGCACGTTCCACTACCTAAGAGTGTGTTGATCTCCAGCAGCAGGCAGCAGCATACACAGATGCAGAGTCTGGTAAGCCCAGTATGTGCCAGAGCTGTGGGATCAGGCAGCCACAAATGGCTCCCTGCAACCTTGGTGCGGTGGAGAGCCCAGTCTTTAGTACGTGCTTTTAGCATATCTACTGAGAAGTGCAACTCCCTTCCCTCATACTCACCACAGCACAAAGATATTTTGAATCCTACAAAAGGCATGCCAAAAATCAAATTTTTCCACCAACAGAGAGAATGAGGAATGTGTGTATCTGGTCTGTTGGGCTCAAAAAGATGATTAATCACCAGCAAGGGAGGATGACTGTAGATGGTAAGTCAGCATCTCAAGTATTTTGTTTTTCCTCCCTTCATCCCTTTCTCATTTTAAAATTAATTCTAAGAGATTGTTTACAGTAGAGTCCCCTCTGCGTGCTTTGGCACCTTGTCTGAAGTCAGCAAGTCACATTCTTTCTGCCAGCAGTCAGAAAACACTGGTCTAGAAAACAGAGCTTTCCTTAAAGACAAACCAAGTTGTGCAGTGGTTCAGGAGTAGCTGTAGGTGAGGGAGAGGGACTGAGACGGTCAGCCAAACATCCAAGGGTAACTGGAAGGAATCCCAGCTTCAGTGAACCCCCTGTCAGAGTATACTCTCTCCTCACAAGATTTGTATCAAAAGACTCAGGATTTCACCAGAAATGTCCCGCACCTCTAGAATCTGCTGTTGATGAAAGCTTCTTCTGTGGTCCAGTCAGACTGTACAGTCAAGGAATGAATGACTCAGTGTAAAGGAAGAGCAGAAGACAAGCGATTATAAATGGTAGCCTAGTGATGCTCTGCTTTTTTAACCCACAAGTCACAGAAAGTATTACAGTACAAACTACATGTGGAAACAACACAGAATAAACTACAAGACCTATGCTGGTAGAGATACTGCACTTGGATTTAAATATAAAACTGGAGTTTTCATGCAACTGCAGTCATTAAGAGTCATGCAGTATTCAGTGAATAATAGAGATGTTAATATTTGCACCCAGACAACATCATTTCTCAGACCAGTTCCTGCCCTATGGTTTCAGTTTTCCATTTTGTCTTTAACTCTTGACTGGAAGTGAGGCATTTCCTTTAATACTCTTACACTGAGACCAAGATCTACCTCATTTATAAAGTATTCCAGATTCACAGGGAAGGGGAAATGCTATAAAAGTGTGAAAGGACAGCCTTTTCCTCTTTCTTTTAGGTAAGAGAAGAGGCAAAACCCACTAAGCTTCTTTTAAAAGATTTTATGCTGTGATTTTGGTGCTGAAAAGGCAGAAATACTAACAAAGCCAGCGGTTTTCATGCAAAAGAAGGTTTTGATAAAAAGTGTCCCTTTCTGGTATGAACCTCCTCTTTAACCTTATGCTGGGTACATAGGCAGAGCACCCACGTGCATCTAATTAATACAGACATTGCAAAAGGGAGTGATGATAGGTAAGAGGTGGTCCACTATAGATCAAGTGGGCTAACCCTCTGTAGGGCACTCTAGGGTGCTGTGCAATGTAACACAGACACTACAGGACTAGCACGGACCTTTCTCTTTTTCTGAAACACTAAACATTGGCCCTAGGACCTCAGCAGGAATCACCAGGAACCATGAACAATCAGAACACTACTGTGTGCAAGTCATACAAGTGCAGCTCATCAGTCGTTACAGTACTGCTCATGTGGAAACAATCAGTAAATTTGACCTTTTTTTACAGCAAAAAAGCCAAAGAAATCTGAGCATTGTGAACTGACATAAGTAGGTGCCAGACAGGAGGGCTCAGGACATATTGTACAGACTGTTTGTAAAGAGACATTTCTGGTGTTCTGAGTCCATAAATAATGTTTGCAAAAAGGTATTAGGTACCTTCCCCAGGGGCTGCTAGAAAAAAGAAATAAGCAGACCAAAAGAAGCTTAGGCACATTCCAGTTTGGGGAGGGGAAAGAGGCTGCAAGACATCTCTAGCAGACTTATTATGGTACCTTTATGATATGTTTGCCTTTTCTTATCCAGAGGGCAGGGGTGAGAGAAATGTGATTCCTTGCTCTGACAATGGTGGAGATCAAATGCAGTATCTGCATGGACACTCTCTTCTCTTGGAGCTACTCCTGCAAAGATGCCCTGAGCCAGCCTGACAGCAGCCAGAGGGGCTTCTGGAAGCTGTGCATATCCCAGGGTAGTGGCAGATATGTGAACTGATCACATCAAACTTGGGAGAAAGTGGGAGAAATTATTAAAGTATTTGGATCTGCACAAACAAATCTTGTCTTGCTCTGTTCTTATTTACAAGGTTGATCCAGGACAAAACATCACCTCTTCAATCCAAACAAAGCAGCACCATGCAGGGAGCACTGCAAGTCTGCTGATGTGCTCACTGTGATCCCGCTGGGGTCTCAAAGCACTCACAGTTAAAAGAAATGGATTGTAATGATAAAAGGAATATCGCTGCTTTACCAACATATGCTTAGTAAACTCTCATGAAAAATTAGTGAATTTCCCCTGCTGCTTCCCTTAATGTCTGTGCCTCAGGCCTAAACTCAGTTACTCCTTTAATCCTGTGCAGGAGATCCAAGATCAAAGTTGATGGGACTTTGTTTCATCACAGCTATTCCCAGCACCATCCCTGGAATTCAGACAGCTGCTGGTTTTCATTCCTCAAACATGGGCTAGTCAGATCTGACACTTCTGTGTTAACCCTTGGGTTTGGCATGAATTATGAACTTGAGTCTCTCTCCTGAAAACTTGCCTGCTCTGCAGCAGATGACTCACCTTCACTGTGGTACCCCATGGGAATTGCTCACTGGTGTTTGCTCCCTGGGTACCAAAATTTCAGTGGCAAAGGAAGGATCCCTATGCAATCTAGGATCTCCTGAGATGGAAGGTGATCTCTGTCCATTGTATCATCTCCAGCACATGGGGAAGAGAATTGAAAACATTAAACATGTACTGGAAAAAACAAGACCAGCCCTGTACTTAATCAAAACACTTTGTTTTGCTCCACTTGTAATTATTTCCATCCAATGAAAAAATATTTTAGCAAAGAAAATGACAGTTCCCTTCCATGGGCAAACAAAATAAGAAATTATGTCTGGTCCTATGCCATGCTACCATGAAGGTGACATATTTTTAATGCTGTGTTGAAATTTTCTGTATTTGTATTCCAGTAATACTGAACACATCAATTTAGGTTTAACAATATATTGTGTTCAGTGTTTGTTGGGTGGTGGTGGTAAAACCAAAGATTTGTGGGGAAAAAAACTGAAGTGGCACTTCTTTTCCCCTGAAACTCATGAGCATGTGATTATGAAAATTGAATATACTCACATGACTGACTGAGGTAGAAGTTCCTAGTAGATGAAGACCAACCTGAGAGGTCAGGGAGTTTATTGCAGGCTATGCCGGTACCTTCTTTCCTTCCTTCCTTCCTTCCTTTTTTTTTTATTTTTTTTAATTGGAAATCCTAGTTTTCACCTGCTGAAAAGAGGTAAATAGGAAAATAAAAATTACCCATTTCTGTACAAGACTTGCTCTTACACTCAAATGACTGTCACAAAATTGATGCAGTGAATTGCAGATACCTTGATTTTAGTTTATTGAGACCTCATGCTAGCCAAAGGCTCTCTGTAGGTTTATTTTAATGATCATATATTCCTAAACAGGGTAACAGTTTATCAGGTTTATCGCCATGTCTGACTACGCTCCCTTCCCTGTGCCTCAGGAACCTGAACTTAGTTTTCCCCCCCCCCGAAAAGTGGAAATAACCTTAGAGACTTGTGCTACAAAATGCATTGAGATCTACTAGTGAAACATCATATGCTGGAATATTTTTTTCCAAGAGCTCTCAGACATTCAGCATCACAGCCATATTTTCCTGCCTAGGACAGGCCATTTTCTCTCTAATATCAGCTGACTGCAGCGCCCAAGTGAAAAAGGGGGTGTAATTCATAGACATCACTACTTGCTTTTAAGTGATTTTTCACTCAAAAATATCATGCTGGTTTCTGTGCCATCTTGGTGTAAGTCCTGCTTCCTGGCACTATCTCTGCACCTCAGCCATCCAACTCAACATGTATATTTTCATGCCCTCTAGCAACAGATACTTTGTGGATGAGTTAGTGTCTGCCAAGTGTGGGCTAATACTAATTAATGCAGGCTCCTCGCCATTTTCTCCTCCAACTCAAAATGCGAGTGCACCAATCACAAATCTTTTTCAGCAGCACATCATCTGACTGAGATCAAAATATCCCACTGAGATTCATCTGCGTGGCCCTTTGCGGCCTGCTTCTCAGACCAGCATTATATTTCAGAAATCCACCTGACACTGACTGAAACCCTTGTTAGTGTGTTTTGCAGCAGAGAGCATGGCTAGTGTGTGCAGTGGTGGAAAAACAGCATCTGCTTTGGGGAAAAGTAGGATGGTTTTGAAGAGGCAGAGGTTGCCCAAGACGTGTCCACTCAATATATAAAAGAGATGTCTGGGAAGCACCACTGGAAGAATCAGGAGGCTGTTGTGCTGCCTGGCTTGTGGGATGGACTGACAACAGAGATATAGCACTCTCCCTTGCAGGAGGCCAGCATCGTGATAACAATGGAGGGAAGACTACTTGTTTTTTTGGTTTGTTTTTTTCTCTGTGTGTGTGTGTGTGTGTGTGTGTTTTGGTTTTGTTGTTGTTGTTGGGGGTTTGGGAGGTTGTTGTTGTTGTTGTTTTTGGGGGTTTTTTTGGGCAGAGGTTTGTGAGGAGAAAGAAGGGCGGCCAATTCTTCACCAAAATACCATGATGAAATTACAAATTTTATCTGAAATACTTAGATCTGCTGGTACCAAACCTCATATTACTCATTGAGACCTCCACCTCATCCTCCCCTTGGGTACTACTGACATTGTGAAATCTTTTGCTTACCACAATTCTTTCCACATGCTATTTTCTGTGCCAGAAGTGAAGTCTGATCTGCTCTGGGAGGCCAGGACCATCCTTCTCATGCTTTTAGTTAAAAGTATGATAGCTTGCAAGAAACTGACAGTTAAAATGGATCAATTAACCATAAAAGTTTCATATCTATGCCAAAGAATCTCCTAAAAACGTCACAGTCAGGTGTTAACTAGAGCTGTCCAGCTTGCTAGCTTTGTCTGTCTTATATCTCTCTGTCTTCCTCCACCCATGGTTTTAAAGATTACCTCTCCTTCTCTTAGAGCTTTCTCAAACTGTTAATGAGCTACCCAATCCAAATATGTACCAAATCTCTGTAAATGTCCAATTGTTCAGATACAGGGCTTGGGTTATGTTCAGACATCAAAATTTCCAGGTCATTAGTTCTCGTGTTGGGATAGCAAGTGAATTACAAGCTCACTCGTACATTTACCATGGTGAATTTTCTCTAATTGCCTTTTTCTGAATTCTAATGGTTGTGAATCATTGCAGGCATGAATTTATATAGTGAGAAATGTTAAATATAAATATATCAATCTATTGTTCACCAAGAGACTAACATACAAAGAGAGAGGCCAGGGACTTTCAGAGTTAAGAAATATTTCTATTCCAAGTGGTCAAACACGTAATGCTACCTGCAAATCTTGCTGATAAAAATGTGCAGACACTTGGGTTAGTGCTGGAGCCAGGAACATTACACCAGATCTGATGGGGAGTGACGGTGCATTGCTGCATCTGCTCTGCCTTCAGCATTCAGGAATACCACAGCCACATAGTGCAGCTCAGCAGCTTCGGAGGGGCTGGCAGCAAAACCACTGGTGATTGAGTTTTTTTCTTGTACTATGGAATTACACTGATCCACCTTTTCAAAAAGCAAGAGCTTTCTGTTAAATAAAAAACAACACCACCTCTCAGGTATGATCCTGCAGATCTGTCTTCACAGGAACATCCACAGCAGCTTAGGGATTTCCACTGACTTTCATCTTTGCTTGGGCCAACTCATCTACAAACACAAGGGCAATGACAACAAAGGCTTGCTGTTTCTGAGGTTGCTCGTGGCCAGGATGAGTGACTGCTGGCAGCACACTGTCCCCTGTTCTTGCCATCAGGGATGGCTGAAAGGACACTAGTCAGGGTATCTGCTTCATCCATAAGAGAATCAGGAACACCCCTCATTACAGCAGTTCCCTGGTGTTTCAGCTGAGGGACTCAAACCTGCCTTCAGCATGGGAAAACTGGGAGACAGTGGAAAGGGGCACTCCCCACACCCCCTCCTTTTCCCTACTCATTCCCTCACAGAATCCTCCCCTGGCCTTATCACATTCCCCCCATTCCTCTCATCACCCTCTGAGCTTGCCTCTGAAACACTGAGCCCTCGCTGCTGCAGTGCACTGGCTTCTAGATCCCCTTGCTCAGACCTGTGCCATGGAGTTCCTGGCCACTGTAATGAGAGGGTTGGGAAACCCTGGCCTCCCACTCATTGTCTTTTGCCACAGCTCTAAAAAATATGTATTCACTCCCTATCCACCTCTGCTCTGCACAGCACCACATAAACCCCCCTTCTTGATGCTATCTATTTACAATAACTCAGTTTCCATAAACTCTCCTCCATTTATTCCTCACTGAAGCATTCTTATCTTATCTTGCAAACCTGATTTGACATCAGGCAGTTTGGTGTTTATATGAAAAAAGGGTTTGGCTTTTAAAACAGTTCAGCAGCCACAAACAGAACTAGATCTTCAGAACAGCTTAGCCTGCATTTTTGGGCACTAAAATCACCAGCCAGCTCTTCCCAGAGGGATCTCTCTAACGGCATACTTTGAAAACATTACTTTAAATATCCCTGAAACAGTTAGATGTGGAGCCTTTTCTGAAAAATCAGGCTCTAGCACAGTGCCTCCGTGGCAGTCAAGCTCACCTGAAATCTGGTCTGCAGCCCTTTGCAGCCCATTCAAGCCCTTCCCTTGTTTCCTGCTGTCTCCACAGCCTGCACAGGGGTGATTATTGGGGCAAGGCTAGCCCGTACCTACTGCTGATTTTAACAAACTAGATCTTCATTGATTTAGTTTGCAAACCTGGGACAATACTTTGTTGTGTCTTTGTCTGTTCTTTCACATTAAAACTAACTTGGGAACAAGCAAATTGTGTTAGCAGGCTTCAAATCAAGAAATTTCAAAGCTGGGTCATCTGGAGGTCAGGGATTTTTTGATGTTTGTTTGTTTGATTTGGTTTTGGTTGGTTTTTTTTTTTTGTTAAGAGCACTACCGGTGGAAGGGACTAAAGAAAGCTCTCATTATATAAATCCACTAAACAGACATATGCCCATTACTTTTACTTGGCATGGAAGCCTGTGTATCAGTTCAATCATACTGCCTTTCAATGAAGGATAGCTGGGTAGTGACTGTTTTGGTGTACAACAGTTTGGTGACATCTGTCCTCCATCTCATGAGTTGCGGAGCACCTCAGAGTCATGTAATGATGTATCACAAACCTCCTATTATTTCAGGATACGGAAATATCTCCCAAGAGCTACATATGGATTCATCATGAGCCAACCTGGAAATTTCAGTCTGAACGGCAGTCTTAAATTAGTAAGCACAGGGAAGTCTGCAGTAAAACAGCAGATTGTCTCCATTCATCCCACGCTAAAAAAGCTTATAAAGAGAAGAAGAGTGTTATAGTTAAAAGCACAAATAGCACTGCTAAGATAAAAATCACAAAGGTCACAACCCCTAACAGTCCTTGATAGCATTTAGTTTTCTATGATGGGCTTTGATCAGACGTGAACAGAGGGAATATAAATATATCACTGGCATTTCCCATCTAGACCTAGAAGAACCCTGCTTTGGGGTTGGTTTGAAAGGGAAAAAATGTCTCTTTATGATGAACTTGCTTTTGTTACTCTGGGCAGCCACGGTCACCTACTGCTTATAGAAACAGTTTAATACAGACTCACAGCTTTAATACCCAGGCAGCTTTGCAAGGGAGAAAGGGTTTACCTCCTCTTTCAGATAGGGAGATGAAATGCACAGAGCACTGAACCAATGAGCTGAGGAAGCAGAGCACCTCGGTGCTGTTGTCCAATCTGAGCTCCTGTGCCCATTCCACTGCATGAAGAAGTGCCAGCTGTGGGGCTATGGAGCAGCAGGTGACTGCTGCTGCACACAGTCATGTACACAGACTATGGTGTAAGATCCACAGTCACATTACAAACTGCAGTTCACAAACACTGGAGCCACAGATATCCTCTGGGATGTCCAGAGGAAATACACACCCAAGAATTGGATATCAGAGTTGTACACAAATGAAAGAGCATTGATTTGGCTTCAGCAAGAGATTTTCTAAATAGCAGGTTTGCAGAAACAGATGCTATTTGTAAAGTATGTCCTGGGGTCATCCAGATAGGTCCTTGACTATTGGACACTATCTGCTCATCAAGGACAGTTGTTTTCAACATTTTTCAGCCTGGGAAGCCCCTGTATACTTTACCAGTGAAGGTCAGGTTTCATGCAGTGTATTTAAACTGCTAACAGTTAGCCGCCTTTCCTCAGTTACTTCTCCTCAGTACCGGAGCAGCCAGATGCACAGGAACTGGCAACCACTGCTCCAGGCTAATCTTATGCTATCCTTTTTAGTGAGAGCCCATGTGGCAACTCTCAGTGTTCCTGTCAAATCTTAGGACAAGGGAGCTCCATCGTTTCACTGAATGGGGGAAATCCAGGTTCACGTACTGCATGTCAACAGTCCTTTGTTCCCATTTTGTAGAAGGTGTACCACAATGTATAGCCCTCCAAGCAGGAAATAGTAAATTCTGTAATCAAACTGTGAAAGCATAATTATGAGTACAATTAACATGAAATATAGCTCTATTGAAGTTGGTGGGAGTTTTATTATTAACTAAAGTTTCACCTCTGTGTTTCGGGTGGATAGTTATCCTGTTCAAGCAAAGAAGTCATTATTTAATCAACATGACATTTAAAATGCAGCACTGCTATAATATTCAAACTTTCAAGATATATTTACTTTAATCAATTCTAATTAAATTGTTATACAAGAAAAATATTTAGTTCTACTGATGAATGCACACATACTCAGGGAAAAGCAATGCAAATTGCCCAGGATTTCATTAATTGTTACTGGTACTACTTTAAACTCTGGTTATGTTTTAGCAAGTCACATTTAATTCTTCTGTTGTACTCCACTGAAACAGATTGCTCTAAACTGAGAGCGAGGATTTCCAAACTAAAGCAATTGCAGCATTTAAAACAATGCAGCATTTGCAACAAGGTAAATAAGGCAGAGATTGCCAAACCCTCAGCCCCACTAATTGCAAGGTTTAAGCAGCACTTTCACGCTGCTGGGATTCTGCAGGCATTACAAGCACGGAAATGAATAGGCTAAAGGATGCTCTGGATACTCTCACCCTCCAGCTCTGGCACAGGACACGGTGTTGGTATATGCCTGGCAGACCCTGCCCAGTCTGGCTGCCTCAACCCTTCCCTCAAGCATTCTCTTTTCTGTCAAGGTCCCCTGGATTACCATCTAGTTTTACCAGTCTTCTCTTGACAAAGCAGAACATGAAATGTGCCATCCTTCCAGTGTACTTGGCCAGGGCTGTGCAGAGGGGAAGAGCTCTTGCTGCTGTTCACTCAGCCCTGCTGTGCCATGACCCCCTGCCTTGCCCTGCTCCATCCCAGTGTTTTCAGTGCATGCACACAAGGACAGATTCAGTGCCACTCACTGCTGTCTTTGTGAAAAGACTGATGGGAGCGGGCACACAGCTTGGCCCAGCTCTGGGGAAAGCTGTGAGCTGGACTGGTGGCAGAGCCCAGGCTCACAGTCCCCAGGGAGCCCAGGAGCAGAGTGCCCCTGACCATGACTAGTCCTTTGTCAGGGCCAAAGAAGCAACCAACTGGCACTTCCAAGATACTGAGGCCCCAGCAGAAAAATAAGGCATTTCTCCCTCAGATCCAGTTCAGCTCAGTTAAGTTAGTTTCCTTCCTCTCTCCCTCCTTAAGCACCTCTTGCTTCTCACTAGTACTCCAGCATGACTCCCCTCTGCTCCTCCACTCACACTTAACTGCTCCACCAGTATGTGGCCCCTGTGTCTGGGAAAGGTGTGGATCCTCAGGTAGTCCACAGAAAAGCAAAGGGGACTGTCCTGACTCTGAAGCCTTAGAGAGCAGCGACCTAAGCTTAAGCACTTGTTGCAACAGCTTTTAAGTCAGTGGTCCCTTCAACCCAACTCAGTGAGCGCAAACTATTGTGCACCAGAGCAAGCAATGTGCCACTGGCCCCGACTTCCCAGGGCAGAGTGCTGGGCAGCTGCTTCCCACATGGCTCCTTTCACAGCAGGGTGGAGTGAGCACCATGTACCTGCTCCAGGATTCAAACATACCTGGTATGTGAGCCTTCTCTGCTCTGAAAATACTGGCGGACACACTAGCAAGCAGAACTGGTGTTGAGGTAGGTGGCGGCTTTCTCCCCTCCTGTGCTTGGAGAATGGCTTGGGGCAGCAGCATCCATGAGAGAGGCAGAGAAGATGCAGAAGGGTTTTGCTTGTACAGACTGGGTTTTTTCATTTTAAGTATTAAGGGTTAATAAGTATTAATTGAGCATATCAGATTATCTAAGGGAAGAGCAAAAACTGAAATATATTTTGACTAAAACAAGTCTCTGGAGCATGACACAAGATTGCAAGGGTTAACACACTAGTGGTACCAGATTTGAGAGCTGCTCATTACCCTAGCCATCTATTTTTTGCACCATAAGTGCATTGCAGTAAAACAACTTCCTCTTATGTGATCCCAAACCTTCACCTGGACAAGCTGTGCACATGCAGGCCACTGCCAAATTAGCAAGAGAACCATTTCACCGGAAGCTTGAATCTTCTGGAAACTTCCGTTTACAGAAATGCAAATATCATGCAATTTCTCTTTGAATCCCCACCTCTTTTTTTTTCCCCCTTGACCTGGCCCTCCTGTGAGGAGCTGCTGGCTGAGAGAGCACAGACTCCCTCAGGCCATGCACGCAGGTGCACTGCCTGGAACAGGAATCTGCAAGGCAACAGCCTCATGGCACCAGGGTGTCCCCAGGATGGCACTGACACTCTCATGCAGAAGGTACTCAGAGTCCTTGCTTAAATGACATCAATACAGCACTGCTGGCATGGCTGATTCAGCAAAGGTTGCTAAAACTTAAGACAGACAGCAAATTCTTACAGTCACCCATTGGGAACAGGTCCAAGCCAACTCTGATGGATGCTGCACAGACCATATTCTCCCTGTCCTTTCTCTGCTACTCAGGAGCCTCCCCATAACACAACATTAAATCCACACCATTTCCCTAGACTGTCACAGAGATCCAATGTCCCTCTGCCAGCTACATTCCGAAGCCTCGATCATACCAGAATGAAAGAAAACATATTTAAGTCAAGGAAGTTATTGAATTGCACAGGGTCCTTTTGTGCCACGCTGCAGCTGTAAAAAACAAACCAGGAGCTACTCAAGCAACCTGTCCAGATCCAGCCTTTAACTAAGGGGTCAGGGAATGGGATGGAAAATGAGATCTAATATATACATATGATGAAAGGTTGACAGTTAATTCACTGTGTGCTTCAGTGTGAAAACCACAGTGACAATGATACTGGAATGTGTTTTTCGTCACCATAAATACTTCCTGCCAGGTGGAGAGGCTCTTTACATGCATGAGAAATCCTGTGATTTAGGGGCTGCACAGCTTAAAGAAGAGGGGTCCTGAAATGACTTACAAAAATCCTGCTCTCCCAGACAAGGTGCAGCAGAAGGATATGAAGTTATTTGCATACAGGACATGCCTAAAGCCAAACAGCAGAGGAACACCTGTCCCAATGAGGAGAGCTGCCCATGAAGAGCTGCACCTGCTCAGGGCTCTGTTCTAATACTGCACAGTTTGGCTCCTGAGGAGTTTTTTGAAGCAAGACTTACATGTAACGGGCATCCTTCTTTGCAACTGCAGAGCATCTCAGTGGCAATCATTTTTTTGAAAGATTTGGCATTGCACAGTAGTAACTGCTGCATGAGGGAACAACACAGTGGCCCACATAGTTTTAGAAGGAACCACTAAAAGTATCTCTCTTGCTTTCCACATGCCTAACTCAGTTAGTGCACTATAAACAGACCTTGCCCAACACCCTCATCCACCCTCCTTGGTGTGAGCAGCTCCCTGCGAGCCTGTGCCTGACTTCTCCACAGTACGGAAGTGCCCTCTGCTCTGAAGATGCTTCCCACAAGCCCCAAGCTAACAAAGATGACAAAAAACATAGGATGCAGCTGTATGCCCGGGGGATCCAGAGACACAACAGCTTTCCACAAATGGGGACTTCTTTGGGTGGAGGGTTTTCTTATGACTGAGGAAATGGATGCATCCATCAGAAATGAAGCTGATGCTGACTAAGAGGTTCTTCCTCTTCCTGTTACATCCTTTGCAGCTCAAGAGGGAATTTCCTGCCCAGTCACAATTCAGAGAACCCATCCCACACTCAGCTCATAGTTGAATGAGATGTGGCACAAGGACTGGCACCTGCAGGGAGAGGGCAGACGTAGCATGTGCCAAAAAACACAGGGCACCTGGTAATATGGCCCCAGTCCTCACACCAGGCTGTCCCTGAGGCTGAGGCAGGTTCCTCCCCATTCTTGTGCTCTGTCCCAGCACAGCAACATAGAACTCAGCCCTAGCGCCCCATGGCCCCCTCACTAACAGGCTGGATTTTAAGGAAAACAAGCCAATCTGCCTCAAAACTCCCAATTAAATGGTGATATCTGGCAATACTCTCAGTGCCAGACAAGAGATGAAGCTACAGGATAGAGGCATCCTTCCTTTCTTGCTATACCACAGCAGCAACCGGGTTCAATGTATTTCTGTATACAGGGGATATGACCTTTCTCATGTCAAGGGTGTTCACAAGTTGTAGACAAAAGCACATTAATAATGAGTTTCCCTTTTCTGCAATTCTGTCGAGTTTGGACACCAAAACCAGGCATCACTTTAATTTCTTGCTTGTGGGCTGTTTTTAATGAGGGCTGCAATTGGTGGTGTCCACCCTTTGGAAGGTTTCACTGCTATTAATAATATAAGCACAAAATTATAAAATCTCCCTTCAGGTAGATTCATTTACACTGGAATAAAAGTCCTAAGCATACTAATGCTTTTTCCTGATTCAAGGCTAAGCTATTCAAGTGCAAAACATTTTGATGCTAATAAAGCAAATAAATCTGAGTTGAAAAAATACATAAAACACAGTTATGCTACCAAAACTTTTCAAGTGTAGACAAAAGTAACCACGTACAACAACTAATAACAGCTTTGTTACTGTCATGTATTGTGTCAACATAGGGCATTTACAATTTAATTATCAGTTTCATACACACAAACGCCCCCTCTTGTGAGAGTACCTGGAGCATTAAAATCTTGTGCTCGCTGCCAGCCATTTTCATTCCATGTTTGCCCTAGCCCACAGCTAGAGTACTTGTCTTGTGCACATTCCAGGGGATGTTTTATTCTTGTTCAAAAGCTTACTGTCAGTGGGTTCTTTTATTTATTATATTTGGTAACACAGTCATTTCTGCTGGCCTTAAGCACAAGGGGCTAAACTGAGCTTAGAAACAGCCACCTTGAGACTCTCCTTAGCAACCTAGATTTCTGACAGCATCAAACATTTTCCTTACTACAAATGAGACAGTTTCCAGAGCACTTTGGTTTGCAGCTATTTACAGACATTAGCATTGTAGCTTTTTTCCTTCTCCAAACTAGTTATTAAAAAAAAAGAAAAGCTTCTGTATAGTATAGGAGTGTGCTCAGCAGTGTACAAAACAATGGAGCAAGGGAGCAGAAAGAAAGAATGCAATGGTATATGGACAGCAGAGCTGAAGGTGAGAGGGTCACACTTGGTCCCCAGAATTCCTTTGGCTGCTATTGAATTCACGCTAAGCCATCTGTAAATTACTCTCCCACCACTCTAATAATTTAAGTCTGCCCACTGCAGCTGGGAGCTGAGATGGTGAGCCTGGGCTGGTTGCATGGGTAGAGCATGGCAGCATGTCACACACCGAGCACACAGCACTAACCACATTAGTGCACACCTCCCTGACCTGGCGCTGCCTCAGTGCAGGAAACAGGTACCTCCTTCCCCAAGGGAACCTACAGCTTTCCTTCTCACCAGCCCAAAGAGTGTGGAAAACCTGGCTGTGTCCACACAAAAAAACTACTCTTTGGTTTCCCAGAAAAACAGGAGCAGGCACTGGGTGCACAGTGAGTGCCTGGAGTGTTGCAAGAAAATCAGACGCAGCCCACAAAAACTCCATCCCGCTCTAGTGGGAGGCAAGAGGGGAGCAATACAACAAATCTCCCAGCCTGGGGAGGAAGGATGCCTTTTGTTGGATGACATGAGTTTGTGAGCAGTTAATAAAACAATGTGGTGGGGAAAAGGGGCCAATTAAACACCCTGTCCTTATATTGTGGCCGGTGCCAATCAGCAAAATCCAGTGACTGCTACAGCAAAAAGTCAATTCACTTTAGTTGATACCTGTCCTGAGGTATGTGTTGCAGCGGCACAGGAGGATTGGCACCTGCAGCTGCAGAGCAAGGGGGCAGCTGATCTCCCCCAATAGCTCCCCTCCCGCCTCACTTTCTCATGGCATTTGTAGCACCACTGGCTCTCAATGATCTCCTTGGGGCCACTGATCCTATGGACAGCTGAAGTCCACAGAATTAGGCCGGTTTAACCGGTGGAGCAGCACATTTTCTCCTGAGAGTGCTTGTGTCAGCAGAAGTCTGGATGGGAAAGTAATGCAGGGACTGGTGCTCTCTTAGCAAGCAGAGACCCTGTATAGGTTATGGGACTGCTGGTTTTAGGGAACTTCTATTGCTTAAACCTAGCCTACGTGTAATTTCCCGTGTTTCCTAAGACAACACTCCAGTGGGCTCAACCATGCCCAGGGCATCCCAGAACTCTTCGTGCCTGGCTTGCATATTCAGTGGGGTGACACCACAAACCCATGGGATTTTGCACCCATGACAGGCCTGCCACTTCCTCCTCACCCTTCTTACCCATAGCCTGCAGCCCCAGCAACAACCAAGGCAGTTTTGCATTATGAACGGATAACATGCAATTTAAATAGAAAACAAGGAACAACCGGGAGGGGGGGAACAAACAAATACACAAACAACCCCAAAACAAAACCCCAAACCCACTTTACGCTCTCTCCCCGCCCTAAACATTCCAGCCTTCCTTTCCACTAGAGAGGGGAGTTGTTTGTTGACATTATGCAAGTACTGAAATATTTTTCTTTTTCTTCTCTCCTGTCCTTTCCCCCTCCCCCTCTCTCCTCCGGGGGTTGCAAAGGTAGTTCAAGCCCCTCCAGTCATCTCGGCTTATCAGGCACAGGAGATGCATTCCTCTGGGCTGCTCCCTTTATAAGTCACTGCTGGCCAGGCGCCCGCCCGCCCTCCGCTCCGCAGCCTCCGCGCTGCCCGGCCGTGCCCTAAGCCCGGCACACGCTGCTCGGTCCCGCTCGCCCGCCGAGACTCGGGGAGGGCCGGCAGCGATGGCACCGCCGTGCCCGTGCCCCGCCGGGCCCTGAGGGCGGCTGCTGCCGGGATGTTCAGCTGGCACCGGAGCTTCACCCTGGGAGCGCCCTGGCGGAGAGGTGAGTCCGCCGCCCCCCCCGGGGCCCCCGCGGCTGCCAACACCTCCCAAACCCGCGTGTCCGCCACCCCCTTCCTGCCCCTCCGCGGCCGCGCAGACGGTACTTAGGGCAGCACAGCCCGGCTGCCGGGCCCCGCCGGACGGGCTCTGTGCCGCTGCCCCCATGCTGCGCTCCCTGCTCTCCGGCTGCCTCTGTCCCCACGCAGGTAAGCCTGCCGCGAGCCTGTCCCCTCTCGCTTCAGCCTCCGGCCGGTCGGCTGCTGCCCCGGCGGGGACAAGGATGGTGCTTTAGGAACCGGTTTCCTCTTAAAATGGGCTTATTTCGCCTTGGTAAGCGTGGCAAAGCCTGGGAGAGCGGAGCAGGGGAGGCGAGCGCGCTGTGGCTCTGAGCGGTCCGTGCTGCCCGCGGCACCGCGCGGGTCGGGGCTGCCCTCCGCCCGCCACTGCGCTGCAGCGGACAGCGGACCGCTTCCTGGGCTGGCACAGCCCCATCCAACAGGGATTACCGCGGGTTCGAAACGTGTCACTTGCTCGCTCCCGTTCTCTGAAGAGGAGGTGACTCTGGCAGGGAAGGCAACTGTGGTCCTGCAGCTGATCACTTTGTAACTTTTTAAGTCTGTTGTGAAAACAAATGATGTGGAGTCAGTATGCCTCTTTCAGGCGTAAGAGGTTCAATATATTTTATTCCTTAGCCAGAGCTGCAGACTTTGAACTCACAAGCCCCAGGCAGCAGAATTCTCTTAGCATCCCTGTTTACCCCTCAGCTTGGCGTGTGTCAGCTCTAAATGCGATCGGCAGCTTCTGTCTCATTAGCATCACTGCACTGGGATGGTTTGCTTGGCACGGAGATGGCTACAAGACAGGGTTTGCCGGACTCTAAGTATAGCCTGCTGTGCGACAGCAGGATGGTAAAGATATTGCAAAATACTGTGTTTGGAGTGGTTTTGCCTCCTGGGGTCCTGACTTCCCATCTCTATGCCAGACTCCTGCCTCGTTGGACTGCTGCAGCGCAGGCAGTTCCCACGGAATCACCAGAGGTGCCATGTTCATGGGCATGCACTGCTTGCATTGTTTCCCAGCTATCCAGTCTGGAGCAGCTACTCAGACCTACCTTGGTGTGAGCTGGAGCCTCTCTGAGGTGCCCCAGCAGAAAACTGCTGGGCACTGTTGCCACCAAGGCTACTGAAACATGTTGCTCTGGGGTCTGCTACCCAATGACACAAAGGGATCTAGAGCAGTACTGCTGTGACAGCATGCCAGCATCCCTGGGAGATGTGGAGAGTGAAGAGATGTCAATTTACAGTATGGTAAAACAACTCTTATCCCTGGATGTAATTTGACCATGAACTTATTTCCTGCAAGATACATAGTGCAAACCTGATGATAGGGTTAGGAGGGGAAAGGAAACTTACTCTTCCACGTGGCAGTGTCCCTCATCACCCAGACACAGCAGTATTGTTGGTAAGGAAGGTGAAACCTTTGGTGGGAGAACAGACTTATCGCACAGAGCACTGAGGAATCAAAAGAGATTCAGCTAGAATTTCTCCAAATAAGAAAGAGGGACAGCACTTCCTAATCATCTCAGCTAGAAAGAGGCATATTATATGTGTCCTGGTTGGGACCCCATCTCTACTCAGAAAGAGCCAAGAATGCTCTTTCTTGCAAGCTTTATGGCAGAGACTTAAAAGTTGCATCTCCAACTGCAGCTTAAGATAGAGAATACTAAAAAAAAAAATAAAATTTGTTTGGTTTAAGTGGCAGCTCAGTAACAGGGATAGAAGCTGGATCTTGCCTGACCTCTCCTCTCCTGAGGGAGCTGTTAGAGCAGATATATTAGTGTGACAGGACCTCCTGTACCTGCAAGTTCAGTTTACTGCAGCTGTGGAATCACCCTGCATCACTGCCACCTCCTCATCACTTCACCAAGGTCCTTGTGTGGCCCCAGAAAGAGCAACAAACCCCAAAACCATCACTGCTCTCACTGCAACCATAAAAGATTTCAGACATGCAAGAGTATGGTTACGCCTGTCCATTGCTACCTTGTTTGAGCAGAAGCAGCTCTCTGGGGTTTTGCCTAAGGACAGCAATGACTGCACATGAAGAATGAGTTAACACTGACCTTTCCAATACGATTCACGAGATCCTTTGGCTTCAGTTGAAGCACTGGTGTCTAAAGGGCCTTGGTCTCTGGGGCTATTGAACAATTGTTTATCCAAGCTTATTATAGGCAATAAAACCTGAATTACTACATACCTGTCATCCCTGGGGGACGTGTTGCATCCTTGCAAAGGGCCTCCTGTCTTCTAGTTCATTTCTGGCTGAATAATCCTCCGTGATAAGGGGCAGACTGCAGATCAGGTGAACAAGGAAAATATCTCCTTATTCAGACAGTTTTTGCCAATGTGTGGTATATTTGTTTCCACTGTTTTCATTTTCTGGTTAGATGCGTCAGTGAACTGTGTCCTAAACAATCTTCTGCTGTTATACAGGGCTGCTCATGAAAACACTGTTTCCTTTATTTTTGAATCTTTCTCCTGAAGGAGCACATGGGAATTTTCAAGGAGAAGGATTTGCAGGTCTTTAATGACAGCTGTCATCTCCCTAACAAAAATCTCACAAAAAAGCACCATAGATGATTGTGGGAGCTGAACCTTCCGCCCCACCCCAGGAAAGTTACATTGCAGAGTAGGGAGGACTTGGGCACCGATCCTTGTACACTGAAATTATCCTTGTCCTGGTTTTCCCACTGGGCCATATATATTATATTATTATAATATATTAAAATATATATATAACACATATATAATACATAAAGAAATAAGTTGCAAGATAAATGCAGTAATGAGTGGGAGAGGCTCTTTAGCTGGTGCTATGCGCAGCATCAGGTGTTGGTCTAGAAACTGAAGACTGCCAGCCTACACAAATAACTGTTAAACCAGGTGGTCTGTAGGGACCTGCTGTGCCCCGCGACTTTCTACCAGAGGTCACTAATCTATCAGACCTGTCCTTCGGTTTTAAAAACTTCACAGGTCACTCGGAATGAATAGAAGCAAGCTATAAAAGTGTCAAGTGGCCTCTCTACTTGGAAATCCATTTCCTCTTTAGTTCACCCAACTGTTCAATCAGTAAACAATCAATCTCTCTCTCATTCCTCCTCAAATGCTTGAAAAGAGCTATAATTATCTCCTCCTCTTCTGAAACATATGCACTGAAGCAATGAATGCCTCTGCAGTCAGAGTCCTTGAACCCTGTTATCTTTCTCTCAGCATCTACTTTATATGGATTTATCATTATCAGCTGCAGCTGTGGGGACCTATAACACTTCTGGTCACATTATATTACCAAACTAGAATCCAAAGGAACTTCACACACTTAACTAACAGCGAGATTAGAGACCACCTTGAAGCCAAAGGATCTGAGAAATTTGTGGTTTTTGTTCAAGGACTATCTAAAATTTCAGCTTTGTCATAACTATGCCTTTGCATTCAACATTTCAAGCACATCAAATTGTATACATCCTCTCATGAAATCCACAGGCATCTCAGTTCCCTATTTGGATAAATTGAAATTTTGAGAATTTGGTCTATTGTTAAATATTCAGTTACCACATGGGAGTGCATTCCTCTAAAAATGTTCATTTTTCAGTCACAACTCTGGTTAAAAACTTAAAAAAAAAAAAAAAGGCCTTTTGTATGTCAGTGATTTTCAAGCTCTCACAAGTTTCTGCTGTTGTAGATGGAAGTTGTAACTGGTGCACTGCAGACACAAGACCTTCCAATAAGCTCTTCTAACAAATTCTTAGGCTCATGATTGTCCTAATTGTTTAGGAGAAGCCTTTAGTCAGAGTGGTCAGCCCAAGATCCAGCAGTACCCTCAGGATGCTTTGCTCGGAAAGCATTGGGAAGGCAGACAGTTTGCAGACCCTTAGTGCCAAACAGCACCGCTGCCATTGCCAGGACCGGCATCGGGTCTTCAAGAGCCCAGTAAAGCACCAGGTATTTGGAGGAGATCCCCACCGCATGGAAATCCATGGCAAAGCTCTGCAGAGAGGTATTTTCCTCCCAAAGCCTCAACTGGTAGCGGTTGCTCAGATTTTGAGGTGGGAGTTTTTTTCGTTTGTTGGGTTGTTTTGTTTGGGGTTAATTTTTTTGGCAGCATAAGAGTAATCCAGTTCTTGTGAGTACTGAGGTCCCGTCCGTGCAGCGCCTCCCTGTGCCCACAGGGCTATGCGGGGGCCAGCCTTTGCCCAGCAGCGAAAGTAACACAACTCCCGTAAGCCCTGCGTGGGGGCTGCTGGTGCTGAGGAGGTGCCAGCACAGCCCCAGCCCCACCCCGCAGCACATATGGGGGAAGAGTCAGCAGCAAAAAATGCCCATTGTTTCAGAAAGGAAGTGACCCCTTTACTCTTAAATGCTGGGAAATTGAGACCTCATCACTGGTGAGAAAAAAAATCACCTCTTCGAAGTGAAAGGGAAATACCACCTGAGCTGTACTGCCAGCAGCGTTAGAGAATGTGGCACAGTGACAGAACTAAAGGGGGACTTCTTGCAAAAGAAGGAAGGAAAATGAGGGAATTGCAAGGACCTAATGGGAGAGGCAGCCTTTCATTTCTAGGTCATGAGTTTGACTCCAGCTCACTAGTCACCACTACCCAATGATTCTTCAAAAGCTGACGATCATCTCTTAATCTGTTACTTGAAGACCACAGCCCCATCACAGAACCAGTCTTGCATGGCATACAGTTTTAAGATGGAGCCAGAGAGGAGTTACTAGGCTGTGTGTATCCTATATGGGATGCTGAAAAACCTTCTCTGGGGCTTTGCATGTGCATCATACTCCTGTACTCAGGGCTAAGCAGACTGGTAGGAGTGCTTGGGTTTGACTGGTCTTCCTTTGCAGAACAGCTGTGCAAAGTCTCTTTACTCCAGCAACCCAAATCATTGGTGATGCCCTTTATTTTTGGTGCTTTGTTCCTGTGTCACAGTACATTTGGAAAGTACTGGCCTTATGAACTGCAATGTAGAGGGTGTTGCATGTCTTGTGGCATGCAGTAGTGGGGAGAGGAATAGATTCTCAGAGTATCTCTGGACTGTTCATCCTGTACAACCCTGCCACCACTACCCACCGTGGATGGGTTTGCTATGCATATGGACCTTGCATCAGCTCTGGCAACAAGCAGAAGGCTGCCATGGCTCCAATGCTGCTATCCTTTGTAAAGGCAGCAGCAGGTGGAGACAAGAAAAGCTTTGGCTCCAGTTGTGCCAGTCATTGTGAACCTTTAACAGAGATCCTCCTCATATCAAGTAGCCTACAAATGAGGATGAACATTTGGAGAAGACAAGTGGGCAGAGACTGAAAGGGAGGTGAGCAGCAAAGGGCAGTGCTGTGTAGTATAGCTCTCTACTGCTGCTACCAGCACTCATCCCACCAGCAGCCTGGCCTCTTCCCATCCACCAGTTAGCAGATACATCAGACCACGTGCAACAATACTTAAGTCAGTGCATCAGAGGCTAAGAACCCTCTCAAGGATGTAGCAGAACTTAGTGGGGCTTGCACTGAAGGAATTGTCAGTGAAACACAGCTTTGAGCCACAAGCATAGATGCAAGAAAGAAAAAAATCAGATATGGGTTTCAGTGCTTTGGACCATGGGGATCTGGATACAGACTTTGGATTGGTTTAATAGAAAGACAGGATCTTTTGCAGGAATTGGGCATGAGCAGGACTTGAAATGCATAGGAGTTTTGCCTAGGCAGTTGAGTTCATCTTGTGCATGCAACTTACTTTGGATAAAAAAAACTGCTTGAAAGCAATTTCATGTTTAGATATCTGCCCCCTTTCTTCTGTTCAGAAGTCTCTGTATTAATGCACCAGGCTGAGCCCTGGCAGCTGGTAGTTATTGTGCAACTGGAAAAATAGACTTAAAACTCCAAAAAAGGGAAGCCTTGTGACAGTAGCTAATGGGAGTGTATTCACCTTTGAAAGATTTCAGTTTCTCTGTTAGGCTGTGCTAACTGCCAACAGAGAAATATCCTAGAAAGCAATCTGGAAACAAGGCAAAGCAAAGTTCCAAGGACTTAGCTGAGACACATCGATTCCTTTCACTCCCTACTAATTACCTACAGATATTAGCTTGTTCACTGTTACCACCACCCTGTGAGCTAGGAAGCCGTCTTATTCGCCAGCTGTACAGGCAGAGGAAACCTAGCAATTTTCCCAAGGTTACACATAATCAGTCACCGTCAGTGAACAGGGAACTCTGTTTATCTCTAGGGTGATTACAGAGTCGTATAATCCTTTAAGAGGGCTACTACACAAGTAGCACAAGCTAACCTGAGACAATGTTTGTCCTGGCATGCAGGGATGCTTCAGAAAGCTATACTTATTCTGAAACATGCAGACAAAACTCCAGTCCTTCCCTGGCTGCCATACCGGTGTACCAGCCAGCTGCCTAAAAGCTGCAGCGTTTGATATCTTACCCTACCCCAGAGGGGTGTGGAAAACCAGCCCAGGGTAAAAGAAACAAAAAACAACAACAACAAAAAATGTTGGCTGAATTCCCAGGAGCAGCAGTGTCAAATCTGGCTGGCCTCCAGCACAAGTAAATACATCTTACCATCGTTAATGCCACCGTTCAGCTCTGTGAAGGTCTTCACACCTCCTTTCAGAACTCTCTGAACAGGACTGTAACCATACGCCTGCAGCACGCTCCTCCAGTACCAAGCAGGAGTTCATCTCCCTTCCTTCCTTGCTTTGCTCAGGGGCCCTGGTAGTGTCAAACAAAGCATTTACAGGCCATCCACAGCCAAAATTTGCTAGCTAACACAGTTCTGTTAAGGGCCCTGGAAATGAGTTAATTTATAGCAGCTGAGGTTCTGGCTCACTTTTTTTTTTTTTTTTGTAATTGCACAGATGAGCTTTAATTGCACTATTCTGGTATTTGTTAGCAATATGCTTCAAGGAGCTGAGCATTTTTGTATGCCTCTTTCAAGATCTGTAGGACAAAAAAATCTGCTTGTTGGAAGCCCCATGGTTTACATTTCATAACTCAGTTAATAGAGAGGAAGAAGAGAGACTGTTCTGTCAGTGAGGTGCAGCAAGAATAACTTGATTTTCAGGTCACTGCCTTAATCATGGGAGATCTCTCTACTGTAGTGTAGATGACCTCACTGATCATGGGGAAGTATCATTGAATGAATGAGGACAAGGTGCCTAAATGTGTTGCAAAATCCTGCCGTCTTTTGCCTCTATTCTGATCTTGTGGTAGGGGCATGATAACATTTTGCATCATGACAAAAAGTTGAGAGGGTAAATCAGAAATGCTCAAACACTGTGGTTACCAGGACCTGACAGTGCTGAGATCAATGGTTTGCAGCCTAGAACAGATAAACAAGAAGTTTTTGTGCAACCATGTGATGTTGCTAGTGACCAGAGTAGGGAGAGAGCAAAGGACTTTGTTGTTGGCATCAAGGCAATCCTCACACAGAGAGTCAGAGATTTCATCTCATTTTCTCTTTTTTTTCTACTCCAGCCAAACTTTCTGGGACACATTGCAGCTTTTGTAGTCATAAAAGATATGAATTAAAGCATCTGACATCTTCTGTAAGTAGCAAGACTTCATTTTAACATGCTGCTTCCTGATTTCAGACAAAGAAATGTTTGTGTAGGCCAGGGTGAAACCAGTTAAGCAAGAAAAAAAAAAAGGGCAGATGGAAAGAAGTGAGAGAATCTCCAATCAAAGGAAAGCATGGTATGATTAATAAGTGAAGGCAATCAGAGCCTGTGGGAAGGAACTACACCATTGCATATAGTAACTCCTGGTGAGAGTGACACTTACATGGTTTATTCTTAAAAGTGCAGGAATGCATCTGCTCTCCTCTTGACTCTCAGTGGTTTTGTTGGCCAGCTGGGGTGGTGATCGGGAGAGACATCTCCATCAGGAGAGCTTGTAAGCCAGATACACACTTTGCCTCTCACTCCCAGGAGGTGTTTGCAGCTGAGCAGGTAGATCCTCTTCACTACAAATCAGAAGTGACTCAGCTTCACCTCCTCCTTCCAAGACCTGGCACCCAGTTCTCTCTTAGAGCTGGTGTTTTGGTGTGTGAAGCTGCAAACTAGTCACCCTATTCCTTGTCCTCATTTCAGGGTCCCTCATGCTTATCCAAAAAGTGGAAGAATGACAACACAGCCCGGCACAGGCAGTTCTTGATGAGCTTTCCTGGGCAATGTCTTTTTCTTGTGCCTCATCACAGTGATGTTGTATTGCTGAGGTCTGGCACTGACTGTCCCAAACATGACTCTTTGCATTGGAGAGGTGCCTGTGAATCCTAAGGGAGGCAGTGCAATTCTGTATATGAGAAACAAGAACTTGGATAAGGGTTTATAAGCACTATGTGCCCAAGTGCCACAAAAGGCCCATCAGATGGGATTATTTATTACTGACTGCCCTTTATGAAAATCCAGTGTAAAATATTAAATCTGTGGGTGTCCCTGAACAGCAAAGGGCATGTTTCACTGGTATCCCAGGAAATTCACAAGATCAAATAAAGGAAAGTTAAATAAAGTAGAAAATGATCCATGTAATAGTTAGGAGGAGGGAAGGTTGGAAAATGGGTTATTTCTGAAACGGAGTGTTTTCTGGGTTACCGTGAAGGAAAGCTGCATAGCAGAGCTCTCTCTGCTCCACTGCTGCTGGTGTTGATCCCAGTTAGACTACTGGGAGTGAGTTTGTGAAGCTGCTGCTGGTCTGATTCAGACAAAAAGAAAGGAAAGGGGAGGGGGGAATTATAGGAAATGAAGTAGGAAGTAAGATATCCAGAAAAGTGTATGCAGTGTAGCCCTCGAAGGTGCTCTGAATCAGGCACTATTAAGGAAAATTTTGTACTGCAGCAGCAATTCCTGGCTCCAAATCCATCTATTTTGTGGATTTGCAGTTTGCTAAAGGGTAAATGCATAACTTGTACACTGGCTGTCATACGATCATGATCCAGAAGCCTGCACTATGAAATATTATATTCATAAAAATTGTAAGAAATCCTGGGAGCAGATCTTCATCTCCTTAAGATCGTCCTTTCTTCCAGAGACTGTCCTACCACATTACTGTGTAAAATAATTGTGATTTGGAAAAAAGTCTTCTTTGTCCATGTGCAAAAAGTTGTTGAACAAAGCTGCCCCCATCTCCTTTCCCTTTACAAATAGGGTAGAAGTTCATTTAAAGAAATTACTTCATCCCTAAAAACATACAGGGAGTGAAAAAGATCTACAGTGCCTCATTTGCCTTTCCTGTCAGTACTTGCTTTTTGTCACCTGGATGTGTTCAGAGAATACTGCAGAGAATACCAAAGAGTTTGCAAATTTCTTATTGCAACCCAAAATTCACTTAAGCCTCTGGAAAGACAGATTTTGTTTTACTCTTTTCTGCTGGTTCAGAATACATTTAATCAGAGAAAATATTTTAGCCTTAAATTAATGTCTGTCATGCTGAAAGAACATGTACTTTTATGCATCTATATGCAGGTAATGACTAAAAAGTCATCTGGCTACAAGTGGTGTTTTCTACCTATCCACTAAATCAGAACTCTATGTGCATTTATGAGTCCCCTTGAAGGACTCTGGGGATACGAAACACAAAACTTTTGTTGTAGCAAAGCTTATAAGAAAGCTTCATATAGCTCAAGAAAAACAAATTAGAGCTGTGCCTTTCTATCACCTTAGTATAGGCAGTTACACATTCCACAACCCTCAGGGGACGCATTAGATGCTGATTTTTGTTGCTTTCTTTGACCTTCTACTTGTTTTCTTTTAAGCAGGTAAGACGAGCCCACCTGCTGAGGACAAAGTTGTGTTAACACACATGAAGATACTGAGCAATGAAGGAATTCAAAACCCAGGGTTAATCCCAGAGGCTCCAGCTGACACAGCCTGCACAGAAGAGTCCCATCTTCCCGGCACCAGCCTCCCACTAGACTGCCTGGGAAATCCAAATGCAGAAGCCGCAACAGCAGATCCAGACTATGCAGATGGCCCGGCAAGCACCGACTATGTACCCACTCTGCCTGACCTCAGCTCCTTCGAGTCCAAGTGCCGGCTTCACAGATTCTCCAAATTTGAATCTGAGGACTCCGGGGTTGAATTACCAAGCGGGGCTAATTCTCCATCAACGCCCACTGGCTCGGAGAAGAGCTTTGTGCTTCACAGCAGAGACTCATTTTGTGACTCAGGTGTGCTTAGCACCTCTTCTTCTCCAGAAATTGACCATCAGCTAACAAGAACATGTAAAGAACATGACAGGAAAGTCAGCCTCCAAGATCCAGAGAGCAAAAAGCAAGCTGATTACTACAACCAGGAGGTAGATGCTGTGGAGGGTCCTACAGTTTCCCTTCAAGACTTCAGCATCCCTCAGGAAGAAAGTCCTGATGAACATTTTGACCAGAGTGACAAGCAGTTTCTGGAAAACGAACCTACCCCAGAGATTAACCTTTCCAGGGAAAGTACTCTTTCCACCCCAGGTCCCATAGAAGAGCCAAAGACAATTGCTGACAATTTCCCGGAGAATTTTGGCAGCATGCAAGACCTTCAGATCCACGGACATCAGCTGAAGAAGTACCCCACAAGTGACAGTCTGGATGAATACATGGATGAATGCTGTAGACTGAGTGAGGTAAGAAACACCTAAACTGAATCTTAGATCTAGGCCTGTCCAAACCCTCCAGTCAGGTTGCAAGTCATATTTGTCATGAACTAGGACTCATCTGAGTGAGTTTAGAATATCTCCCTTGAAACAGATCTAAGTGGTAACTAATGGTAATTGCTTTTTAAATCTCTTTCATAGCAGTAAAACTCTGAAGTAATTCCTAAATATCAGGTTAGGTAAGGATGACAAATGGCTCATGGAGATCTGATGTTTCAAAAAGCCCCAGATTAGAGGATGGACTTGATTCTGGTCTCAAAATGAAGACTGTGAGTTAGTCATCATCCCTGGGAACAGCTGGATTGCTGTTGGGGCACTAAAATTTGAAAAGAATTTATCTAAGGAATATTTAATTTCTGTTCAGGTCCACTGTGTCCTGTTGGGCCAGCTCTCTCAAATAATGCATGAGCAGTGAGCTAATGCACAAATTCAGGTCTTTGCAGGGCTGAAGCTGGAGATGCCATTTTAACTCGCCAGCACAGCTGTGATGAACTAAACTGAAAAGATTTCAGCAGATTGTCCCATTCTATAGTTCCTGTCTTCCCCATTGCTGAGGACACTGTGCCACTGATGGAAGAATAAAAAGCCCTTCTGTGCACTTTCTCCCATAGCAGATGCCGGCAAGCGCTCACCCCAGTGCTTTGCCTGAAGCCTCATGCTGCCAAAGTGCAGACAGATCCCTGCCTTGGCTGCTCACTGCAGTGGATTCCAGGAACCAGCAAAGGGAAGATCTCATGGGGGAGCTGATTCTTGACAGAGAGAGAGAGACCAAAGAGCCCCACGAGAAAAGGGAAAGGAGACAGGTAGACCAGGTGAACAGGGTCACACAGACATTCCAAAAGCATCAAACTGTGCATAGTGGGGATTTCTTTTTAGGGTGTTCATTGCAGTAAAAGTGATGAATTGGAATGGGAGATGGGTTGGGAGGAAGCCAAGTAACAGTGATGTGTGCTGTGCATATAGTTTAACCATGATCTCTCTGCCCTGGCCATGAACTATCAGGCGCTGGACTTCCTCTCCAGCATGCCAAACCCCCAAGCAGCAAGGAAGGTCAGAGATGTCCCATCTCTGTTAACAGTGCATATCCAGACAGTACAACCAACACAGTCTATCTGGGCAGTCTCTTCCTCCCCAGAGCTATCTCACACATGGCAGAAAACAGATGTCTATTTCGCACAGATCCCAAACAGTCATCGATCTGGCCGTTTGGCAGAGAGCTCAAGAAAGGATCAGAGCAGTAGTGTCTGACGATAAGGAGACTTTATAAATAAAGTTACCTATATTCTCTACTGCACTCTCGAGGGTTTGCAGCCAGATTGGTCTTGTCTGACAGCTCTGTATGCCCATGAAATTCCTTTAAATCCTTGTGAAATGGAGCCTCAGTTTCCCAAAGCAGAACATTTAAATAAAAAAGAGAATAAATTAGAAAGAAGCTGAAGAGGAAATGAAGCTCTTGGTGGCTTACCTCTCCTTTTTAATATCCTCACTGGCTGAGTGCTAAAGCTCTGTGCCCCAGAGCACTTTTCTGTCTTTATTTTTTGAGCTGTATAAATACAGCTGTGACCTAGATGCTGGGGAAGTTTGCCCCTCTTCACAGAGCACCTCCAGGCTGCTGTGTCTTAAGAGCAGCACTCTTCAAACCACTGGGATGCCAGGTAGCACCCAAGCAGATTGGGACAAGAAATGCCCACGGGCTGCTGCACAGCCCTGTGGCTGCTGCTGCTCTGTGTGCCTCAGAGCATCAGGACAGCCTTTTGCAGCTGCAGAGCCTTCTGCCCTTATCAAATCTGCAGAGGGCTGACCTGTCTTCACTGTCATACAAGAGGCAGGACAGTGAGACCTGCTCAGAAGCAATGTCTAGATGATCATCTGCTCATACAGCTGACAGATCATTCTTTGTTCATCCCATCTGAGGCTCTGCTCCAGGCTTACTCTGTGATTTTTACATTTGCCTGTAACCTGTTCAAGACACAACATGGTACTTAGAACACAATCTCTTCCCTGGTCTGATGCCTTCTGAGGTATTCGGATACCCCTGGAAATACAATCTGTCGTTTGAAAGAAAGCAGGTCATTACAGGGTATTCCCACCCTTCTTGGCAAGAACATGGTGAACCAAATTGCTCCATCAAATCAATTCCTGCGGCATTAATGTTGATAGAGATGCAAGAGTGCCTACACTGGTTTATATTTAATGCTAGGTAACAGCCTTCCTTAATTATAGGTGACAGCAACTTCTTCAGTTCTGTTGCTTGTTTTGTGAACACAACTTTTAAGTAACAGCAAAGCAGTTGAGTTTCCCTAGCTCAGCTGGCTGTGGCAATGCCAACAGCACTGGGCTTACTGGCTCACCACAGCTGAGAAAGGATTCAGTCTCTAGATGGCTTGCCCCATGATGTCCTCCTGACCTCCCTCACTGCTAAGGCCACCTCCAAGAGAATAGGAAGGAAAATGCCAAACAGAGAGACTGGAAATGACCAAATGTTTTGATCATTTGGATTCAGTTGGTGAATGGCTTAGGCTGAAAATATACATCAAATCATTTCAGTCCATCATTTCTTAAACAAAGCTTTCTGGTCTTTTGTTTTGAACTGTTGTTATTTTGAAATTTGCCTGCATTTGGAAAGATGAAAGAAAGTGGAAGCTGTCAAACAACAAGAGAAAGAACTTTGAAGCCTAAATAAAAGCATTTCCTTTTAAGCAAAATTAAATGTTTGCAATCAGTTTGAAGATACATAGCTTTAGATGCTTTTGCTTTACAAACACTTCCTCACACTTCACAAAGTTTGCATTTAAAGTCAGCCCATACTCCTAGAAGAGAGAGGGTGGGAACATTGTCACCATTAAATGAAAAAAACTCATTATTCATGCAGTACTGTTTATCCTGGGCCAAAGCAGTCAAAATGTTTCTCTACAGAGTGGCATGGTTTGGGGAAAGAATAGGGTAACCTGTGATGGTCATCCCCATAGCCTGTGCGTGCTGGTCAGAGGAAACCAGAAGCTATCAGCAAGCACAGCCCCTCCTGGGCAACAGGGTGGAGCCATCAGAAATATACAGCACGATCCTTCTCTTTCCTGTTATTCACAAGCCTTCTGGTGCAGTCATCTTCCAGTGACAAATGCTTCCCGCTCAACCTGTGGCATCACTAATCAGTACATGATGGGAGGTTTGTAATTAACATTCCTTGGTGGCAGTGGGCACAGTGACCGTGCTGCCTCCATGCTGGCCATGCTAACATGGCAAGAGCTCGCAGTGAGGGGTTTATGGGAGGATGGAGTATAGTATAAGTAAAAACTAGGCACAAGAGAAGGTGACAAGCATTGCATGAAGCGCAGAAACCTAAGTTCATGCAAAATACATCAATAAGCTCTTGTCCGAATAAAGAAAAGTTTCCCCAGCAAGGTTCCCATCATCTTCAGCTCCTGCTGCCATGTCCAACCCACAACAGTTTGAGCCCAGTTGGAGAAGAGCACACCACATGTATCCAAATAACAGATAATGGCTGAAATGAGACAGGACAAAGTGCTGATTAGATGACCAGAAATGCAGATTTTGATTATACGTCAATTGGAATGACAGCAACTGTCATTCTTGCAGCCCCCCCTGAACTTCAAATCTTTGTAGCGCTCAGATGCTGCAATGAGCACAATGGTACACGGAGACTAGAGGAACAGGCTTCCACCTCTCCAACTTGGGTAACCTCAGATATGTTGGTTATAGTACTTTTGATTCAAGCTTTTCTCACTGAATAGCACATAGGCGTTGTTTCCCTCTGGTTCCTGGGGCTGTGCCCCTTCGCGCTGCACTGCCACACTAAGTACTCATTTTTATGGCTGAGTAACTTTTGTCTTGCCATCACTTCTGCAGGCTCTGCCTGAGAGGAAGATAAAAATAATGAATGTGAATGACTGGTTGGCTTGGAGTCAAGAACCTCTGTCCCAACCTCAGACACAAAACCATCTGGACATAATAATACCTGTTTATAAATAACATTGTATCATCATTTGTTTAAAAAGAAGCAAATCCTAATGTTGATTATTTTTGAACACACCATGAGCTTTCTGACATAATGAAAAGACAGGAAGAATCCCAGGGCTGGCATTTCCCCAAAAATGTAGATTGTTGTGGGAAAGGAGACAGAGTAAGCTTCCTGCTTTTGTAGAGGGAACTTATTTTTTGAAGTAAGATAAACTTAGAGCACTGCTTTTGTAAAGATCGAGGCTTATTTTACTTACTGATATCACACGCACATCAGCGGGCAGCGCCAAGGTGGAAGTGAGCCTCTGCATGTATTTATTTGCATCACGTTCAACACAGTCTGCTCACAGCAAGGGGAAGACACTTGCTGTGCACAGGGAAGTCCTGGGACCAGAAACAGTGAGGTGCAAAGCAGGAGGCTGGGAGGCATCGTTGCCTTTCTTCTTCCACAGGATTACTGTCTGTCTCCAGCAGTGCCTTCAGCTGAGCAGCAGTGAGACTCGGGCAGGTCCTGGGTGAAGAGAGATCAGTAGTAGAGGTTATCCTGCCACAGACAAACAGCAAAGTTGACCCACAAACTTTCTTCAGGCATCTCTTAAAGACTAAGAAAATAAAAACAGGGATGTAAGCTGGGATCTGCTAAAGACCAGTGGAAAGATGTTCTTTCACTTTGGTAGCTTGGTTCAGGCACGTGTCTCTCCCACAGACTCACTAGTGATGAGTGTCTGAATATAGCAGACAAAAATGTATCCTTAGGTTGGCCACAATACAGCAAATCAATTCAACCTGCAGATAGGTGCCTTTGGGTACGAGCCAGGCTCCGTCTCAGTACACACAAATGTGACTTGCACTGAGGACTATGGGCTAAGTGAGCCATACTAGTCCCAGCCATTTATACCATACAGTAGAACCATACTTGTTTGTAAGGGTCATGTTACTGGTAAAAGACAAGAATTATCCTGAGAGGTGGAACTAGAAACAGGTTGTCATGCCTGTCTCTGCCTGTGGTCAGTCAGAAGAATTTCTCTGAAGATGGATATTGCTGAGTAATCCAGAAAAGAGCTCCAGCAAGCAATGCTGTAGCTCAAATCTGTGTATGACCAAAGCTCCTTACAAGAGGAAGCTTGAGTGTCTTTACCACAGTACACATGACTGCGAGGAGTGTGTAGGGCTCTCAGCTGCTAGTCAGAATTGCTCTGTTGTTACTCTGTGGCTCAAGATGCATTGTCTTTGCAGGTGAACCAAGGTAACAGCAAAGCCCTGGGATCTGGTCTGGGATACCTAGAACATATCTGCCAACTGATTGAAAAGATTGGGCAGCTGCAGGAGCACAACCTGCGTCTCCAAAAGCAAGTGTGCAGCTTGCAGAAAGAGCAGAAGATGAGCCAGATAAAAGAGGTAAGCAGACACCATAGTATCTTCCATTAAATTATATAGTCATGGCCCATATGGAAAGTTCCATGTTAAGGAAGATGCTAATTTACCAGCTCCAGCACCCACCTCGGCTCAGTACTCTGGTCTTCAGAGAGCATTTGCCCACCACAATGGGCTTAGTTTTCTGAGGCTGGGCTTGAGTTTCTATTCCTGTTCAGTTTTGCTTCCCAGATGTACTTGCTTCTGTTGAGTTAAAAAGCACCCCTCTCACCTCATGTGATGGCCAACTCTAAGTCAGTAGCTTTTATTTCTCTACAGTTGTAAATTTCCCAAGAACACATCTTCTCTCCTCATTGCTATCAAAAAATCCACAGACCTCCTTAGCAATTGTATTTTGTATTGAAAGGTCTTTCTTTTCCTTCTGGTTTCAAACTGTCAAAATCCTGGAATTTCTCACAAAACAGACACAATGGGAAAGAGAAGTAGTGGTACCACTACCTAACTCCATGCTTTCTTTCCCTTCGTGTGCTTCAGAGCTGCCAGATGAAGGATCTCTGACAGGAAACATCTCAGTGTTCCCATCTGTCATTTTTATCAGCCAGAACTAGCTGGGAAATTTGACTGAAATTTGCAAATCATTTCAGTGTCCACCTAAACAGCATTTTTTAGCCCCTCCATATTTTGTTCAGCTCTCCCTCATCTCTACTTCTCAGTTCTTTTTCTTCAGTCATCACACCAGGTTTCCAGCTTTTTTCCTCCCCTGCCTTTTTGTTTATTTTATCACTCCCCAAAGGAACAGAAGGGGTTTGTCACACTCAGCTATTTCTTCCCAGCTGTGCAGTGGCAAGTCTTTTATTCTCCCGATAGTGTCATTCTTCCCCTGGTGTTGCTCTCCCACCTGCTGTGACTGGATCTGCAGTAGGTGACTAACTCCTCCTCAGAGCCAAAGCCAAGTTCTGAGTCAGGTTGCAGAGTGAAGAAGCTTGTAATTTCCATGTACCCATCTCATGCTTAGAGGAATGCAGCCTCCTACATAGAGCCTGGGAATTGTTAACACATTTCCTGAAGCTTTACAACTGTGAGTCATTGCTCAAAGTAACTCTGCCAAGCTGCAAACTCATCTGGTGTACGTGCCCCCTCCCCAACTCCCACAGAAATGAAAGGCACCGTGCTTTCATTTAAATATTTAAAACCTTGATCTTTTCAAGATTTCTCAGCAGTGCCTTCTGAGATGCATTTGTCTCATACTGTTCGCTGGGGAACTGGATCCCCAGATGTAATTTTCAGCACTTACAGTGTGCTCTGCAAAACTGGGTGCTCTCTCTGGTATCTCTGTGGTGCCTGCATCTCCTATATTGGAGCAGCTCTCCTTCATTTTGTTCTTCATAGTTCCTCTGTGTAGAAGAGGAACACTACTACCCCATTTGCCATGAGATGTGAATATTGCTGTCCACATCACATTTTGGAGGGCATCAAAAGGCTCCTTTACAAACCGTGTTCACTCTCCACGAGCATGGAAAGGTTGCCATGTCTGAGACATGTCTAGTGAAGACACAACCTCCCCAAAGTAGAGATGGGTTAGTGTGGTATTAAGAGCTGTCATGAGGACTGTAGATAACTAGTGCTCCCAATGCTGTTTTTGAGAGTAATACAGACATCACCACAGATACTGATGACACTTTGATCCTGGGACAAAGGGAAGACTGTTGCTCCACATCCTTTGCTTTACAGGGAAATCTGTAATATTATGGGTCAAACCCAGCATCTTTCATCAGATTTTCAAAGCACCTCCCAAAGATAGGTATTGCAAAGTGCCATTCTGCTGTGACAACATATCCAGATGAGACATGATATTGAAACTGTCAGTTGCTTGGGGATCTCCAGAGGTGCTAAACTGGTGTTGGCCTGTCCTGCTTTCAAAACCAATAAACAGTCTCATTCCCTTTCTGCTTCAGCTGGATAAAGCTCTTCTTGCTTCCTGCCCTACTAAACTCTTGTGCAACATGGTCGCACAAGGTAGAAAATCTCCCCTTCCCACCGCAACAGCTACAGCAGATGTACTTGGGCTGAAGTACCACATACAGTCAATCTGACTGGGAACACTCAAGAGAACTATGGCATCCCACCAACAAAAATACAAGATACTGTTGTCTGTGCATGTTCCAAAGCAAATAACATTATGTTTAAATGCAAGTCATTGTTATAATGGATCTGTTTATTTACACTAATGCCTTAGCTGGGCAGCTCTGTGCTTAGAAACTTGTATTCATTTCCTCCTAGGAAACAAATGAAAAAGATGCTGAGTATCAGGCATTTTAAGTTAAATGCTAATGAATCCATGAAAATTCTGTATTACCAGCTCCAGATTGCTCAGCCTTTTAGAGAATTAAGTAATTTGGATTCTGGTGGGTCTGAGGACAAGGATGGACATCCCTGGGCTAGAATGATTACAATTTGTCTGTACCATCACATCACCAGTTACTTTGGGATGTTGCAGCCTGAGAGCCTACATACTTTCTTTTTGTCTGATATAGGAGTACCTCCTGCAGCATTGCTCCTGTGGAGCTGCCAACATCTTCCTCAACTCATATCAAGACATGAAAACAATTTTTGCTGGGAGGAGCAGACCTCACAGCCTCTTGGTTCAGACTGGAAATCCTTCTGATCTTTCCATCATCCCAGAAATAGGATCAAACACCGAAAAGCTGAGCAGCTGCAATGGTGAGTTCAAATAACTCTAATCTGCCCTCCTATTTGCCGCCACTTGGTCAAATAAGCTGACCAGTGACCTTCTTTTCCCTAGGAAAGAGAGACGGGAACAGAGCAAGGTGTTAGTAGAGCTAAACCTTAGCTGGAAATCCAAGAGAAGCAATTTAAAGTGCTTTGTCTATACCTAGGATTTTAACACTTGCTGCTTCTCATGTGTGAAGCAGGCTTTTTGCTCTGCAGCTGTAGCTATAAAGATTAGGACAAATGCATTATAAAATGGGTCTTTCTTTTGGAAACTTAGCATGCTTGAACAGGTCCATTAGTGGAGCCCCTCCATGTGGCTTTAAAATCCCCCCAGGCAAGGTAGGATTTGATCTAGGATGGAAAGCATTATGCCTCTTGTTAGTTTCCTACCCCCTCAAGTAGGCACAGAACACATTCCTGTAACATGACTTGTTCTGTAGACCCAAGTGGAAATAAGCCCCAGCTGCAAAACTTGGATCAACCAACTTTTAGAGAAGGCTGAGGAAGACTGGGCTCTGTCTACTGGTGATAAAGCCAGATGAAAAGTCTGGATCCAATGATAGATGTGAACCTGCTCACTAAGTGAGGCTAATTAGTTTATTTCAAACCTTGGACTTCAGTCTCTCTCTAATACCTGGTGAAACACAGAACATCAGCATACCTCCTAGCAGGACCGAGTCAGGGTGTAACTGGCCTTTGTGATCTGTAGTGCCAAAGCTCAAAAATACCCTTTCCTGGCACTTTCAGGGCAGGCTTGGAAGAAAAATAAGACCATGAGGAAACCATTAGAATGTCCTGCCATGATCAGGCACTTTATTGCAGCATTTACCTTCTTTCCACTGCGATGTGGCATGAAGGCACATGGGGTCTCATCCTGTCTTTAACTTCTTAGCGTTCTCATCCTATCTGGAGTCATAACTTGCTGGCAGCACTTCCCAGAGGCCATCCTATCAGGACACTGCTAAGAAACATGAGCAAGTCCTTGCATTTTATTGCAGGAAGCGAGAGATACCCGGAATCAGGAAAGAGCCAGCTGATGGTGGGGCTCAGGAAGTCATCAAACACTAGGAACAACAAGGAGAATGAGTTCAGAGAAGCTGGTAGTATGGCTGAGGGACAGGTTTTTCTGTCAAAGGACCCTGCAGTAAGAAAGGTGAGTGATAAGCTTGGAGCCAGACCCCTGAGTGGGACCTGTGGGAGAAGCAGAGAGAAGTTCTGCTCAGGCAGATCAGTGTGGGGTGCCAGGAGAACAAGCTAACCCTTGTTCTCCTGTTTCCTATAAAGCAGGGCTGGGGTAGTGGTAGCCAGGGTGGTCCGTATCTCTCTGTTCCCAGCTTTAAATGAAGAAGGACTATGTCTTTATGCCAAGAAAGACACAAATGGATCACTGGTGCAGGGGAGAGGGACACTGCAGACAGCAGCATGGGATTTAGTCCTCTCCAATTACAAATAGCTCCATGTGGGGACTCTGTCATAAGATTAAACCAAACATTTATTACTACACAAAACTTTTAGTGGATCAATCCTTAGCTGGCCACACTTATTACCAGACTAGCAGCATATCAGTGGTATTAGCTCCAGTCCCCAAAGCATGTTTCAGGGAATCTGTGTCACTGAGGTCCAAGGGATGCAGGATGAATGCTTTCCTCTCCCTTTCTTTCCCATTGTTTGTGGCTGCCTTAGCACTTTCATGTTCCAGTGGGGATCAGAAGTGCTGAAATGCCAGGGCAAAGGCTCTAATCAGAGTATTCCCAGCCCAACAGGAAAGAGAGAGTAGGTCTCTCACGGGAAAGACCTTCTCATGAAATTTCCACCCCAAAGTTGCAAATAGGTCACAAACACTTCGATGAACTTCAGAAACCAAATTAAGGCTGAATTCTGAAAGGTACTCCATACTCTGGCTTGTTTCCAGCCAGCTTCCAGAATATTTTAAGCACATGGGAAGTTCTGGTGACTTCACAGGACTGGTGAACCAAGACCCATGCTCTTTAAACTGAATCCTCATGCTCTCTTGTTACATCACACCTTAGTATTGGATTTTGTAATCTGAACATGAAATGCCCTATTTATTCCTATAGTGCAGGTATGTATGGGAATTCTGTCTGCTACACATACGCAGGCTACTAGGTACTATACAAATGAACTGGCAGTCTAAATACAAAAGAGATATGAGAGATGGAAAAAGAAAGAAGGGATTATCACACATGTGAGGGACTGAATAGTAAAGATAAAGGACGTGACCAAGGCTATGGGTGTATTCCAGGGCAGAGCTGAGAACAAAGCCTAGTCTGTTGCCAACACTGGGAGATGGTCTCACTGTCTTGTTATTTATCAATGTGTTTGCCTTTTGTTTTTAGGGTCTGGACGTCAGCAAGAATATCTCGGTATGTACTGCCTTTGCAGAATATATTTAACTTGCGCCTGCATTTTCGGGGACTAAGCCTCTGTAGTGCACAGCATTGTACATGAACAAAACAGGTTTGTTGACCCCCGAAGTTTACTATCAAGGTGACAGACACACGTGTATTATGACTTACCGCATGTGGTCCCTTGTTCTGCCACCCCCACTGCCGACGACAGCCCTCAGGAGCAGGTAACTGCGGTATCAGCAGTGCTTGCTTTTCTGAGACAACACCAGCAAAACGAGGGACTAACTGCTGAGGCCTCCAAAACCCTGCCACAGCACACATTAATCCTAGCAGTAAACACAAAGGTTTGCTATTTCCATGAGTAAACTGTCTCGCTTACAGGCAATTAACTCGATAGCACAGAATCTGGTGCTTCAGTTCTCAGCTGAGCCCGTGACCTCATCTGAAATTTTGAACTGAAAACTTTGCAGAGCCACAAGAAGAGTTATTGCAATAGGCACTGCCAGGACTGGTAGTGTGGTTGGACAGCTGCCAGGTTGTGTTTTCAAAGTGGCCACAACTCCTGTAGTAATGGCTCTGCTGGTGGCACAGTGGGCAGGAACCTCGGGACAAGGCAGAACAATGCCTTGAATGTGATAATAGTTTGAGAACTTCACTGAAATGGGAATAGTTCTGGGGCGTAATAATTTTTGTTCTGTTCCCAAGGTTTTACAGACATCATCATCATTTTAGGAAATTTAAAACAAGATAGAAAAAAAAAAACAACCATGAAGATTTTTGATGCATAGCTCGTTTTAGTTCATGAATCCAGATGACTTAAGCCTGGAGAGAATAAACATGAGAGATGGCCTCCTGAGACTCCCTGACCTCCTGATAGTCTCTATTAGCATTTCAAATGTAAGGGCCCCGATAGCTGTGGCTTGCAGACGGGACAGGGAAACAAAGACTTGATCTCTTTTAATTCATGGTCCACAAAAATCACCACCTTGAAAAGGGCTGATACCAGTGCACCTGGCCTAATAGAAAGGGTAAGACAGTCAAAGTGCTTTTTTTGGGTTTTCTTGTAAAGGCCCCCCTGGGCGCATATGGGTAGGTAGAAAACCAAACCGATCTTTTCCTTTAGTACAGTAAAACAATAAGGTAAAACTGTGCCCTTAGGCAGCGACTCAGCACTCACCACTGAGGTGCCCTCACTCTCTGAAACCCTAAGTTAGAAAGAACAGCAGCATCCTAGACAGGGAAATGTTACAAAAGAAAATACAAAGAAGGATGGTGTTACTCACAGTTCTTCCATCCTGTCTCCTTGTGCCCTATACAGGTACAGGCTGGTCACTGGGTATCATTGCACAGTGTTAAAAATTCTTTTGTGGGACCTGACCCCTATCTGTCTGAAAGAAGCTTCCCTCTTCCCACCACGCTAGAGTACCCCAAAGTAGCATATGTTGGCCCGATGAGGTTTGCCAGAAACTTGCCACTGGTCCTTCAAGTTGTGGTTTGGTTTTGCTCCCTAGGGTGAGAGCCATGCTTGGGGGAGAATGAGAGATCTTGTGAGGAAAACACGGTTGAGAAACCAGAACAAGCTGGGGCTGTCCTCTGCTGCCCTGAAGAGGTCCTGCCCACAGTTGTACAGGTGAGGCAACGCTATGGGAGATTTTCACTAAGTGTTGGGAGGAAGGGATAAGAGATTTACTTCTGGTTGTTGATGTCTGGAAAAGACCACTCCTTACCTTCTCTCCATGGCTTATGCTGGTCCTGGCCAGCAGTGCCATTTGCTTCCTCAGTTCCCACATGTTCTAAGGTCCCAACTGGATGTTACCTGTGTGAGAATAATGGAAACATGAGGGTCCCTAAAAGAAGGTGCTTATCTCCAGCCGGAGAAGGGGATGATGACAGTTAGCCAGAGCCATTCTATAGCCTAATTATTTGTCTTTCTGCTCCCTCTTAAACATTACAGTCAAGGTTAATGCACTCCTTTGTCTACTTTCCTACCTTTCATCCAGTGGTACAGTAACCAATATTGCACCTGATGTGTGATGGGATGGGGCAGTCAGGATCAGCTGGGTGGCTTCCTGTCAGAGGAAGGGAAGATGAATTTTGTTGAGCATGTGCTCATGAGTGGGACTTGCTTGTTGCTGAAGATGAATATTTGAGCCAAGCACAAGGTCTTATTTCTATTAAGAGATCTGTGCTGGTCCCTTAGACAAGTTTGTCTACTAGGCAGTTAGGGCCTGGCCTCTGAGCTATACTGTGTGGTGCATGTCTGTCTGACAGTGCTGCCAGCTACCCCTTGCACAGATATTCCCTGTGTGCTTGCCAAGTCCTCCCAGCTGGTCTGGTGAATTTGGAGTGTTTGTGTATATAATCAGGTAACAGGAAGAGCCTGGGTATCTTACTCACCAAAGCAGGAGCATTACACAGAGCTGTGCACCTCCCTCTATGTTTTTTCAGCTGAAGTCTCAGTAACCTTGAGTGGAACAGTTCAAATGTGCTTAAGCCCTCCTCAGGTTTTAGAGGGGGTGATGGTGGGGAAACAGCAGTTGTTTAAGCACTCAGGAATGTCCTATTGTTCCCTTTAAGACAGCCTGGACCTACTTACAAAATGCATAAGAGAACTGTGAATCTTGTAATTACAGCTGGAAACAACCCCTCTGTAGTTCATGGAGTGACTTTTCCAGCTGGGAAAAGCTTGGTTGGGGCCCAAGTACATGTAACAGGCGAGCTTCCTCCTATTGTTTGGGAAACTGAAAGAAACACAAAGCAGAAAGAGATCAAACAGTTCCATCTAAAATAGATGGTGAACCAGCTGGGGAAAAAGTACAAACTCCTGTGAACCTTTCCTCTAAACCTGAATAGAACTACGACTTTATTTGGGTTTCAGAAAATTTCTGTCTCTGTAACCTCCTGCGTGGCCCTTTCTCTGCAGCACAGAGGACAGTGCCAGCAGTTCCTGCATGAGAATTGAAGGCTAGGTCCTCAACTGCCTAAATCGGTATACTCCAATGAAGGGCCAGCCCAATAGCTCCTAACAGAAATTCTAGCTTCCTAGAAATTAGTGTCCTAGACTAAACAACTACTACTGTCATGGAAATGCTGTACAATGAGATGCCAAATGGACAATTTTTTACCTGGTTGTAACGAGGCAGCCCCAGAGATTTTGTACACTGATTTTTCCAGCCTGCTTTCTATAGCTGATGGCCTTTTAATAACTGTCTTCTCCCATATATGTACATAAACCCCTTGCCTCTACTCATGCCCCCTTATCTGCCTCCATTTCCTCTTCTTCTGCTTGCTAGCTCCTATTCCCCAGCCCTGTCTATATCTGATCTTGCTCCTTTTACCCCAAACCCAGCAATAGCAATGTACTGACACTGGCCTTTTCACTGGTGCCTGGAAGAGTTGGGCACCTTGCTCATGCGGCATTTTGGATATGCAGTTGCCTTCAGGCTCTTACAAACTAAAAACTTAGGCTTAGTGTATCAGTGACAGACCAGCAAATGCTGCTGGATAGAAAGACAGACCCTTCCTACAGCAGCGCCAGAATAGTAAAGCAAGAAAGTATTTTTCATCTGCAGTTCTTGTCAAAGCAAACCTTGAAGTGAAACCTTGAAACCTGATACTCTCAGCAGGGAAAGCCACTGTCTTTGCTATAATTTATGAAACTTGTTTGTTCTGGCTCCTGGTCCTGTTTCTACATGCAGGCATATGGAGCTGGCTGGCTTTTGCTTACCCAGGCTTCCTTAGGCTCCACGTCTTGAACTGGAACAGGTTGGATCCTGGTGTCCAGTATTAACATACAGTTTCGAAGGAAGGAGAGTTTGTTGCTTTTGACACCTAGTCCCACTTGAGTCATTTGGGCAATTAGAGAAAGTCTCTTTGTTTTTGTTTTTGTAACTAGGTCAAAGCAAATCCCCTTTCATGCTCCCACTCAGTGTATGATGAATGATCTGCTCCAGGGTGGTTGTTTTGTTTTTCTTTTCTTTCTCTTTTTTTTTTTTTTTAACATCCACAAAAGAATTCTCATAGTAGGGAGAGAACTTAGTTCTTCTAGCAGGAGAGAGAGGCTTGCCAAGGTAAACATAGTGGCAACAAGACCCAGTGGTTTGTCATACATTGTTCTAAACTAGCTCAGGTTTTCATTTCATTTTCTTTTTCCTGCTAGTGCGTTTATGCCTGCAAAGCAATATCTATTCTGTGCAAAGGGCCAGAACAGCCTGATGACTGACTTGATCATGGGGTTATGAACTTAGGCAACACGTGGAATTCCACTTTCCAGGACAGGACCTAACGTGGGCAGCGTTGAGCAATCCTCTCCTCGCATTCCTGTGCAGACATACGCACCTGGGTATCTGTGGGGGCTATAGCTTTAATGCAGCTCCATGGGCATCAGTTAACCTCAAATACAGTATTTTTCATCATGGTAATATGATAGTTTCAGTTTGAAGCCAAACTTGCTGCTGTATGACATCTACTTTGTGGTTAGGGTGAAGTTAGTTAGGAAGGACACTGCAGCTCTAATATTACAAAATCCCATCTTCAATACTGTATAGCAAATGTTGAAAAGGACCCTAGAAACTCAGACCCAGATCTGAACACTTCTCTTCAAATGGAAAATTACTACAAAGGGAGATCCCTGTACTCAGAGTTGAGAAACAGACAAAGAATTAAAGAATAACATCAAGGCAGAAGTTTGACCATCCCATTGGTAAAGAACTATGAGCTGAACAAACAAAAAGCCATACAACCTTTAGGTAAAAAACAAAATAGTAGCTGGCAAAATAAAGAGTCTGCACCACATCAGTCAGGACTTTGAGTTGAAAAACTTTCAAATCAAATATTTCAAGTAAGTAGCTATTAGCTGTTTATTTTCCACAAATAACTTTCAAATATTGCTTAAAAAAACCCCACAAACCAAACCAAAAACAAACTGCAGCTTTTCTTTCTTAAACAGAAGCTATTTTTAAAAAGTATTTAGAAAGTGTTCTAAAATGTTTGTCTCTCATAAGTCGTGGAGGCCTGAGCTAAGTAATTTCAACCAAACAGGATGTGTTATACTTATTTCAATCATATGCAATAAATAATGAACAAAAAATAAGCTGGAGACAGTCCACAGCAGCTAGCTTAGTGCTGCTTTTCAAAACACTTCATTTCCTACTTAATGCTTCAGGCCAGAACTCTTTTAACTTCCCTGTGACACTCAACCATGAGCCGATCCCTGGGCTTTCAGCTAGGTAGAGAATACTGGTTGCTCTCAACAAAATGATGTTTGCATCCATCCATTACAATGTGACTCCACACCAAGTGCTGCATTTTGTGGCTCACTCTTTTTTTTTAATGCTACCACAAATACTCAGACAGCATCTGTTTTGGAGTTTCAGACTGGACAGGGGGAAGGTGCTTTGGGTATAGCTTGGATGTTAGGTACATATGCACAGCATATTAATGTTAAAAACAGCCATGCGTTCTGACCACTGTCAACTTCAATTGTACTTTTCCATTTGTTAAGGCCAGATATTATGTCTTCAGAGCTGAAGAAAACTGAGAGGAACTCCATGATCATTCTGGGACAAAATGCAAAGAATGAAAACATATGGCCTTTCTGATAACCTGGGTCAAATGGAACAAGGTAAAATAAGAAAAGCAGCATGTGTTTCTTTGTGGGTTGGGGTCTTTTTTTGCCTCTTCTCAGCACAGAAATGAGATAATCCTGTTCCTTCATCTGGACACACTTCAGCACGCAAAGACAGCAATAGGTCTGATTTTTGAAGCTCAAATTATATGGCTTTACACCTGCTGAGGATTGGCCCATATATCTTCATTTTAATAGTCCCTCAAGTGTTTTGTTTGTTGAGTTGGGGTTTGGTTTTTTTATTTTTATTTATTTTAACCCACAATTTAAAGGCAACTGTAGTCATACAGGCTACATTATTATGCAGCCTTTTAACAAAAGAAAAAAAAATACAGCAGCAAATTCATTTATCTGCAATCAATCAAAAGATTCCCAAATAAAAAGCCAAGCAGATGTCTTGGAGAAGAGACAATCTGTCCACAATAAAGACTAAATGAGAACCAGCCTCAGCTTCATCTTCCAACTTCCCAACTCAGTCCATTGGTTAAATGCAGAAAAACTGTCCCTAATCTCCCCTTTACCAGGTGTTTCTCTTTCAGAAAGGCAGGGTGAGAACACCAAAGGACACAAAACCAAGAATCCCGGAGTTACTTTGTGCAGCCTGCATCCTACAGTTGTCAACAGAGCAACTCTGATTTGAGCACTGAAAGGGAAAGAGGGAAGGGGGAGGTTGAGAAGGGTCTGTGGGCAGATGCATGCTCAGCTACATACAGCTTCACTCCTGAACCTGAAGTGTACTTAGAAAAGTCAAGCCATGAATGAAAATTGCTGTTAGCATCATGGCAACATAACCAGAGAGTTTTAAAATTTGGAAATTCTTCCTGCAGCCTGGGTTAGGAACAGAATTACCTGAAACACTGAAGCTTTTAAACTATCATTGCTTTCTAGGGACCTTCTCTAGCTGAAATAAGTGTAAGCTTTTTGGGACACAGTATCATGTAGAGGAGTGCCAGGAACTCCGTGCCCAGTGCAGAAGGGGCTGTTGAAAGGACAGCCTCCTCCCTCTGGGGGCCTGAGTTGCAGTCTCTGCTTGTCCCTTCAGAGAAGCACATGGCCAGGGCTGTGCCATTTCACTGGAATCCAACAGGAAAACAAAGTGTGTAAAGCTGAGGTCACTCCTGAATCCACCACTGGCTTCTGTCCTGTGGGCCTGCTTCTTCTGCAGAGGTCCCTGGACTCTAGTGCTACCCTATGCAGAAATTGGTATTGTGCATACTCATTGTAGAGACCACAGTGAGGGACACTGCTGGAATCAGCCTTTCCAGAGACTGGAGAGTGCACCCAGGGCAGTGCCTCTGCTTCACAGAGGAGCTCTGCTCTTGTGCTATCAGTCTTGAATTTTTATTTTTGGGGGAGGGGGGGGCAAGGGGTGTGGAGGAGAGGGCAGGAGCAGGACACCAGGCTTGAATTCCTGCTTTTAAGTTACATTTAAGTCCTCCTGTCTGTGCAGGTGGGGGCCTGAGGCTGTAGGTGGGGCAGTCATTCTGCTGTAGGGCTCAGCCAGCGCTCTCTCTGATGGGAAAAGGTGAGAGGGAGAGCAGAGCTGCAAGGCAGTTATTCAAATACATCTTTTATAAACTGTTGCTCTTTTAGGAGACATTAACACTATGAGCGTGATTGGTGGCCGTCTTACTGCCAGGTGTTCACTGCTTCCAGACTCATGGAACAGGCAGTGCATGCTTCTGAAGGTCCCATGGCTGCAGTAGTCTCCACACACTAGCTCTTATTGGTACTAGCAAAATAATTAATGCACATGGAGGAAAGATTTAAGTAAGCTAAATTTGCCTCTAGATTAAAGCATTACTCTACCCCATAAATTAAAATATAATTACAAGTCAAGCAATTGGTGTTTAAAAATCTCTCCCCAATCCGAACTTGCCCAAGAACCAAGATTTAAGAAGCTGGCAGGAATGGATCAACTTCAGCAGGCTTAGTCTTTCAGTGGCAGATTCTTCTGTGTTGCTCATCCAAATCAGCTGGAGCCCTTTGTGTCCTCCAAACCACAGCAGGATCTTTTCTGGAACTCAGAGCAGCTGAGCCATGCTCTCCCAGAACAGCTGTGCTTTGCAGGGATGAGTGAAGGCAGTAGCCCAGGCCAGGTCCTCTAAGTACTCGGAAGGGTTGCCATTGGTGTTGCTTAGCATCTCAAAAAACCCCCAAAAAACAGCAACAACAACAACACAAAAAACAAAACAAACAACAAACAAAACAGACAAAAAACCCAAACCAAACAACCAAACCCCAATTAAAAAGAAAAAAAGTCTGTGCTGACTCAAAGTTAGCACTCTAAAGTAGGTGCTGTGTTTAATGTTTCAGTTGTAGGTGCTGCTGCAGGACTTGGTTATTCACTGTGTATCTTGCTAGCTTCATCCAAAGCTAGAAAGATTTATGACTTGATTATTCTGTGAATAGTCTGTATATCTCCATAAATAGAGGGGAAAAAAAATCCTGCATTAACATAAACCCTCTATTTTTCCTCCAGCTTTACAGAGACTGTAAGGAATGTGAATCAGTGCAAACTGAATTCAAAGTGTTTTAAGACATGGCATCATGAACTGGTATTCCCTACCACCACCTCCATTCATGTTATAAGTTTGTTGTCTGCATTTTTTTTTTCAACTAAGATAAGCTAGCACTCCTTTTTTATTACAGCATTATATTAAATATATTCATGTATTTTCAGAAATAAATGTATTTATAATGTGTAACATACTGTATAGTTCTCCACTCCAGGATGCATTGTAATACAAGCATAAGAAATTTAATAAAAACATCACTTTTGATACTTGTCTTCAGGTATTAATGAACACCTGGCTTGTAGTATAGAAACTGCCACACCTTTAGGGTTTCAGGTGAGCAATAGCTGGTCAGAAAAGGAATTGCTACCTCCAAGCTTCTGAAGAACATTTTTTTAGCTTTAGCAAAGAAAAAAGTTTGCTCTTTTGAAGTAGATGCTCTTCTCAAAGTTCTAGAGGGTGAGGAGAACCTTTGGAAACTTCAGATATGGCAAAGCATAGGTGTTAATTTGGAGCAGCCCTGTATTAGGTGCTGTCGTTGGCCTTTGCTTCCAAAGCCACATACAGGCAAGCACACACACCACTTCCAAGAAGTAGTGAAGACACTGGGGTTTCTTTCTGAAAATCTGGGTTCAGTAGCAGCATTGCTCAACAGCCTCAACCGGCAGATGTTGGCTGGCCTCAGGGGCTGCTGTTCCTCAGCTCCTTCATTCCCAGCCAGCAGCACCCTCTTGGACAGAGCAACTTTCCTTCACCTGCAGGAGTCTGAGCCACTGTCTACAGCACAAGACCTTTAGTTCAACCATATAACTAGGTGGTACAGAGTGAAGCTAAAGAGAGTGCAGACACAAGAGGTCACATGCAGGTATACTCAAAGTCAATGAGACCCAACTAGAGAAAGTAAAGGCCTAGGAAAAAAATAAGCCAGAAACACACCTGTGAAGGTAGAAGGAAAATACACTTTCACAGAAGCAAAAATTGCATAACAGAAGTCATGAGAGCCACTAACAACACCCCAGGGGAGCTGGAGAACAGGTAAGGAAGATGGTGCCAATGCACCAGAGGAGAATACCTTCACATAGCCTACCCTTCACCCTGTGCCGAGGCTTCACAGGAAGAACTCGCATCCTGCTGCTGCTCATGCCCTGCCCTCTGGCCGAGGACCAAGTAACAAGCCTTAAACACAGAAAACTCCCCAGAATGGATAAGGGAATTAAGTTAACTTCTCACCCACCTCCACTTAGAGGTGCATGCACCCTACACTAAGCAGCAGGTCCATTACAGTAAGACTCAGCTCTGCACCAGAAGGGACAGTCCCTGCAGGGAAATCTGTCCAGCTCCCAGAGACCAGACACCCAGAGCTCCATGACACTTTGGGATAGCTCAACAACCCCATGGAGGTCAAAGAGGAACTCAGCTCTCCTAGTCCCTTCAGCACCACACAGGCATCTGAGCTCTCTAAATATTTGTGTCTCCCTTACTGTGGCATAGGAAAAGACCTCCCTGGCTGCTGCTGAAGCTTTAAGTCTTGGCCTGAGCACACAGTTATAAGACCAGTGCCAGAGCACCCAGCCTGGTACACTGAAAAGCTGTGGTTTATATTACACCTCTAATTGCCCAGTTAATTATCATTACAGACAGCTGCTAAAGACTTCTCATAAGACATGAGTTTACACTCTTCTTTTCCAGACAGAGCTCCACCTGTATCAAGGTCATTTAGTGTTAGAGGCATTCCCTAAAAGAGGTTGTTTGACCTATTTTCAGCTGAAGATTTTGTCCAGCCTGCAATCTCCTTCACTCTCCCACCATACAACTTGGAACAGTCCTTTTTTCTGATTAGATTTTAAAAGCAGAAAAGACTAAGATCACTGGTTATCCTGAAAGCACCAGGGAAGAGCAGTTCTGCCAGAAAAATAAAAACATGCTTCCTGAAGTTTCTTAGAGTAGTAAAGGAATTAAAAAGCTGATCCCAGCACCTGTTAACATTGTCTAATCACACAGTGTGAGCAGAACCTAATTAAAAATGTCTACTACCTCAAGAAAGCTACAGATCAGTTCTTTGCTTTCACATATAAGACCTACTATTCCTCTTTAAAGGCCTCAAAGAAGTACAATTAAGACTCCTTGCCTGCCTTAACAGGTGGAATTTCTAATCAAGCCTGTGGGGAAAAATATTTTTCCTTCCCTTCAAGGACTACCCCATTGGCTATTAGGGGATCTCAGTGTGAGTGCAAGCACCAGCGCTCCCCTAGGCTGGGCAGGAAGGAAAGGAGTGGAGCCTCTTTCCTCTACTGCTTGGAGAGTTTTGCTGTACTGTTTTTACCCAGGACCTTAGAGAGCTAAGAACGATGCTGCTCAGCTGCTGTGACTGACAATACCACAGTGAACTGTCCTGATACCTAAACAAGCAAGTTTTATTTCTCATCGAAAAAATAAAACAAAAACCAAAAACCCACCACAAAACAAACAACAACAACAAAAACACAAACCAAAAAAAAAGGCACATCACTGGTGCTGTTATGCCAACAGTGATGCCAAATTAGTTTTAATCCAAGAGCTTTGAAGACTCCTAAGTACCTGCTCTCACATGAACATTTGAGATTAATCTTTATTGAAAGTTTGATTTTTTTTCCCCCCCTAAAGTTCAAACCACCTAGGCCCTTTGGGTTTTCTTCCCCTGTTGGAGTGATGTTTCCCTGCTCTCATTCCCCAGAAAAATCCCACCTGCCCTCTTCTGTTTCTCGGGCAAGAGATGTAGGTTCCCATATGGCATCATTAGGAAGGCCTGTCTGTGCAGTGCTGTGGCATCCATACTTTCCAGTCCTAGCACATGAGCACAGCCCTGACTTACCTAGTGACTCAGGAGCAAGTGGGCAGCTTCTCTGCACAGTCAGAACACCTGCTCTGCATGCCCATAGGAGAACTAGTGCAGGATCTGCTGTTAATTAGTTTTGCTGCACTTTTACTCAGAGTTTGAAAGGAACCAAGGTCAGTAATTTTGAAGGCCACCTTAGTCACCGACAGAAATGCAGACACCACTCAGCATCACTCTTGCCTTGTAACCAGCAGTTAATACCAAACCTAGAGCAGAAGAATTCCAGAAAGTAAGATGCATTCAGAGCTTTTGGAAAGCTTTCACAGCCATTGGGATAAATTTTTCCCTTGCAAACAAAGTCTTGCAGCTATGGTCTCTAAGGGAAAGGACACCACAGGCAAAATGGGTTTGACAGCCACTTTATTGCAAACCACAGATTTAATGTGTTACTGACACCTTCCTCTGCCACAGCACAGCAGCCACAACAACCACACACAGAGCTGCCCCAATTGTCACAGCAGCAAACCCCAGAGCCCAGGGGGCTGCAGCATGCACAGCTGCTCCTGTGGGGGAGAGATACCCCAATTAATGCTCCCACAGCGAGGCACAGGGATTAGTCTTTCTGCAGAAAACCTGCCCCACTATGCTGGGCTGCCACACTTACCAAGGCCATCCTTGGCTCTGTCCTGTCTTAGCTCATCCTGGAGGAAAATCACAGGGCCTTTGCTAGAGACATGGGAGGCACCTTCCCAAAAGTGATGCTCAGCACTCCTTTTATCCCCTACAGAGCAATGTGAAGGTTGTAGGTGAGATGTGTATCCTTCAGAGTCAGCTTCTCAACACATTCAAAGCTCTGAAGACCAAAGTTTCCATGTGAGTCCACATAGAATTAAGAGCCTATGAAGACGTCTGCCTTTTCAGCATAAGAGCAAAGGCCTTTAGTCAGTGGAAAGGAGCAGAAAATGCCTTGGCAAGCTGGTCATGGCTCAAGGGAATTAGTCTATACTCCATGTGTCCCTTACTCCCCATCTTGGAAGCTGGACCCTTGTTGCACCTTTGAATAGGGAAGCAGAAGGATAGGACACTTACTGGCTCTAGCAGAACAAGTGGTGGTGCAGGACTCCTGTACAGACCGGTGGCACACTGAAGCACTGCAGTGCAAGTATACCTAGAAAGAACAGAACACAGCCTGGAATTACTCAGGCAGTGTCTGTAGACAGCTAATATCCTGGTGTGGTGCATGGATCCCAATCAGCAGCTAAGCACTCACACAGCCACTTACTCACTCCCCCTAAACTGCCCCAGCAGGGCGGAGAGGGAACAGAAAGAGTGAAAAGCAATAAAACTGTGTCACTCCAGCTCCAGGTTAACTAAGTGAACGAAAGGAGGAGAGATAAAAACAAAAACAAAGCACAGGTGATGCAGAGGCAAATCACCCACCCTGCTCCTACAGGTGGACTGGTGCCCAGACAGTCAGAACATCAGCTACACTGAAAGATTAAATCCCTCAGTGTTTGTTGCCGAGGATGAAATCATGCAGCGTGGAATGTTCCTTTGGCCAGTTTGGGTAAGGTGTGATGCCTCCCAACTTCTAGTCTACCTCATGCCTACTCACTTGGGGTTGAGAGACAGCAGAGCTAAGAGCAAGAGCCGCGGTGCTATGCAAGCACTATTCAACAAACAGCGAGAACACAGTACATTTTCAACACTGTTTTAACCACAAATCCAAAACCACAGCACCAGACGGACTGCTATGAGGAGAGTTAACTCCATATCAGCCAGACCCAGCACACATAGTCACAGAAAGGAGAAGGCAGGAAGGTCGGTTTGGCTTGTTTCACATCCAAGCTGTAGCCTTGGAGCCCTCTGCTGTCCGCTGCAAGGCAGCTTTGATACCTTTACCGCACACCTTCAAACTTGGTCAAACCTGGCATTACGGCACTTCTCTCTGACACTTGGGATACAGCTCCTGAGCACCACTACACTCTGACAAGTGTGAGATACAACTGTGATCTGTTTTGAGTATTAACTGGTTCCAGGAGCCCTGAGCAAACAGTACAAAGCATAGTTAACTTCATATGTCTTAACTGTGCAGAAGTTCATGAGATTCAAAGTCCAGCTTCACAGGTACTCCAAGTTATTTCAAAGTCCTTCTGACTAAGACATTTGGTTTAGAGACTATTGATTAGATTAGCTAGAGCACACAACTTAATTCACCAGAATAACTTAGACAATAAGCTAGCACTTGCTAAAGTAATGAGCCCTTCTAGTAGGCTCACCTTCTGTCATACCCCTCCAGTGATGTAGCATACATCTACCATGTTCATCTCAGAGAATAAAGTTTCTTGCATCAACCTCTCCCCTTCTGTTTTAGGAGGAGATTTTTTTAGTCTTTGCCCCCACACACCCCCGCAAGGAGGCCAAGCATCTTATAGTTATGAAGTGGTTCTCATTGCTCACACATTTTACCTGTCCTCAATAGGAAACTAGGCAGCCAGGATGAGATCTTACCAGTCCAGAGAGCTTCTTGTGGGAAGTAAAGTCCACAAAAGTGAAGGTGTAAAGGGCGAAACGCTGGTAATGAGAGGGGAACAGTAGTCCTGAAGCAAAACTCAGAGGCACCAGTTGTGTCTGATAATTGTCCCCTGCGTAAGGGCATCTGAGGAGGAGAGGTGAGCAGTGAAAAAAGAGCACATTATTGCCTGACCCAAAGTTGTTTACAAGTAACTTACCCATCTACCAATACAGGCCACTGCAGCTCTTGCTGGGGATTGATAGTTGGTGTGGCCCAGCAATGGTGCAGAACTAAAATCAGGTCTGGGTCTGTTCTCTGAAGGATCTTGACTTCTGCATAAACAGGGTCTCTCAGAGTCTTCACAACAGGATAGTCACTGTCAGTATAGTACGAAGTATAGCTTCCATCTGAGATAGAAGAAACCCAAGAGCTATTTTAGAGCAGGAAGGCACATGAAGAGGCATCCTTTATCCATAAGTTCCCACCACAGCAGGGAACTAGTGCTGGATTAACCAATCAATAGTCCCTTATTACTCAGGGACCAGATCCCTGCACCAAGAGGCTTGAGTAAGTTTTGCAAACCTCTCCTACCTGAGGCAACACCCAGCTCCAAGGACAGGTGACCTGGCTGGGACACAGCAGGGAGTGGTGGCAGTGTGAAGACCTGAACACTCAAGGGAATGGAACTCCCACTGATGGCATAACTACATTGGACATGTAACCTGGTAGGACAGGAAAGCTCCAAATCAGAAAGATAAGAGAAGTTGCTTTGATTTCTCCTTTCCCCAATATGGCAACATAATATCTGTTTTAGTTATATTCCTAATCTTTCTTCCAACACTTCCTTTTAAGAAATACTTGAAACTCTCTTGAGTTAGATTTGAGAATCTGCAGTGTCACTGATCAGCACCAGCTTTATTCCCACTAACTAGAGACACACCAGTCCTTAGCCTACTCCAGTGCCCTGTTATGAATTCAGAGCTTGTGACAAGTAGGAATTTCTCCAGTGACATTGACCACAGTGGCACCCAGCAACATCAGCCCGAGGGTAATACCTGAAAGTGCTATCCCTAGTGACAGAGCCAAGGCTTGCAGTCTTCACATCCCTGGATGCCACCAACTCATTCTCATATATAGCCTGGTCTCCAATCACCTGGAATGACAAGCACTATCACCGTGGTAAAGTCAGGCTGCATCATTACAAGGCTGGAGAACAGCATTTGGCCTCTGGAAATCTATAGGGTGTCCAGTAAGTAACCACAGCCATGTCAGGCTGTTTCAGAGTTGCAAGCTTCTGCTATTCCAGCCTAGTGACAGCTGCAGCTCTTACCTGAAAAGTGGTGCCACAGGCAGAGAGTGGAAACTGGTACACAACAAAGGCATTGTTTCTCACAATAGGGACGCAGCCAGTACTGTGTCCACTGGCCAGTTGCACAGAGTCCAGGACAATGGGTGGCAGGGTCACATCCCGGGAAATAGCAATGGAAAACTGGCCATCTGGTGTGCAATGAGCTGTCACTGGAGGAAGAAACATAATCAATCTTAAGCTCAGGGAAAAGAGGGAAGGAAAGGAGACTCAAACATCACAGCAAAGATGAGGCCAGCAAGTTCTGCAAGTTCTCTTTCCTTTAACCCCCAAAACAATTGCTTTAGAGTGGCAGGACAAGTACAACCAGCTCTAACAGCAACACGGATTCTGGCCATAAACCCAGGTCTGTTGCAATACACTTGAAAAGGCTGGACACCTCAGTGGAACATGGTATTTTTGACAGCCAAAAACATAGCCCTAAGCCACCTGCAGAACTGATAACACACCAACCCTGCTCTGACAGAGAAGTGAGGAATCTCATATAGAGGCAACTCATTAGGAGGGTAGGACAGCTGCTCAGGCTTACCTGTGTTACCAAAGTAGCAAGGCTTTACCCTGTCTCTAGGGTCATAACAGCAACCTCGCCCTTGGCAGTCTCCCTGGCTGACAGGCAAGGAGGCACACGGCAGCCGGTCCTGGTTGGGAATGACCGAGCAGACACTACTGCTTGGAGCATCCAGGGCTGGAAGAAAACAGCAGCAGTTTGCAGCTAAAGAACAAGAGCAGGAGTACAAAGACATAAAGGACACTGGTGGAAGGTGTCCTGGTGACTCTGTATACAGATCAAGGGAAAGTAGTCAGATGAGGGTTAAACACATGGCCTGGAGGTGGCATGGAAGCCTGCTCTGAAGGGACATGCCTTTTCCTGGAGAGAGCCCCCCCCAGAAGCCATGTGCAGGAGACTGGACTTGCAGAGGATCTGTCAAGATAAAGTGATCTGACTCAACTCTTGGTACTTGGGAAAATCATTGTACCTAGTCTCTGGCTCAGTCCCTAAACTTGCAGGGACTCAAGCAGTCAGAATGTGGCTAGGAGATACAATGAACATATTCACCTGCTGATCCTGCAAAGAAGTACAAGTTCCCAGTAAGTTGGTGGCTCCTGTGTCCAAACCTTTTTCCATGGAGTTTTCTGCACAGCCATAAGTCCCCTTTCATAGCCCCCAGACAGACTACAAACAGCCAACTGAAAGGGATGGCACTCATCACCACAAGATACAGGCAGCTGTCAGAATCTTACCAGGAAGGTCTACAGGGCACCTGAGCAGTGTCTCTTCATGAAGAACCTTTTGCCCCGCAGCATCTGTTCCTTCAAGCCCAACCAGTAGAAGGTAATTGCCATCCTAGGGGAAAGCCACACCAGTCAGGGCAGCCAGAGCAGCAGTAGTCACAGTCTAAGCAGAATCCCTGAGGTCACTCACCCATTCAAAAATGTAACAGCCAGTATAAGAGACCAATACTTTCCTGGAGCTATCTGGAGTCCCAGACACCAAGAGCCCACAGTCAGAGTCATTCTGCAAAGCATGTGCCTTCCCCTCAGTATCTAGGGAAAGAGAAGACAGCAGCAGTAGCTTTAGCATCCCACATTACAGATGAAGTCTACTACAATCCTACCTTTCTCTAGGAAACAGAGACCTAGCCAGTATTAGGGTCTGAAACAGCAGAGGTGTGTGAGAGAATCGAGCAGCCAAGACCATTTAGATCCAGGCGCTTCACCAAAACCCTTAACTGCTGGGTCATATAAACAACCCCCTGAGTACACAAGACACACTGAAAGCTGTTCAGCAACACTCCACATCAAAACCTGTTCCCTCCTCCTCATTCCAGGCATACCTCTACACTATGCAAAGATATAGCTAAAAACACCTCTTGACACCACCCTCACTTACCCCAAGTAGTCAGCACAAATGAAGCATTCCCTTCCCAGCCTGGAGGTAAGGTGAGCTGTAAGCTTTCTTGGCCACAAGTCAGCAGGGTGGGATCAGAAAAAACACTACCATGACCCCCCACAACCAAAATCAGCAGATCAAGAAACACCCAGATCAGCAGAGCACCCAGTGCAGGCCCAGATTGCCTGATAACACCCATCTCACTCTCTTGCTAAGGGCCACGGAGCAGCTGTCCTTAGCCTGGCCCTTTTAAATTGTGGAGCCAGCTGGGATCAGAAATCCCTAAAATGTCCAGGTGGGCCCAGCCCAGTAGTTAAGCACCTTCCATTGCCCTCACCTGAACCCAGCAGAGTCTGCTTGCATCCTTTGAAGAAAACCACAGGGCAAGAACTGAGCTTTTGTCAAGAGATGGGTCTGTATTCATACTGTAGAATGACAGGAAGGTCTTCAAATCCTTTTTGTCACTGAGCTTTTCCCACAGCTGAGGCATGTAGGACATGTGGCTGCTTTTCCCCATGTGCCCTGTTGCTGCTTTAATTACATGGCATAAGTGCAAGAAACTGAGTGACAATGCTTTTACTCTTTTAAAGATGACACTGCTTCAAATGCCAGACACAGGGTGCTGACAGGAAAGCACAGAAATAGCCCTTCACATGAAATCTCTGGGAAACCATGGAGCTCAGGAGGCTTTGCACACCTAAAAGATGGTGATTCCCTGTAAACAATCTTGGCTATGAACATACAGCCCTGTTTGCAGTATGGTTGTGTAGAACTACTGCAAAACTGCAGAACTGGCCTAGGCCTGAATGCCAGGTGACAGGACTGTATGCTCTTTTGAACCTCCGTTCCCAAAAACTTACAGGTGGGCCCCTAAGATAGGCTTGAATCACAGGAAAGGGGAGCCTCTGTGATCCCAGAGAAAACTCTGCCTTGCCAGCCCTGCCTATAACTGCAATGTGTCTCATGCAGAGCCTTCTCCCTAGCCACACATCAGGCAGCCACACTGAGTGAACACACCCTTATCTATCTTTCCATGCAGATGTTTCTGCATTCATGCAATAGAGGTGTTAATGTCTTTACACAATTGCAGAGATGATTCACACATTTGTGTTAGTGCATGCCTTTTTGTGCCTTACTTTTTGCAGTGGGAGTGCTAGTATAGGCTGAGCCATTTATGTTCTTTTGTAATCTGCTCATTTCTTTGGGAGTAGATCAACATATACATCTCAGCATGGTGTGTGCATTAGATGTATGGGATTTCTAATCTTGACCCTTAACAATGTACTTCCATTGGTAGCCCATGCTTCTACCCTCATCAGATGCTCCAGCTCCGGGATGTCTGCACAGCACTGTGCAGCAGCCAGTACATTTGCCCCTTCAGCCAGCCCTTGCCACAGGCATGGTGCATAGTAGCTGAGTCTGAGGGAGGCATTTCCTCTCCTCTTCCACCTCAGCCCGCAGCCAATCTTTGCTCCACAGTTCTACAGGATGCCATGATCCCAGCTGGGCAGCTCAGTGAAGAGTCACTGCGCCTACCCTGCACACTGCTAATTTCATGCACCAGTCATTATGGCTGTTCCCCAATGTACAAGACCTTTTCAGCTACACATCAGGAACTGAAGCAAATACATTTCGATGGGCTGCCTGTGTGGCTGCAGTTTGAGCAGCACTCATGAACCAAGTGTGGTCACCAGAGTGCCTGCCTAGGTACTGGGCAGCCACAGTGGAGAGGCAAACCCAGGGAAAACATTTGGACTTTGGCAGAGAGGGAGACTTCATCTCTGCAGAAGCTGACTATTGTGCTTGCTCAAATCTCACCACCACTGCATGACTGCTGAATGCTTCATTTGACTGCATTACCTGCTGATAATTGGGTAAAAAACAGCAAAGAAAGTACTCTGGACCTATAGGGAGGTAGTTTTTATTACACTTTAACCCATCAATACTTTGTTTATGCTAACAGGAAAAATGTCTACATGGACTTGAAGATTAATTCTACATTAAACAACCCTGGGAGTGCTGTAGATCCACCAAGCAATACTTGTACTGAGAGCAGTTTCAGGTAACTGCCCTTTCCTAATTCCTACACACATGTTGGACAGCGGTGCTGGATGATGTAGGGATGAGGCATTTGACATGAACCTGAAATTCATGGAAATTAAATACTTTGTTTGAAAGAAGTTGGTGTAGAAAGTGGGAAGCAGCCTGGCTGAGATAAAACAGCCACATTTCTCTTCCTCACAAATCTTTTCCTCACTCATTTGATAGTTCTCACGCATTACAATGACCCAGCTGGAAGCACCAATTTAGGTAGCACCCAAGACCACCACAAACAGGACATGCAAAGGATAAAGGTAGGTGAAACAAATATCTCTGTGGGCCACTAGCCTGAAGCTGATCCATGAGGTTCATGGAAAGGGAGAACTTTACAGACAAGGTGGAAAGTTCATGAATGCTGTTAGCTGGCAGCTACCTCATGTAGCAATGCAAACTCTCATGAACTTTACTTTCATCAGGTGAAAGTCCATAAAGCTACGTGAACTTCCATGAACTGCCCTGACAGCATCTGAGCTGCTGCAGGAATTCAGGCCAGCAGATCAGCAACTAGCCAAAAGTTGTTGGCAATTCAGTTTTTTCACCAGAGTATTGCGTGCAGGTTTTGAGAAGTGAAATGAGATTTAAAAAGAACAAGTAGCAAATTATGGCACCACTGCATAAGAGCAAGGATGACTTAAGAATTCATAGGGAAGGGAAGGTACAGAAACTTTTGCAAGGGATGGAAACCTTCACTAGCACCTCTGAGTGAAAGGGAAACTCACATTAATACACTGACATACAGCAAACCCAGGATACTCCAACCAAGCACCCAGTTCACCCAGGCATCTTGCTGATTCCCACTGAGTCCTACATCCCCTACAAGTCCTATGTCCTCACGACACCTTCAGTTGGATCTGTCTGCCTGCAAAAGTGTCACAGTTCAGGAGAGACAGAGGGATAAGGTCAGACTGAGCAAGCAGAGTACAGCCTTGAGGGTCCTTTCACCAGACACACTCTGCAGTCTGTCAGAGCACCTATGGACCTTCCAGGGCAACAGTTCCACATAATGGAGTCAGACATCAGCAAAACAAGACCTTGTGCTTGCCAGCTTCGAGCAGTAGTTTGGGTTAGCTTCTTTGGTCATTGCAAGTGCAAGGACCAGTTGACAGATTGCCCTAACATATACCCAGCCTCTGACAAGTGCATCTCTATCCCAGCTTGGGCAGCCATTCCCCAGAGACCCCCTCAAGTTCTTGATTTCCCTCTTCTCTGCCTGCTTCTTGCTCTTTTTCTCCTCTAGGAGGAAAGGAGGTCAGAGTCCCAAGGTCTCATCCACTTTTCTTATGTCTTTATTTTATCTCAACCAGCAAGTTCTTTCTTGTCTGCTGTGATGTCTGGAGACCTTTCTGCTCTTGCTAGAAGAATATTTTATACTTTCCTCTCTTATGAGGCCAGACTCCCCTAGGGAGAGAGACTGAGGCAGTTAATTGCTGTGCACTGAGAATAACATGTCTGTATGTCCTTTGGCACATCACATGCAGTGCAAACTCTACTGATGTCAGGAAGATTTCAGGAAAAATCACACCACTGAGAGTTTGCACAATCAATACTGAAGAATAGAAATCCCAAATGGCACTGAAGATGCTCCCATGACAGTGAGTTCCTGTGAGCGCCTCAGTAGAAGAGTGTGCCCTTAGTGTGATCTCTTTAACAATTAACTCTAGGCTAAACAAAACAAGCTTTATGAGCACATTATAAATTTCTTAATCTCTGTTGGCCTCTGCAGTTGTTTGAGATAAGGTGTGTCTTCAAGGATCAATTAATAGCAATAAAAGTCTCAGTTTCATAACATAGGGCAATGTAACAAATGATTGACTCAACACTGACTGACTCAGCCACGTGACCTGCTCTTGAACTAACATAGCCCTTCAGTATATAAACCTGGACTTCGGCAGCCACAATCACTCTCTCTCTTGAGCCGCAGAAGCAAATGGAGCTTCTGGGAGCAGCCACTGTTGTCCTCCTGATTTGCATTGCTTGCCTCCTCTCCTTCGCAGCATGGAAAGGGAAGTCTGGAAAGGGGAAGATGCCTCCAGGACCAACTCCCCTTCCTATTCTAGGTAACTTGTTGCAGGTGAAACCAAATAATTTGGCCAAAACCCTCCAGAAGGTAAGGCCACTTTCTTTTTTTATCTTTCTTCTGTGGGTGAGAAATGTACGAGACCTGTGGATGGCAACAATCTCTGGCTATATGTTGATGAGTTGCAAACCCAGAGAAGCAGCAGAGTCAGGGGGATTGCAGCTGCTCCCTCTTGTTGCTGTTTCCCTTGTTGTTCAGGGCCTGATAGCTGGGACCCCTCTCCACACCCACTTTTACCATGAGAGGACCAAATCTTGGTGTTGCTGGTGTGTGAGGTTCACTGCCTGCAGTGGGATGCAGCAGCAAGGAGACTTTTCAACCCTTCCTTCCTGTTTGCAACATGCCCATGTTCTCTCTTGCATTTTTACAGCTCAGTGAAGAGTACGGACCAGTGTTCACAGTGCACTTGGGCTCCGACCCTGTGGTGGTGCTGCATGGATATGATGTGGTGAAAGAAGCCTTGGTTGATCGTGCTGATGAGTTTGCTACCAGAGGACACATGCCAATAGGAGACAGGGCTAACAATGGATTAGGTATGTTTGCTAATTGAGCTCCTTCTGAGAAGAGAAGGGCTGAGGGTGCGTTCAGCAGACTAGAGCTGGAGTGTACCATGCATGACGGAAGACTCCAGGGGGTGGGTACATCTCACCTTGAGAAGGGAAGGCAGACTGGGCTGTCATTGCTGTCTTCCACCACCCAAAGGGGGTGAGGTAGCAGAGGAGTGGAGCCAGATTGTTCTCAGACATGGACTGGGAAAGGGCAAGGGGAAACAGCCACCAGCTGCAGTAAGGAAAATTGTATGTGGATATAAGTGATGAATTATTCACAGGGAGGTTGGGTATGTAGTGGAGAAAGCCAAAAGCAGGCAGTAGGTCTACAAAACCTCCAGAGATTGCCTCCAAACCACAGGACTCTATGACACTACCATGTCAGTGCTCTCCAAGGACAGGATGCTCTGTCACCATGAGCCACTGTTTATCTCACCTCCAGCAAACTAAAGCCCAGTTTTCCTCTTCCTTCTTCCTCTGCAGGGATTGTTTTTAGCAACAACGAGCCATGGTTACAAGTCCGGCGGTTTGCTCTCACCACTCTGCGGAACTTTGGAATGGGGAAGAGAAGCATTGAAGAGAGGATACAGGAGGAATCTGACTACTTGCTGGAAGAGATAAACAAAACAAAGGGTATGGCACATTTTTAATGTATCTTAAGTTTGAACAAAATTGGCTGTATGAAGGGAGCTCATGTGTTTAGCAAAGAACTGAAGTTCCTATGGATTTGGTCCATCCACCAGCTACCTCCCATTACAAAGTTGTAAATAATTTTGTGATTATGTACTGTTCTCTTTGGAGGACCCTTCTGTGTCACTCAGAGACTGTGATCTGATATTTCCACTACCAGAGTTCAGATTACCCACAGTAGCCATAAGCAGACATAGTTTTGTGGGGTTTTTTTATAGTCTCTAACTTTTCTGAAATCACAGGAGCACCTTTTGACCCAACCTCCATGCTGAGCTGTTCTGTCTCCAATGTCATATGCTCCATCGTCTTTGGGAAACGATATGATTATAAAGACAAGAAGTTCCTGGCTCTGATGAATAACATGAACAACATCTTTGAGATGATGAACTCCTGCTGGGGACAGGTACATTCAGTAGCCATTTCATAGTGGCAACATTCTCCCAGACGAGCAGGAGGCCTCCCTCCCAATGAAGTTCCATTTCAGTCTTCTAATTAGGAGCCCATCAATGCTCTGCCACACAGAAGGGAATTCATTTGAGAACAAAAAGCACCGTCAACAATGGAATTGGCTTTGCCAGCTAAGTGCAGCTTCCCAGTAGTCCTGAACACCCTTCTTCTCCAACTCTAAGGTTATGCTACTAAGCATGCCCCTACAGCCTTGTCAAACTATCCAGACTCACAGTCTTTCTGCTTGGCTCAGTTGACAGGGTTGTGGCTTTCCTTGGCTTTTTGTTAATATCAGAGGATGGGGCAATGGTCATACTAGCGACCTTCCTGTTTCTTTACTTCCAGATCTACCAGATGTTCTCAAAGATCATGGATTACTTGCCTGGCCCACACAACAATCTGTTTGCAGAATTTGATGCTCTAAAAGCCTTTGTCGCAGAGGAGGTGAAGTTGCATCAAGCCTCCCTAGATCCCAGCTCCCCTCAGGATTTCATCGATTGTTTCCTCAGCAAAATGCAGGAGGTAAGGAGAGAGCATACAGCCCCAGCTCATCCCTAAACACACCTATGCTGAGTCCCTTCCTTCTCATAATTAACACAGACATTGTGATGACCCCTTCCCAGTCAGCTGTGCAATGGGCAGACACCAACAATACCCCAGATATCGCCTATGCTAGAGCTTATAGTTCTGGGTCTGCATGCTCACTAGCCCACCACTACCTGCAGCTGCTTGGACAGGGAGAGCTTCATCTGCTCTCAGTAAACAACAGGGACGTTTTCACTCTAATCTTGCAGTTCTTTCACTGGAAAGCAGTTGGTACAGCAAGGGCAAACAAACAGTTGAGTACCATTCAGTGCACAGCTTGAAGGAAGGTTACTCAAGGTAGTTCGAGTTTACTGCTCAATGTAGCACTGCAATGCCCCAGATGGCTGTTGCACCTTAGCAGAGAAATGCAACAGCTCTAGGTGAAAAGAAAGGCCTGGGATGATATGAGAAAGGACCACTTAGCTCAGCCAGAGAAACAACCCAGCCTTTTCCCTAGGAGAAAGATCATCCCAATTCCAGTTTCCACATGAAGAACCTGGTAACAAGTGCCTTTGACTTATTTATTGCTGGAACGGAGACCACTAGCACCACCATACGATATGGGCTTCTGCTTCTTCTCAAACATCCAAAGATACAAGGTACCAATTTGTGATCTCTTCCTTTCTAGCTTTTTTCCTGGGCTGGGCATGTCTCTAACACCACATCTTTCTCCCAGATTTTCCTCTCTCTCTTCCTCTCTCATATTTTACTCAAATGGACAAAATTCTTGCACTGTCATTCCTCATGGTGGCCAATGAAGATCCCTCAGCTTCACTGGCACCAGCAGCAGCTACAGTCCCCTCACAGTCTGGGACCTGACTGTGTCCACATTTTTATCTCCCAGTACTCCTGTTTGGCCAAGTCAATAGGAAAACTTTCTTTGCATGAGCAGCAGTAGAGCTGTGTTCTAATCAGCAGCAAAACCAAAAGCAACATCAATGCTCCTTCCATATGTGATTTGAAAACAGCTTAGGGCAACGTATTTATGTAGGTTTGGTTATATTTACCCATCTTATGGTTTGTGCCTCTCATGACAGAGAAAGTTCAAGAAGAGATAGACCAGGTAATAGGACGATCACGAAAACCGTGTGTGGCTGACCGGACCCAGATGCCCTATACAGATGCAGTGGTCCATGAAATCCAGCGCTTCATCTCTCTTATCCCCCTGGCTCTCCCTCACACTGTGACCAAAGACACCTGCTTCAGAGAGTATGTTATTCCTAAGGTTAGTGGACAAGCTCCCTTAAGTTCAACACGAAGTGGCAGCACATTTGCCCTTAGGATGCCAGTTACAAGCCAGAAGCCAGATCTGTTGTGGCCTGACCTCATTTTCACCCAGACCTTCACAAGTGTTTTACCCTCAGGCTTCTGTAGCTCATTTGAACTCCCTTGTTGACACTCCATGGGCCAAGACTAGAACAGCAGCGCTGACCAACACGTTTGTCAGAAGCACAATGTGTTCACAAAAACCCTGAGTGATGACTGCACACAAAAGGCAGCAAAGTCGTGGAGCTGCTCACTACCATCCAGGATAGCCTGTGCACATGCTTGGAAGCAAAGTCAGTTGCTGGTTATTGAGTACAGAAGGCCCCTGAGCCACAAAGCGCTAGAGGGTATGTTTGCATTCAATGGAACAAGCAAAACCTGTTTGCTCTGTTCTTACACACTTCTTGAGGCAGTCTCTGCTGGCCACCACCAGAGGCAGGCTGGGGCTTAGAGCAGCCCATGGCTTGGCCTGACCCAGAGCAGCAATGCTTTTTGCTCTTCTGGGTGATTGTGGGCATCAGGGAAACAGCAGCACATGGGCTGTTGGCATTGTGATTTCCAGCCGTCTATGTAAAATCATAAGGCAAGACCCAGAGAACTGCTCAGCTTCCATCAGAGAGCCCCTCTATCATCACTGCCAGTTACTCCAGTCCCCATTAAAGGCTGGTTGGGAAGAGGAAAGGAAGAGAATTGTGGCAGTAGAAATTTGTTAGGAGAGGAAAAGTGAGCTTCATTTCCACAATCTTGTGTGCTTTTGCTTTTTGGGGCTCACAGAAAAGAAAGAACATGGTGATCTACAAGTTCAGTATTACAGTTCTACAAGTTCAAGTAAGTGAAACACTAAGAAAGAGGAAGAATTAGGTGGGTTGTGCCCTGATGACCAGAGCAAGGGGAGAATAAATGTTCTGGAGCTGAGAGAGAGCATTGAGGAAAAGCAGCCAACAACTGTCACTGCTGTGACATCCAGGAGGGTCTCCCTAAAGCTGCGCCCCCAAAAAAAGGGTCCCCAAAGGGAAACCAAAGGCACTGGTAGGGCTATACTGGGAAGCTCAGTCTTAACTTGGCAGACAGTCAAATTGAGTGATCTAACTTGCCTCCCCTCCATATTCTGTTTTTCTTGTGTTACTTCAGGGCACCACAATTTTTCCCGTCCTCAATTCTGTCCTCCATGACAGTAAAGAGTTTGCAAAACCATATGAGTTCAACCCTGACCACTTCTTGAACAAGAATGGCACCTTTAAGAAGAGCAACTTCTTCATGCCCTTCTCTGCAGGTAAAGCAAAGGCTTTCTCTTTTCCTCTGTCAGCCTCCTCCTCTCGTGACTACCCTGCCATTCCCTGTAACACACACTGCCTCTTCCCAACACAGTCCCACTGGTGCTTCCTTGGGGCTCACTGCTCTCTGGATAACTCTTCCCTGATCCTCCCATTTCCAGAGGCACGTTCCATCTTGTTCAGGCCTGAAAGCTTCTCAGATGTCCTACTAGGAGTTGCCAACATAATGATGTCAATGGGATTCACTAACACTTTCTAAAGTATCTGTCACCTTCCTATACAACCACTAGTCATCCTGAACCAACCTGTCCTTCTGTAGTAGTTCCACTTTTTCCCAACACCTTTTAAGTTCCAGTTAGGCTACATGAAACCACTCACCTATCAATAGCCCCAACCTTCCACTTTCTCACCTTTATGTCACCTTGCTCTCTCTCATCTTGATTCCTGTGATGTTCCCTCATGTTTGAGACTTCTCCTAATCCTGTTCTTCCTTCACACACACATCCAAACTGCCAAGGGTCTTCTCTTTATAATGTTCTTAGTAATCCTGACAGTCATCTCACTGTGACTGTGACTGTGTGTCATAGATAAAGCTGTGCAACACATCTGCTTAGTACAAACTCTGGTCTATGCAGAAACACCTGTTGAGTGCTATTTTCTGATTTCACTTTCAGGAAAGCGAATATGCCCTGGAGAAGGCCTGGCACGAATGGAGATATTCTTACTCATAGCCATCATCTTGCAGAACTTTACTTTGAAGTCTGTTGTCGACCCTCAGGAGCTCAATGTAACCCCGACACTGAGTGGGACAGGCAATGTACCTCCTGCCTACCAGCTCTGTGCTCTCCCCCGCTGAAAAGCACTAAACAACGCTCTACAGTGTCCTCAGCCTGGCTATGCCTTTATACTTTACTAAAACCAGCAGCAGGAGCATTGGCCCACCTCTTCCAGGCTCCAGGAAGGCAGTCCAAACATAGGTATATGCAGAGAGTAGACACCTTTGAAGCCTCCCAGCACTCCACCGCATCACAGGAGGCTCTGGGTGACACTGAAGCCCCTTGCACTGACGCTCTGTCACAGCGTCATTGAGTACAGTGGCTGCATCAATCAGCTGGTTTTCTCACAAACACAGCTCCCATGGCTGCTCCTGCAGCACCTGTCCCACCAAGACCATGCTTTCCAGATGGATAGTGCTGCTTGTGTGTACCATAGCAACCCAATAAAGAAAAATCTATTTATGAGGATTTGACCTGTTATTTAATTTGGGTTGGGGCAGTGTCCACATCTGCTGCTGCACTGCAGAGTAGGTCTGCAGTGCCTGTGGGCAGCACCCTGTGGGAAGGACTGTTCCTCCTGGGCAAGGGTCCTTCCTTCTTCATCCACTGCATTCACTGCTGCTGCCTGCAAGGATCTCCTGAGCAGTTGCAATACAGCAGTCAGGAAACCCCATGGTGCTGGAAGGGAAGGGGTCCTGCAGCCTGGGGGCTTTCTGCCAAGAGAATGCATTCCCTTTTTTTGAAGGTTGTTGCAAGGAGCTCAGTTACCTGATTATTGAGGACTGCAACCAACTCTTTGGCTGCTCTTTTCTACCATCAGTATCACTGCAAGGATTTAGATGTTCTTTATTGAAATGAGTTAATGTAGGGGAACAGCAAAACCATCTCTCCCAGAGAACTTGGGGTACTCCAGGGAAATCTGATTCTGCTTCTACACCTCAGAGGCATGATAGCAAACAAGTTCTTTGCCCATCCAATTACTTTTAGTCCTGTTCTCTATAGAATTTCATGTACGCACAAAGAAAAAACTCTCTTGTTTGTAAATGGCAACCGTGTGATCCTGGTGTCCGGGGAAAGGGTTGTGTCTGTTATTTCTGGGCCAAGCTGCAATTTGGTGCTTTTCCTTCAGTGAGAGGCTGGATGGTTTTCATAAAAATATTCCACCACAGGTGACTCTCTTCTGGTCTCCTTTGTTCTTATTGGCCTTGGTCGTTTTTGAATGTTCAGTTTGTGGTGTTTGTCTTGATCTTCATTTACATAGATACTTGTTGTCCCCTGCATCATGGTCATATAGAAATCCTAGAGGCAAAATATAGTTTCTGTGATTGGTTTTCAAAGTCCTTGGAAACAATGTGAGTACTGCAGAGAATACAGTATGCTAGAATTCCCACCTCCCTTTGGAAGTGTTTAGTATTATTTTGAAGGAAATACCATATTTGCCCACATCTCAGGTCCATCCCTCCTTCTCCCTCCATTTTTTGCCCATGAAGGCTGCGGCTCTAATGCCTGTGTACTCTAAAACAATGGCAAGCCAATGCTGACCTCTCATCTGGGATTGCAACAAATGGACAGACACACAACCAGAAACAGCAGTCATGTAGGAGACCCAGGCAAGCATGGAGAGGAGATATCATGAGCTTTCTTTTAGTCCAGGGCTACCCTTAAAGCCAGTCCTGTGATCAGTAACTCAGCATCATGTGTGCTATGTTGAGATCAAGTTAATAGATGGCTTACATCTGGAGGTCTGGGAGGGGACGAGTCATATTCATGTCCTTCTTGCCCATAGGGATGTTGATTCATCTGAAGCAATGAACAAAACAGTGACAAACATCATCTATCAGCAAGTCACAAACAACTGCATGAGAAGCACAGGGCGGTGCGAAAATGTTCTGTTACTGAACAGCTCCAGAACTCAGGACATAGGGGATAAACAATTACAGAGGAGATAAAATTTGGGAAAACTTGGGAAAATATTTGACATATTTTCAACTGGATGCCAAAACACTGTTTCATTTGGAACAATCACAGAGTCCACTTGACACCTGCCCATGAGAATGACCTCGCAGAGGGGAAACCTCAGTGCCTGAGTGTTGCCTTTATTAGAACATTCAAAATCTACCTGGTCTCTTAAGAGGTGAAAACCCTTGCTTTTCCATTTACGCTCGAGGGGAGAAGAGAGGAGGGAAGGAGAGAAACTACATTGACCAACAATACCTACAGGGAAATCGTCTCCTTTTCTTGCTGAAGTAAGGAAACAAAGATTCACCAATGCAAAAAAGCTGGTCAAAACCATCTGTAAAGTGGTAGGGGAAGAAAAGGGACTTTTTAAGTGGAACTGGCAATGTCTGTCTGCCAGAATGCTTCATGGCATTCTTCCTCTGTGGGCAGGCTGACTGTGTCTTTGGTGGTGCAGATGACTTTTTCACCTCAGAGGAAAAAAGCATGATGCTACAGAAACTCCTAACTCTGGAAATCCCAGCACTGGGGATGTAGGCAGAGCATGAAGACCAATCCATGGGCTGGAATAAAGGAAGCAAGGGATCAAGCTAAACATACTATGAAACACCTTGGCAATGCTTCTGGAGCCAAATAACACCATTCGGAGTGAGAAGATCCCTAAAGGATCAACTTCCTGTAGGAAATGAGAGAGAAATCCACTGAAGAACAATGGTAACAGTTCATGGTCTTTTAATTTACTGCTATTTAAACAGACAACTTGGCAGTGCCCCTTCAGTATTTTAACATGAATTTCTCTTTTATTCTTACGAATCCTTCAACTTGTAGGTTGAGGTCTAGCCTTTGAGAGACAGAGCAGAGAAAACTGAAGAGCCAAGGGTTGTGCTCCTGAACTTCCTAAGAGCTGAAGAGGACATTGAATCAGGTTTCTGATATGGCGATCTATGCTCAGGAGCAGCTAGGCACCCAGGAGATAGAAGGTAGTCACCTGATTCCAGCTGTAGTTCTTCCACTGGAGAATACAGACCACTGCCAAGGTGACAGCAAGGACCAAGGCCAGAATGCTGGGTATTCCTGCAGCTACTCCAACCACCCAGGGTTCATACTAACTTACAAAGAAAGACAGTCCAGTCAAATGCATGCAGTGTGGTCCTTTAACACAGAGTTAGTAGCCAAGTGACTGGCTACCATGTAACAGCAAGAAAAGCCAATATGAGGAATAAACCTGAAGCCCTGGATCAAAACAGTAGCTTCCAGCCCAGCTGTACTATGCACTGGGGTGGACAGGGGAAGCAGAAGTTTGATTTCAGAGGGAAAAGGGAAAACATTCCATGTAATCAATTGCATTAAATAATGAAATATACTCTTAACCCAGAAGACCAATCTGGCTGGACAGTTGCATTTCCAGATGTATATGCAGGAGTCTAGAAATAGATTGTTATAGGACATTTACAAAAGAGGGTTTTATACAAAGCAAGCAAGGGGAGAAGCTAGGTGAGCAGCTGCAAGACTCCAACAACAGCATGTGGTCAGCAACACATGGAGCACCCAGCTGCACTCCGAGGTCACAGCCTGTACTTGCCAGTCATAAGCAAGAACATAAACTCTGCTTCTTCCAACAATGTCTCTGAAAGGAAGGAATATATGGTTTTCCTCAAAAAGGGGATTGAGGCTGAAAAAAAGCATATACAAAGCCTATACAAGAGATAAGCACAAATATATGCCAGCGAAGGTTGTACTCAAAAGGACCACAAAGGGGAGTGGGAAGCCCCAGAAAAGATGTGTTTTTGCAGAAGTCAGCTGCTCTCTGTCCTTCCCATGATGCTGGTGGCAGCTGCCTGCACTGCCTTGCCTGGATGCATGTGCAGGGCTCTAGCAAACCTGGTGTGCCCTAACACAAAACCCTCTGGCTTTTTCTCACCATTGCAAAATGTCACACTCGGCTCCAAACAAGCAGGCAGCTCCAGCAAAGAGGAAGTCCACCACACAGGCAGTGATGACAGCAGGTGCCTCTCTTGCTGTCCCCTTTCCCAGATTGATGCACCATCTCAAGCTGACATTGCTAGAGATGAGAGCTGCAGGACCCAGCACTGACCCCAGACAGCCATGGGGAGAGGGCTCTGGGAACAGGCCAGAGGTTGAGAGCTGGACATGGCTCCTCAAAGGCCACAGGCCAGATGGGTCTTCTCTGGCCCCTACAGGTAACTGATACTCTGTCTAATAAAGAACAGCCACGATCACTACCCACATCTTTCAGCAACTCAGCAGTGAGAAAATTACCCCTCCCCATTGCGAGGCAGGCTGTGGCTGGACTGATTGTATATGATGACTATGATTCAGCTGAAAAAAGCAACTGACCCATCCCTGGCTGGATAACTATGCAGTGAAATGCCATTGAACCCTGACTGGGAAGACGCAAAACCAGAAAGGGTCTGCACATCAGAAGAGAGACTATATTTCATAGTATAGCAAGCAGGAAGCTGGGATCAAAAACATCAGTTCTTTGCAGGCCCACAATTTTTGCAGGAAGAAAGAGAGAGAAGAACCTTGTGTCTTTTAGCAAAGAATTGGTTGTAACACATATCTTGAGTGTCAGAACATGTAAAGGACCCTCTGGTAACTGCTGATGACTAGTACACTTCTCCGGAGCCTCACCACCGCCTCTCTCACTGGAAGAAAACAGAAATGAAACCTGAAACGACACACACATTTCCTTTGGTGAAAGGAGCATTACAGGCTTAAGAAAGTAACTTCTACCTGGATTTGATAATTTTTAAACAGGAAAAAAGGCACAAATGCAGGAATCTGGGTACTTTTAAGACTCTTACCTTTCTTTATTGCTACAAAGTAACATCAGCCGCCTTAGGACAATCTGTCAGAAAATCCACAACACTCACTCATAAAAACAGAAATTTCTCTTTCAGAATTGCAGCCCCAGCTCCTACAGATAACACGATAGTTTCTCTTGCACTTGCTCAACCACTGATTGCTGGCAGGCAGGGACCTTCCCCTCTTTGGTGCCTATATAGCTCCATGGATAAGAACTGGTCAGTTCTTGGACGGAGCTGGCACAGGCTATGTGCCAGTCACTGGGTAGGGCTGAGGAAGAGAGAAAAAGATTGGGAGATCCCAAAGGGATGAATATAGGGAAGTGAAAGAAGATCAACAGAGGTTAGAGAGATCAAAGCCATTAATCTATTATTTCTGTTTGTATGCCATTAACAAGTAACTTTGTGCTGCACTCCTGTAGGTCTTCTCTCGATCAGGGAATGCTCATGGAATTAATTCATTATTACTTCTCAGAGAGGAATGTCACTTTAGCCTCCGAGTCAGCTAGCTGCTGGGAGGAAGGAGGTTCCAACCTCAGCCACTCTCACCTGGCCATTTTTAAACAGACACCAGTGCATTTCAGCTCCCAGGACAAGAAATCTCCTCAAGGAGGGCACCACTCTCCTCTTTGCTCCAACTGCCCTAAGACCAGGCAATACCTCCAGGACAGAAAAGTGGGGGCAGATGCTAAAATCCAAGCAGATATCTGAAACTATCTGTTGCACCACATGGAAATGCAAAGCTGAAGATGGGGACAGCTTGATTGATCTGGTCAGGACAGAGAATGGGAGGGCTAAACAGGCCAGGGAGCTTTTCAGCCAATAGATAGGCAGTCCAGTGGCCTCACCTCTCCCGCTCTCTGACCTCCTCCCACTACTTCCATCCAAAGAAGAGCCAACCAACTCCTACTCACCATTTCGCTCTTCACCCTGAGAAATACCTGCATGCAGTAACAGCAGACTGCCCAGTGCCAGGGTTAGTGCTTCTTTTAGGAGGAGTTTCTCTTCCTTCTAATACACAAACTGTGGACCCGCAAAGAGGAAGAGATGATGGCATTTCTCTTGGGCTGACTCAGACAACCTGGCTGGGTCCCTGCCAGGGGCAGGGTCTGGCATGCACCTGGGAAGCTGGGCTTCAGGGCACCAGAGACTCCACCTCTTCTCTGCCAGCTGCATGGCAAATAAGACAGCTTCTGGCTCCAAGAGTGTGCTTAAGGTGAACCACAGATCAGTCTGAGGGAAATCCTGCTCATGTTTCATGTCTTTGGGACCTGCTGATGAAGGCCATAGCCTGTAGTGTAAGCAAATGAGCCTCGTTCTTTGAAGTATACTTATGGACTGATTTCCAAATCCCTAATGTTTATCACTGCAGATCTGCATCTCAGCCCACTAAAGTCTGAGTGCAGAACATGAAACAATGATGTAGCCTTTTGGCTGACCAACTTGTTTCTCAGCCCCACTTACTAATGCTCTCTTGATTGCAAAAGAAAGACAAATCTAAAGGCTCACAGACAAGTCGCTTCCTGCAGAGAGTAAATCCCACCCGGTATTAGCAGAAGACACAAACAACAGTTGGCAGAACAAGGAATGTAATAAGAAATTTCCTCCCCTTGAGGAAGTGGAAAATGCATGCATACACCAGAATGTGCAACTGAAACCACAGTCTTTAATAAATGCAGAGACATTCACTTGTTCTGGGCACAGATACATTTATTACTGCCCCCACACCCTCCTCTCCTCCCCCTCTAAAAAATTATTTTAGTTAGTGAAATGTAAAACCACATAAAGACCAGAATACATACACACACATCAGAGGGTCTGGCATTTTTTTTCTTAAGAAAATTTCACATGTTTAGAATTATTGACTTTTAGGTCCAGTCAGTGCAGCAGAAATATTCTACATAGATCATTGGCTGAAATGCACAGTACAACAGTTGTGAGCACACTGTTACAAGAGACACCTGGATGAATGCTAATGAGTGTAGTACATCTGTCAAGCCACATTGCAAGCATCTGCAACAAACCAGTCTGGGGTAGATGGGAAATTACCAGAACATGGAACAGAGATGTTAAAGTACATGGAAAGCTGCTACGGTCACTTTTCCCTAGAGCCATTGCTGCCGCTAGAGGGTCAGGAAACTGCTGCTTGTCACCTGAAACTTGGCTGCTGTTTCACAGGGATTGACATCACATTTTTATTTCCAGACCTGAGTCACTGTGATTTTGCTTGAAGTGGAGCAAGGAACAGAAGGACAAACACACACCCCATCTAGCAGAGCTCACTTCCCCAGACCTGCATGGTCAAACAGCTTGAGATCAGAGGTCTTGTCTGTAAGAAGGCCTCAAAATTTGAAAAAAAGAAACAAAGCAGGGCTAAAAAACCCCCCAAAGACACAAACCAAAAAAGCAAAACAGAGATAACATGATTTTATACAGCCACAATAAAGCTATAGTCAATGGTACAGTAATGTTCACATTAGACTTATTAAGGCCTTGACTACTGGTTTTCTACATGCACATTTTATATACATATAGTCCTCTGTGTGTGTGTGTGTGTGTGTGTGTGTATAAATTACTTTGCTTTTCTTGTTCTAAGAAAGAAAATATTTTCATGCATTTGCTTCTCCTAGTATTCACAATACTTGGGCCATATCCTATTCAAGGATTTCTGGAGTGGGCTGTTTCTATTTATTATCCATATGAAAAATACCCTCATCTCCAGGAATGTCATTTGTGCCTGACAGTGGCATTGGCCCCGCACTTCTCCACAGTCATCCACCAGAGAGGTGTTACCCCGGAGCCTGACAGCACATCGGTTATGTAAACATAGTAATTCTTGGATTATAAATACTTTATTAAAGCCAACACACCTCATCTTTTAGCTCATAATTGCCCATGAGTGCCTTAATGAAACATTCAGAATAAAGTCTTCTTTTTTTCCTCCCATATCAACAGTTCAATGACAGTGGTTCTCCCAAAAGCACAGTTTTCCCTATTTTTTCCCAAAGAAGTGTCAAGCTACCTGTTAATTCTTCAAGCCTGTAGCTTGGTAGTTTCCATGAGCAAACAAGAGCATGTCTGAGCCTTAGAGCCCAAAGTGCTCTAAGTCACCATCTCACTTGCACCCTTGCCATGAAGAGACTGGGCCATGCACCAGTGACAAAAGGGGAGGAAGCAGAAACCAGAAGAGCTCTTCTGTTTAGTCCCATGCCTGCAGGTTGCAATGTTTGACAGGTTCCCAGAGTTCACCAGAGCTGACCTGTAGCATGGCCTGTGTCCCCCTGCCTCAGGGACACCCAGACTCATTCTGCCCTGGCATTTCCTTCGGTGAGATGCTCCAGCTAGCTGATGTTGCAGAGCACTCCTACATTGTGGTGGGGAGCCCTGGGGAGAGAGCAGCTCAGCTGTGAAAAGGAAGGGCTCACAGGGAAAGGCAGTAAGCAAAGGAAGCAGGGGAAGAAGGCTGATAAATCAGGCATGGGTGAAGAGGAGAGATTCCTTATTTTAGATACGGCCTGGACTGATGCCACAGCCCTCTGAGATGCTTTGCTTAGTAATGTAACTGGAGCATGCTGTCAGTGTTCCTATTACTAAGCCTTGCCACCATCACAGAGTCATGCCTTGCATGCCACCACATCATTTCCATGTCAGCCACCACCTTTCCCTTGGGCACTGCATGGAAGTACCTCCATTCGATGTATATCATGACAATTACTGCAAATCAGACACTGGGCCTTTCTCATTCACTGGGATCCAAGTAGCTAGCAGTCCTAAAGAGGCTGTCCCTGTCCCCTGCCTTGCTCTCCAATCACCAATAAGCAAGACGAGACAGAAGGAATGATGCAGGTCCAGCCATCTGGTTGTTCTCTTATTGCACAGAGTATTTTGGGCTGGTAGGGGAGAGTGGATGGCTCACGAAGTCCTACTGCGTGTCTGTCCACATCACCTGCACCAGAAAATATGTCCAGACAGCTCATGTGGATGCTTGGGAAATATCACCTAGAAACAAGACACGCAAGAGACGAAGGCTTTTCTCAATTCAAGTTCAGTCTTCACTCAGCCTCACGGCAAGTTGTGCAAAATACAATGTTTATGCCCTGGCAGGTACGATTAGAAGACAATTTTTTGGTCCTGGGTATATTAACAGGAAAGGGTCATGCTAATAATTGCAGAGGCAAACCTTTGAGACTGGATTTAGTTTTAGTTACAGAAAATACTGTACACTGCTTTTGGCCAGGTGCACAGAAGCTTTAAAGAAAAAAAAAGGACGAAGATCACAGTTAAATGTCTCAATCTTCATATGAGGAATGCCTGTGAGGAGCAGTCAAACTACTTTCTCATGTGCAACGCATCCTGAAATTTGGTACTTATGTATTGGGCATGAAAGCCTTTCTTGTTGATGGTGTCATCTGTATGGAATCGAATCATGACGGAATCCCCTGCAGAGTAGATTTCTTCCAGAGGCTGCAGAAAAGGAAAGAAGACAGTACATAGTGGTCAAGTCTACTCACTAAATAACTGTCTGCACTATGATGATAGAGTTTAAACTTACAGTGAAGACAGAATGGCCATAAACATGAAGACTGAGTGCTCAGTACCTCCTGCCCTGATCTGTCCTCCTAAGTGTATTCCTTGCTCTTTATGTTTGAAGGCTGATGACAGTCAAATCTACAATCCCAGTTCTTCCAGGGTTTTTTTCATAGGCCTTTCTAGATATTCTTGTTTCACTTGTCAGGTTTACTCTAATTTGTTGTTACCTTTTCAGGAAATGACACAATACAAACTGGATCCTGTTTGGCAGCTGAGGCTCTCCCAGGCTTCATTAGCAGCAAAACAACTTAGGTACTTATCTTACGTGACAGCTCTGGTTATATTCCACACTGTTGTGACCTGCTACAACCTCCTTGTGCTTCTCTGCTGGGCCAACACTTTCTCAGCCATTCTTCCTTTGTCAATGTGCAGGTAGGTACATTGCTACTCTGCTGCCCTAAAACTTCTTCACACTGATCTGCTATGCCTTTGTTTATTCTCCAGGTGATTTCCCCAATTTGTGAGGACTTCTTCCACATAGCTGATCCCTAATTGTCTCTCTTTAAATTCAGGAAGAACCTTTTCCATTTCATTGCTGAAGTCCTAGAGAAATCAAAACCAAATCCTCTGCTTTTAAAAACTACACACCATCAGTGAGGGTTCACGTAACAGTTTAGGAGACAGCATGCTATCCTGGAGTCAACAAGCAGCTCTGTAAGTCCCTTCACCATTCACCCTTGCCACAGCATAACTGCAACATAAATTGGCTTCAGGTAGGAAGAGACTGAGGATGAAACTGCCCTTTGGAAGCTGTTTCCCACATTTCCACAGCATTTCCGTGGCCAGGCTGGGGCACAGCAGTGCAGCAGTCTCATGCTGCTGTATACAACCCTGGGCTAGGAAGGGACTGTCAGTCAGCATGGTCTTCCAGCCAACCCTGTGCATCAGATAAAATGGCTGTGATCTACAGCCAAAGGGGAAGAAGCAAAACTCAGTTACAAAGTATTCTCATTACCAGTTTGTGACAGCTGTCCCTCTCAAAAAATGGTATGAGAGTATCCTTTCTTGCCACCCCCAGTGATCCCTAAAAAATGACCACCATCATGGCTTACCCCAGAGCCACAGAAGCGTCCCAGACGGGGTGCAGTGCTGTCGTAACCATCATAAATCTCCATGTAGTCATACCCACAGTCAGCCTCCTCCTCAATCTCGAATATCTGGAATATTAGCTCCACCCCATAACCATCTTCAGCTACAATCACCCATTCACAGCTGGCTTGACCTGGGTAGTTGTTGTCACCAAACTGAGCATGGGAATATAGCTCCTTAGTTTGTACTTCAGCCTTTAAGAGCCCACCACACTCTGAGGGAAGAAAAGGGCACAAAACAGTCTCTCAAAGGCCTTACCTCACAACAAAAAGACTCATCCCACTTTTGGGCCAGTCATGAGCAGAGAAGACCTCCAGCTTGAAGTACAACAGGGAAGGTAATTAAACACCACACCAAACTACCATAAAACACTGTATTCTCCAGTCACCTGTGAATCTAAAGACTCACATAGCTTAGAGGAGCTTGGTTGAGGAGCTAGAACATGCATGGAAAAAGGTGACCAGTTTAAACTGGCAGGATGGGGCTCTTGACACATTATACTCTGGGGAAATGTATTCTTTTAGAAAGCAATTGCTTTGTTCTTTGCACTTGTCCAGTAGCTGAAACTCTGACCCCAAGTATTTTGACAGCAGGAAGCTGAAGCACATCAGAAAACTGGGGAGCACAACAATCCTTTTCTGCCCACACAATACACAAAAGTAGCCCTGTGTTTGTGCAGAATGTGTGCTTTAACCTAGAGTTTTCCTGCAGCCAATGAGGAAGATGCCTCTTCACCAGCCTCTCATGCTCTGCAACTCAGAGCACATTTCACCTGTTTACAGTGGCGCAGATTTCAAAGAAGTGAATGTTGGTACAACACGCCCACCTCTGGGCTGCCAGAGATAAGAGGACCAAACTGTGTCTGTCCACAGCACAGCTCTGTTTCTACCATAATCAATCTAATTTGGGCCTGTTTAGTATGTGGGCCAATACATGGGCTAAATTGCACCACCTCCTTTTCCGATGGTTGATGTGGAACAGAAGGGATTGTTGCTCAACCAAACACCTCCAATTTAAACAAAGATCATGCACAGGAATGTCCAATACCAAGAGACTTCTGTGCTGTTATGGAAGCTGGTATTTATGGTATTGTGCCAGCAACAGTCTGGGAACTGAATATACAAGCACTTGCTTGTATATTCAAGCTCAGGCTAAGCTTATTTGGGAGAAAAGTGTGTCTGGTTTTGCCTAGTAAAAAATGCAGTGAGACTTGATGATATCTTACAGCACGAGGGTATTGGCAGCTTACCAGCTTACCTGTGCTGTGCTTTGCCTGGAAACCTCTTCTTTGCACAGAAGCATCAGAGTAAAACCTGAGGAACATCTTGTTGGTAGAAGCCACTACAGGGTCTGGTTTCTTGCTGCCACAGAAGCGGCCAAGGATAGGTGACTTGCTGTTGGGCCCATCATACATTTCTAAGTGGTCATAGGCACATTCTTGGTGCTGTTCAATCTCAAACTCATTGAAGGTCTACAGCAAGAATATGCAGAATTAAGATAGACATCTGTAAATCTGAGTATGCGATCTAGCAGAGGATGAAATGCCAAGTGAGAAACAGATCAAATGGTGCACCTGTCCCACAACCTAAAACAGAATAGTGTGTTCTCAGACAAGAGTGATCTCAGGGACGCAAAGCTAAGAATTCCATATCAATGTGCCACGTTGCCTTAGTTTTGCTGCCTCACATGGGTGCATGACAACAGTCATTAACTGCAAGCTTTATAAGCATTTATTTTTCCTGCTGGAAACCCTGCCCAGCACCAAATGGGCTGTTCTTCAATATTACTTCTCCTGAGCACAGGGATTACTTCCCCCAGTGTATGGGCCATCTGCACAACTTTGGGCATGTCCTGCCATTTCCATCAGGTCATGTTGTAAAATCGGCCCGATGCCTCTTCCTCAGAGACCTGGGGACTGGCTCATCCACCACCTTATGCAGATACGGCCCCAACAGAGTGGCTCACAAGGAGAGGTAGGGCTGGGAGGGCATGTTATTGCCTGTAAACAGAGGGCAATACTCTGCAGTTGTCATCTGCTGGAGTTTTCTCCAAGCTGCCTCTCCCCTGCCTTGTGTCCCACTGAGATCCTCTGCTCTTTTGCAAGCCAGGGCAGCCTCCCAGGACACTCTGCTCCGAGAGCCCCAAACAGGACCTGTGGGCATCAACCTCCCACTCACACAGTGGTTATGATAAGTCACTTCAGCTCCTCACAACCCAGTCAGCTTCTCCCCTGGTTACTCACCACTTTCACTCGGTGGCCAGGTGTTGCAGAGATGTCCCAGGTGCACTCTTTCCGGCTGGGGTACTTGTCAGGCCAGTTTGGACTGCTCATTGTTCCCTCTGCACTGCTCAGCTTGTGCTCACAACCATCTTGAGAGAGAGAGAGCACATTGAGGCAAATCTCACATGGGAACCGTGTGGTGTCCTACGTGCTCCCCTCTGCCCACTGAGACCCCTCAACAGGGCAGAGACAGGCAAGGCTTCAGGCACCCAACAAGGCCTTTTAGTATGACTGCATAGTTCTGGTGGGTTTGACCTATCCTCTTTTAGCTAATCTGACAGCTGGTGAGATAGACCATCTCATTCCCTTGGGCCTCATTAACCTTATCTACATCCTTACTCCCTAATGTATTCCCCTGCTCCTCCATCTCATCTGCCCTGTTTCCATGGCCATGGTGTCAACCGCTCCACTGTGTTGACTCTGGTGCTATCTCAGCCTTGCACTGTTTTGCCACCTTGGAAAGTTGAATCAGATCATGGAGAGATCATACAAGGACTAGACACTGTACACAGGAAGGCCATGGCAGCACACAGCAGGGGTAGGGGTGCAGGAAGAAAGGTAATTTTGGCACCAGTAAATTGTTAGATCAGCCCATCCCTTTTCTTTTGATAAACACAATAATTAAAAGAAGCAGAAGTGACCAGTCTAATCTCACAACTGCCCTTTTTGCTAGCCCAGCTTCTCATCCCCTCACTGTCCATCCCCCATGGCCATACAGAGGGCAAGTCTGGGCAGCGGGTCAGTACTCTATTCCTTTTCTTGGCAGTTTTTCAGCTAGCGGAGGCTTTTTCAGTGCCCTGGCCTGGTATGTTGCACACACTTCCTTCCAACACAGGGCGGAAAGCACCCTGAATCAAGCCGTGTTTGAAGTACCTTGGCTTTCCTGAGGGCAGGGTGTGGGGACCTTACCTTCTTTACAGTCATGGCCGTTGTCATGAAGCACGAAGCCATTTCTGCACTGGCATATATAGCTTCCAAAGGTGTTGATACATTCATGCTGGCAACCACCATTGTCTTTGGAGCATTCATCCTTGTCTGGGCAGGATCAAACCAACAAACACTGAGTTGAGAGTGAGACAGACTATCACAGTCCCCAAGAGCCCTATACCCAGGCTGGCAGATAGCAATGCAAACCTCCAACCTCTACTGCTGGATTAGTCTAGTCAGCTTTTTAACCTAGATACTATTATCTTCAATTGTCTATCATTTAATAAAATGCATCACAAATGTGTTTTATTTTATAATGTAAGTTTAATAAAGACTCCTGTCTAAAAGAAACCTATAGCAAAGTCTCATTCTTTTAAAATAAAGTTCAGAAAAAGTATTACACAAATTCACTAGCCTAGGCAAAAGTCTACTGGCCAGTACTTTTATTTTCAAGTTCCTATGTGCTCTAATGAGCTTTCATTTTTAAATAGCTCTGTCTGAAAGCACAAACAGCCAGATGGTGAAGAAGATATAAGGTATGAGCTGCTCTCTGAAGCTGAAATATGCCCCAGTGGATGTTCAGGACTATGCATTCCTCAGTCTCACTGTTCTGAGCATAGGATCTGCTTATGGTTTTCAGTTCAATTTAACTTGTGAGCAGTTTATCTCTAATTTTTCTTGGGACAATGCCCTCCCTGGATCTCATTAACTTCATCTGTCTTCTCACTCCCAAATGTATTACTATATGAAACATACCCACCTCATCCTTCCTGCCATAGCCCTGACTCTACTCTGCACCTGTCTTAATTCAAGGCCATTTTGCCTGATCATCCTCCTCAAACTCATTAATACTTCTTGGTCTCTGGTGAAAAGACAGCATAAAATTGAATTTCTACTTCCAAATGATATTTAATCAACCTCCAGAACTACCTGCCAGCAAGGTACATAATTGACACGACATATTCAAAATAGAGGATGAGAAACTTCCACCAGCACACACTGCTTTGATGCAAATGATTGCTGTATTGAACACTACCGGAAATTTTCTAAATCTAGTTTCAGAGAAAAAAGCTTTCCTTTAATAACTCTAGGGACAGAGATAACTTCTAGAATTGAGTTCTCTATTGTTTTCTGCTGTGGAAGGACTGGAGGCATTGATACAACCCATGCATCTTGCTGACACCACACTATGAAACTGGACCATACACTGAACAGGGAAACCAAGACGAAGGTAACACAGCACAGAGCAACTGTGTTTTCAAATGCAACTAACCATGTCAGGCTCTGCCTGGTCTGACAGGAGGTTTAAGAAAATTCACCAAAACCAAGAGGTCAGAAGAGACAGCTAAGCAGGTGAAAGGATATAGCCACGTACCAGAGAAGTAGTGAACTTTAAAGCCTTTCTTGGAGACTGTGTTGTCTGATTTGAACTCCAGTCTCATGTTGTTGCCATATGATGTGATTACTTCAGGCTTCTCTGAGCCACAGAATTTGCCATGTAGCTTGGAGTCAGAAGCCAGCTCACTACGAACCTCAACATAGTCATATTTACAGACCTGACAAAAGAGAAGATTTTTCAGCTCTGTGGACTTGGAACAGAGCATTTCAGAGGAAGGGGACAGAGGCTTCACTAAGGAACAGAAACAGCTCAAACACACTCCTAACCCCCCCAAAAATCTCCTCTGTCAGTTTTTTCACCGGTTCCCTTGCTGCCTTGAAGTATGGGTGCATTTATCAGAATAGCAAAGGTTCCATTTAATTTAGCTAAAATAATTACTCCCACCTTATCCAAGAACCTGACAGTGTTAAATGAACTTCAGCAGCCTACTGAATTAAGGAAGTGCCACTGCACCCATTTACAGTGGGGAAAATGAGACCTGAATGCTTTGTTCAAACTCTATCCTGCCCTTGGCAGGGCAGTGAACAGACTTTTACTGGTTATTTAATTTATCCTTGAAGAACTCTACTTCATTGTTCATGTCCAATTATTTCCTGCAAAGGCAGGACTGGGGAACTGGGGGATGGTATACCTATCAGAGATGGGAAATAGCTAAAATTATGCAAAACTGGTAGAGAAAAGAAGTCCATTGTGCTGGTTTTGGCTGGAGTAGATTTAATTTTCTTCACAGTGGCTAGAATGGGGTTGTGTTTTGCATTTGTGCTGAAAACAGGGTTGATAATATAAAGATGCTTTTGTTATTTCTGAGCAGCACTTGCACAGTCAAGGCATCTTCTGCTTCTCATACTGTTCCACCAGCAAGGAGGTTGGGGGTATGCAAGAACTTGGGAGGGGATAGAGTCAGGACAGCCAGTCCTACTGACCAAAGGGTATTTCAGACCATATGACATCATGCTCAGTATATAAAGTGGGGAGAAGAAGGAGGAAGGGGGGACATTCAGAGTGACAGTGTTTGTCTTCCCAAGTAACCATTACATGTGATGGAGCCCTGTTTTGCTGGGGATGGCTGAACACCTGCCTGCCCATGGGAAGAAGTGAATTAATTCCTTGTTTTTCTTTGCTTGCTTGCATGGCTTTTGCTTTATCTATTAAACTGTCTTTATCTCAACCCAGGAGCTCTTCTCACTTTTACCCTTCCGATTCTTCCCCCACTCCACTGGGGGAGAATGAGTGAGCAGTTGTATGCTGCCAGATGGTGTTAAACCATTACACCCATTTATAATAGAACAGCTTCAATCCTTCCACTCTACAGAGAAATCAGATCCAGACTTCATGGAGAACAATCACTGTTATTGGCATAATTATATCAAGGGTGGGAAAACAACTAGAAGCTCCACCAGTAAGACAGAGCCTCCTCGTCCTTGTACCCCAAGGATTTATCCAGTTCTCAGTTAGCCAATAGTCCCACCTCTGAGATGCAGGGACTGGTTACGTACATCATTGCCTTCCAGCTCAAACACTTCGAACTGCAGAGAGATCCGGTACTGGGCTGGAGCTACCACCTGCCAGACGCAGTTTTTGTTAGTAGGATATTCCTTGGGCCATCCAGGGCTAGTAATGGTCCCATTGAGCTTGGTGATGAAGCCCCCACAGGCAGCTGGAGAGGCAATAAATGAACACAAGTTTTACTTGGTTCTGCTCAGACACACAGATTGGGCCACAGTGTTAACTAGGAGATGAATCAAATTCAGGTTGCTGGCACATTTGAAATCCCAGCCTCCAGAACAGGTTTAAAATGCTGGGAAATATGAAGAAAACAGAAACCTCACCTGCTATACGTTACCAGTGAAACACACAGACTCTGGCTATGGCCCTGAGAGCCACGATGTAAGACTGATCTCCTTTTCAATCTCTCTTCTTGGACTTACTGTGAATCAGTTGACTTGACATGCACAAGACAGTTTTAAAGGCCAGTTTGGTAAATTCACCTACAGTCAGTGCTACAAACCTTACTATTTCAAGCTTAGCAGTAATGGAATAATTACAAAATAATGGAATCCTAGGGAAGACACCCCTGTCAACTCTTCGGTGGCTTATTATAAATGGACTGCTTCTTCTCTAGGGAAAACAGATGATAAAGTCAAAGATTTAGCTTTAATATCCTGTTTCCTTTAAAAATTTAGGACATTTCAGCTTCCTCCTCTTGTGAGAGGATAGGGCTTTTACACTGAAGGAGTCAACCTCAATTTGCTCTTTTGCTACAAAACTCTATTTGCAATGAAGCCATTTTTTTCTATTTTTCTTGCTCTTTCTCGATACAGCCACATCTTCAAAACCCACAGGGTCAAAAGCCTTCTGTGTCTTGTTCCCAGGACCATTTCGCATTAAGAGAACTAACCCAAGGGAACAGCTTCAATATAAACAGTATGACAAGCAAGTGTGTCTGGAGAAACAAAAGCATTTTACTCTGATAAAATTTGCTGCATTTTCAAAGACTATCCTTTCTGTATTGCCCACAAATGAAATTTAAAATAGAAGGTTAAGAGTGAAGTTCAAAAAACGTTTGCCAAGTTATGGTGACTTGCCCAAGTTATCCTGGCTTGCTCAAAAATTGCAAGAAATCATTTAAAAAAAAATAAGGCAAAGCTTCCAAAAGCCTTTTGCACACACCCAACTCTGCCCTCACCGAGTCAATAGCACTCTTCCCCAAACCGTTTGATAAAAGCAGAAGTCAGGGCAACCTGGGTGACTTTGAGAGCACCGTTCACAGCAGGTGGAACTCCCTACATGACTCAGCTGACAGGCAGAGCTATGAGACAAGAACAAAGGGTGGATTCTCAGCACACCAACAGCTGTACTGTTGGTAGGAACAAACACTTGTTGCATGTGATTAACTGCATAAATAGAAAGCTGACACAAACAGTTTCTATTGAAGACATGTGCTTTTTTTCCTCCGTAACAGAGCAGGGGATTTGACTCCTCAGTATGGAGAATGTCTGTTTTGCATGCAGACAAAACATTGATATTTTATTATACAAAGTAAATATTTTTCAGCAAAAAACTCCCACCTTTAGATTTATCTACTTTTGGGCCACTCAATGGTTAAGTTGTAATGCCTACTCTCCCTTCTGCTGTACTGTGGGAGATCTGGTCTGAACAGCAATCTCTGGCCATGAGGGACAACTGGTTTTAGCAATGTTTAGCAGTAGAGAATCAAAGTATTTTCAGTTTTTAACCAAAGCTTGTTTTTCAATGGAAGATGTTGACAAAAAGAAATTTTTCAAATCGGGGAAAATAAACTGAAACAAAGAGGATGTAGGGACAAGGAAAATCATCTCCAAGACTGTTCAATTTCATTATGAGCTGTAGTACCCATCCTATAAAGAGATGCCTCAATCTGTAGGTTACTTACCTTCACAGCTCTTTTTATCAGCTGTCAACTCATAACCAGGTTCACAGGTGCATTTGTAACTACCTAGTGTGTTCTCACAGTGCTGCTCACACCCACCATTGTCCGGCAGAGAACATTCATCCATCTCTGTCAGAAGAAAACCAGAACAAGTCACACTTTCCTGACCACCCAAACCCCCTCATATTCCTCAGGCAACACTTCTGGACAGAAGGAACAGAGCACTAGCTGCTGAGCTGAGCACATGGAGTGGGCACTGCAGGAAACCTCACAAATGCTAAAGCACTCCTAAACACCAAACTGTAAAGGACTACAATTATTGTTACTAGTCAATAGTGCTTTTTCTAGACAGGAGCAGGGAAATACAGACTCCTGTAAAGACTTTACTTCCTTTTAGTTCTCATTTGCCTTTTTTTTGTTTTGTTTGTTTTAAATTCCTCATGCTCTTGAGTGACTTGAGCTGCCAGAAACCAGCCCATGATGGTACTCACAGGAATGGAGCTGAGGGAGGTCACACTCCACTGAACAGGATGCAGCTAAAGAGCTGGGAGGACATGCAAGTAGTTCTACCTTTTTACAGGCACATGAAGTCTTACTATCCTAGACTTTGAAGTCAGGCTCTTCAATTACATCTCAGTAACCTGAGCTGACATTTTAACATACAGATAGCCCTGACCCCCGGTTCCACATGCATCCCTTAATAGATGGATCTACTAACATGGCTGTGGTGGGTTGATCTCAGCCAGCAGTCAAACTCCCACCCAGCTGCTGGTTCACTCCCAGCCCCAGCCCGCTCCAGTGGAACGAGGGAGAAAACAGGAAGAATAGGAACAAGAAGGCTCCTGGGTTGAGACAGGCAAATTACCCACTAATTACTATTGAGGGCCAAACAGACCCAACTTTGAGGAATGTAATTTAATTTATTGACAATTAATATAAATATTTCAGCACTGGTTTAGGTATTGGGATACAGAAGCTGAAAAAAAAACCCAGTTAAAACACTTATGGAAAACACCTTTCTGTTCCCCATTCCTGGCTCAACTTCACTCCAGACTCCTTTCCCCCCATCTTGTACCACCACGACTTACACTCAGTCCCTTTAGGAAAGCCATGAGCATGCAAAGGCAGGAGGAGATGGGGAGCCATAGTCTGTACATGACTCTGCTGCTCCTTCCTTCTCATACTTCCCCTCTGCTCCAGCATAGGTCCTCCACGAGCAGACAACCTGCTGTTATATATTTTTTTGTTCCCTCCTCTTCTCTCTCCCTGTAATTTTTAACCTATCTTAAACATGTTTTCACAGAGGTGCCACCAGTCCAGCTGAGGGGCTCAGACATGTCCTGCACGGGGTCCACTGTGGAGCCAGCTTGAACTGTGTCTGGCATAGGGCAGCCACTGCAGCCCCACTGCCAATGCCTTGACATGCCCTATACAATGTTCCCATAACAGTTGCTGCTGTGTAGATGAAATAGGAACAGTCTTAACTAGATTATCACTGTAGGTCCCTTCCAGCTGAAATATTCTATTTTCTTCTATTGGTAACACTGTCTTCTTGCAAAGCTTTTCTGCAGTCAGGAACCCCCACCGCAACAGTCCAGTGCAAATAGATTTTGTTTTCTGGTTTCTCTTTGTGGATTCACTATGAAGGAAGTAGAGTATTTCTTTGCTGTGCCTTGCTTAGGTACAGCTTTAAGAGTTCTAATCTGGCTGTTAAAGCACTTGGTTGAGAGAAAAGAGAGGCTGCAATTTCTACGATCATCAAAAATCCCTGTGGTCAGTCTTCACTATGGGAAGGACATGTCCTGGATATGGGCAGATATATTTTGCAAAGTACTGTTTTTCCTCTAATATTTGCCATGAAGAAGAAAGACAAAACAACGTGTCAGATAAGCACATAGCTGCTAACATTCCAACCATATACAAAATAGCTTCAGTCATACAATTTGTTACCAAAATGAAGAAAACTAATGAAGAGTAATCCTAGAGCCTTCCCTTGAGATATACCTGATGGGGTGGATATGAGGTAATTGCACTTCGTATCTCCCTGACATTGCTTCTTAGATGTGACCAATGGCTTACCCTGTTCTGAGCTGTTTCCAGGTTAATTTTCTCTGAAAAGTTAGAAATTAACACTGCATGTTCTCACAAAGCATAGAATTCAATTCCATCCTTAACTCTGTTTTTTTTTTTTTAAGCTAAGTCACTTTCCTTCATTGTAATACATGTAATTGAAGCTCTATTACATTCATAATTCATTAAGGCAAAGTTGACCTATCACTTGGTCAGATTTGGGTGACAGTCTGAAGAGGGCCTGCAGAGCCATCTAATTTGCTTCTTTACTTTGTTCATTAAGTATCTGAGAGTCACAATCCCTCTGGACATGGAGGTACAGTTTGCAGACTTTAGATCCCATCTTGAAACTCCACATGTAGCCTGCAGGTGTGTGTACCCAGCTTTGGCACACTGACACCAGCTCTGCCCACAACACTACTGGCTGGAAATTGTGTAGCTATGCCTACTGTGATGTTTGGTCCAAGCAAATACTCTTCTCCTTAGCTGAATCTACTGGCATGGATTTAGAAACAATCCATTTAAGAGCTACACCGTTTCTGGGTGAATTACATGAACTCGGAACAGACACTGGAAGATGTAGCCTGCCAGCAAAAACTGTGCAGGAAATACCTATGTCTGCAATTGTACTGGTGTGCATTTTTAAAAAAAAAAAAAAAAAAAAGGAAATTAATTTATTTCATACCATCTGTATCACAAAGAAAGTACCTCAGGTTCAGGTGTATAACTTTCTTCCCCTACAAACGTGCAGGAGAACCTCAGATTCTAGAGAATGGCTTGTGTCTCCACATAGTTCTAATCCCTGAAAGACATCTCTGCCACAGTCAGCCTGCACTGTTTGCTGCTGAGAGAAGCCAGAATGTCTTCAGCAAGAAGTACTCTTTGTGTTTTTATGGAACCTGAAAAAATTAAACAAGGAAGTCTAGACACCGGGAGAATTGTTCAGGGACTGGAATTAAACATCACAGTGTTTGCCAGTGATCTTGCAATCACCCTTTGTCACAAGTTCATTAAGATCTCTCAAATGTACAGGGCAATGTACTCCGTGAATTAGACTTTATTTAACTATTTCTTTTTTTCTGCACACAAATGTAGGGCTAAGAATTATTGGTTATAGATCATGAAATCTCACGATATGAATGGTGAAGAAGTGAATTCATGTGACAGACTAGTCTGAACAAAGGGGATTGAGCCCTGACATATGTGTTTGTTGTGTTTCTTAATGAGCTCATGAGCTAAAGTTTAAGTCACAGAGTATATTCTCCTGCAAATTTGAGAAACCTATATGGACCATGACACCCTTAACACAAGAAAAAAGTTAAAGCAGAAATAAATAAAGGACTTTTGCAATCCAAATACTGGCATTGCAGCTATTATTTATGTAGAACTGTCACTGACCCTAAGAGAAACATGACTGTCTACCTTGCAGCAGTTCTGCAGGTATTTTCCCAGGTGGTTAGATATTTGGTTCTTGCCTCTATCAAGTCACCAGGATGCTGGTAAAGCACCAGATCTTAAAAAAAAAACCCAAAACAAAAAAACTTAGTCTTACATCTTTCTGAAGAGAATCTCCATTTCGGAACACATTTGTCTCCTAAAGCACTCAGATTTTTTTTTTCTGGGACTCCACTTGTATTCAGATTTATCATCACTCCAGAGGCTTTTTTTGGAATACAACTTAAGCAGTGATTTGTTTTTAATACTCTTCATACAGTATTACTACCTTATCTGAAAATGTCAGTGTCCCCTGGCATGGCTAAACAGAGATGACGTTCTGTCCAGCTGTGCCACACCAGGTGTTACTGCCTGTGCTGATACTGGCCCAGCAGGCTTTCTTTCTGCCTTAATCAGGAAGGTGGTGTTCATGCCTCAGCATCAAACCCCTATACACTCAATGCAATTTGCATATAAGTTTGATATTGGCAGTTGCACAGACAAATCTAACAGCTCTTAACTACAAGTAGATACAATGATAATTAGTAATTTGGGATGGCAGTAGTTTAAGGGATGAATCGTACCCAGGTTTGACTGTGAGAGGTACTAGATCACATACCTTTAAAGAAATTTGCTGCAAAGCCTGCTTTATTGATGGTTGCGTCAGATGCAAACTTCATCCACACTTTGTTTGAACTGGATTTGATGTCATCTGGCTTCTCATAGCCACAGAAGTGACCAATGAGAGGGCTGTGTTCAGTGAGGCCATCCCGGATCTCCAGGTAGTCATAAGAGCACGCATCGTGCCATTCAACCTGCAATAGAAAAAGTGTGTGCCTGTACCTTGCTAGTATGGGTTCTTCAAGCCAGGCTAGCTACCCAGAGAGACTGTGGCCAGAGATCAGCTCCCCATACAACTGGCTACAATGAGGTACTTGCCTCATGGCTGCCACTGAGCTTTCCTGCAGTTCAAATTGCATTGAAGTCTAGGCACACCTCAGTTCTACTGCTATTTCATGGCTATCCTCTGGTGAAACCCAGGCCCTAACTGTCTACAAACTGCTTTTCCATGAGAAGTTGTAAGAAAGAGAACAGAAAAACTACAAAGACAATGGTTCCAGCAATAGCTGTGGGGTCACAGCTAGGAGCTAGTGGTATCAGCCCTACACATGGTAAGTGTATCCAAGCCAAACCAGCCTACGGGACAGATGGGATTTATGCACCAACCAAGGTCCTGTCCACTCCTGTCTGTGACTTACACATCTATTCTCAGACCACTGGGAATCTAGCTACGAGTGTAAGACATCCTATAACCAACAGGAGAAAACCTTTTGTGAGCTCTTCAAATCCCATCCGGGAACATGATGTTTCTTTGGGGAGTCACCTCCTTCAATCTGCCAAGTCCCAGTGACACCAAAAAGAGTTTTTTGGCTAGATTGTGACCATTTGCCTTCATTTGACCAGAACGAAAGTTTAAGGACTCATGAATCCCTATTTAACACCATCAACAGTTTTGAGCCCGTTCTAATTCTTTTTGTCTAAAGTAACAGCTTTTGAAAACTCAACATATTTAAAACCTGGCTTCAAAATCCCTGAGCAAACTTCTGGTGAGAATAAATGATACTCTGAAGTAGTGAAGGGATTTAAAAAAAAATATTCTTTACACCACTTTCTTCTTAATTTTAAAGGACCTACAGAGGCAAAATAATATCTGCAACACAATATACAATGACATTTCTCACCTCAAAGGCTTGGAATGTGATTCCTATGTGAAAACCTTCAGAAACCGTGATTTTCCAGATGCACTCTTTGGAAGGTCTGTAATCATCTGGATAATTGGGAGATTGGATCTGGCCAGCATCTTTGTGAATTTCTCCACCACAAATAGCTTTATAAAAAAGAAACAGCAAAACCACAAGATTGCAGGTTTTCCAATAGGTTAAGCCTGCTCCTCATTCAAATCTGTATCAATACCACTTGCTATACAAAGGCAACACACAAGTCATGGAAATTCTTACAAATCTAACACCTTGTCTTAGTCTCAGTGTTTCCTCTCTTGCTGTGCCAATGTCCTTAGAAGGTGAACTCACTAGAACAGAGAATATTTAGGAATTTGTGTGTTTCATACTCCTGGTTGCCTTCTTATCTGCTTAGAAACTGCTACCACAACTAAGAATCAAGAAAAATTGGCAAAACTCCTCAACAACAAAACCCCAAAAAATAAAAATAAAGTTGCAAATCTAATCGAGCCACACGGTGGCAATATTAACAAGCACAAGTCGAGCTGTTCGCGACCAGATAATCAAACTGACTGCTGTGCAGTTTCAGTGCCAAATGTGAGAATGAGTAAGTTTAAAGATGAAGAACAGAAAATTTAATGAAAATACATTTTAATAGAAAACTGGTAGAGACCTCAAAGACAACAGCACTTCAACAAAATTGTCTGCAAGACTACATAAGAAATTAAAGCAAGATCACAGGCTAAAACCTGTGTTACCCCATAATGCATGACACACGTCTACCAAAGACATAAGAACATTTTGGCTGTGTTCAAAGTCAAGCAAACAAAAAACCACCAGCAGAAAGTACTAGAGAGATGGTACTGCAGTGACACCTGCCAGACATCAACGATTCTCACCCTTGGGTTCTCCCCACAATGCACTGCATTAGCAATTCAGATGTGGGTCTCCCTATAGCATCCTGTAAATGGCTTGCATTGGGTAACTGTCTTGGTTCTGCATTGTAAGCTGCTAATGTAACATGGTTAAAAGCATAGTTTCATTAGTGCAGCGCTAACCTCTTTCTTAAGAGATTCAGTGCTAAAGCACTACCAAACAGTTGCATCGGAAGAGTCAGTTGCAGAGCACAATTTAGATTGCAATTTGATTTCACACATTCGGAGCTACAAGTGGTGCTTGAGAGAAGCTTTGAGGGACTCTTTAAAGAACTGTCTCCTCCACCTAACAGAAAGAGGACTATAAGAGCAGAGAACTGACTTTTTTTTTTTTTCCAAGAGCCATAAAACTGACAGTCAACAAATAATATTTTCTCCATTCACTGCAGTAGTTCACACTGAATTTCAGCTGAGCATCAACTATACTTGGAAAAGCCTTACTGCTAAATGGAAAAACATCTGCTGACAGAGCCTGACAAGGCAATAACAACGACAAATTTGGGGCTGCCAGCAGTGCTGTAGGGCAAAACTGACAATATCTTCCCATATGGAAGCTTATGAAAGAACAAGGACAGAATGACTGAACTAAAAGGACACTTTCACTACATTAATTGTCATTTAGTATCAAGTAATTCTACCATCATGTGGCTACATGCTTCTGCTTCTTTCCTTGCATCTTCTGAAAACTTTAGGGCCAAGACTCACAGTAATCCGAACCCAAAAATCAGTCCTAACCCACAGAGCTTCCAGCAAAGTTCAGATGCACGAGCAGTTACATGTATTCTCACTAAAGCAGAAGACAGAGAAGCAGTGCTAAAACTCACTTTGGGCTTTTCAGTATGTGAGGGAGGAGTTCAAAAGAAAAAGAGGAACTAACAGCAACACAGAAAGATTCTGGACAAAAATTGATAGCAAATTAAACATTTATGGGCAATCCCTCCTGGAAATAAAAATTACCTTTATTGCTTAAGCACAGAAGTCACAAAACAGCTAAGCAAGCCATGTGACAATGGAGGAAAGAAACAAGCCATTACCAGAGCTTGCTTTAGAGGGAAATAGTGATTAAGGAAAAGTTTTCAAAGATCTCCTATTTCAGCAAATAAATTATGGAGAGAGATGCAGATAATCTCAGTACCTGCTGCTCAGACAAGAAGAGGCTGAGGTAACAGAGGAACTATGCAATGTGCCATAGCTATTTCTGTAGTACAAGCTGGTGCTTGCCCTCAGGCATAGCCATAGATTTCATTCCTTTCCAATGGGAAATTTCTTGCAGGAAAGGTTTATATAAAAAGCCAGTCTTGAAGAGGCAGGAAAATATGAACAGTTGGAGTCTGACCACTAGATGCACATTCCACTTCCAGTTGCTCTATTGAAAAGTCAAGTGAAGCAAGTATTGCTCATATTTATTGAACCTTCAGGGATCATTTATTTATCAACAGGAAATACGGGAAATTATCAAGAGAAAAGAAAGTCACTTTGCAAAGTCACTTTGGAATGTAGCCAAGGTCAAATTTTTTTTCTTCCAATACCATTTAGCAATATGAAGCATGGTGCCATACACACTAGTTTAATCACTTCTAATTCCAGCAAACTACCATAAAAAGGATGTTACAAACCACATGGTCCAGGCAACAGCTGCTTTGCAGAAGAGATATTAAAAAAAAAGAAATCAGGCAAGCTACCTCTGTCTCTGGGGCAACAATTGCTGCAGAAACCAGATATTTCTCATGTGAAACAGATTTGTTAGTCCCATACTGCTGTGAAATCCTCATGTGCTTTATTTTTACTTCCCCAACAGTCCCATGTTTGCTTCACTTCCCTCTGTTAGTATCATTATTCATGAGTTTATTGGACACTTGGGCACTGGGCTTCCAGCATCATATTTGTTCCTGTGGCTGAAGAAAGAAGATGATGCAATGTTGGTACCAATACAGTCAATCTCAATACTAGTGACAACATTGGTACTTCTAAGAAAATGCCTGTTGCCCAGAAAATAATGAAGGCTTTTAATACATTTTAGAATCATTATTGTAAAAAAATAAGCATATATGGAAAAGTGATGCTACTGATATGTAATGACTGTGGCAGTATTGCTCCTCCTCTGAAGTGGTTTCATTATCCCAGTGCCACACAAGTTTCTAAAGTATCTGACCTGTAGAAAATCTGACATGCTAATTTCCAATCTTCTGTAAGTAAAACATACGAGGGAGAAACAAAAGAACAATCTTTGCATTTGAAGAAAAAAAAAAAAATCAAAGAACACTCAAGAAAAAAACAACACCCCAAGACAAGCTGTATTAAGTGATATAAAATGTATTGCCCCAAACAGAACTTTGCCCGTTAAAATAGTGAAAGAAACTCCAGCTACAGCCAATGCTGCAGACAGAACCTGACCTATGTATGGAAGCTATTGCTTTGTTTTGCTATCCTGTTGTGACCCACAAAATGTGATGATCTTGTTGGAAGATCCACACCTTGTCTACTGAAACAACCCACAAAATCTGCCAATTCCATAAATACAAGAGCATGGCTGTATCTAACCACACGTGCAGGAGAACTCCTGCTCAACCCATAAACCCCCTGCATCCTGTTCTGTCTGCTTCATACAATGTGACAAACTTCTAGCTAAGGGCTGTACCTTCATAGACCACAAAGAAGCCTTTGCCCAGGATGTTACTGCTGCTCCGGAACTCGATCCACAGCCTGCTGTCCGTGGATATTACTGGTTCAGGAATCTTGTCACCACAAAATCTACCTGCAAGGCAGGAAAGAGACAATGAGGATCTCCATGATCTCCTGGCTGATGGACAGCATAGTGTAACACCTACCTGTGGCTCCAGGAAGCAAAGAGTCTATGGTTAAAGGAGCTGTGCTTTTGGAAAACACCCCTTTCATTCCCATCACATGTGCTTTTGAATAAATTTCTGTGTCCCCTCTCCATTAATTCATATTCTTTTCAATTATTAAATGAATGAAAGTTCTTTTCAGATGTGAGCAGAATCCAGTAGTCACAGATGAAGCCTCTATTGCCCTGGCAAATTCAAAAGGGATCATGTTTTCATCACATACTTGGGCAAATGAGCTTCAGTGGTGGGGAACTATCCCCTGTCCCCACAGAGATGTGACATTAGGGAATGTCCTGTCCACCTGCTAGGCCTCGGAAAATCCTTCAGCATTTTGCACCCAAGAGCAAATTGTCCAAGTCAAACTGAGGGCAAGACGTGGCCAAGCTGATGAGAAAAAAACCACCCCTTTTCTCATTCTCTGCTCAGCTCCTCCCAGTTAAGCTTCTGCAGTCATTCAACCTCAAGAGAAAGAGACCAAGAGCCTTTTAATTCCATGGTTCCCCCAGCTCTAAGCTCTCTGGCATGCACTAGCACTAGTAAATACCCAAATTCTGCCATCAAGGATGATTTCTAAAACAGAACAGCTGCAGATGCATGTGCAGCCCAAACAACCTCAACAACCCCAATTTGGTGCCCCTCTACCTATTCAAGCCAGACGCTCCTCACAGAAAGAGCAAGCACCAAGTATGCACTGATAGTCAGGAACCTGCACTTGGGTCAGCAGCTTGCACAGCACAAATACAGTTTTTCATTTCAGCTGACACGAGTAGGGCTATACACTGAATGCCACATGGTCTTGGCACCCCATCCAACCGAATTCCAGGGGGAATTTGACAGAGTTGGAGAGCTGTTCTTCAGGTTGAATTCAGTCAGGACAGTGGTGATAGGGATCCTGGTCTTCCAACACCAGGCAAAGGCATCTTTAAACAACCCCCACTGGTTAAAAACCTGGTTAATGCCTTACCTGCAAGGTACCTTACAGCCTCTTAGTTCCCATTACCTGGCTGGGAATAGTAATTTCACCACCAACTTTTTTATCTTGAAAAGTCACCCATCCAAATATTATCTTGGACTCAGCTTTACTCAGCTATGGCTGTGCCCCCAAGCTGTCCAGTGCTGCACATCTCCACTCCCAAAGGGAATGCTAAAAACAGCATCAGTGCTGCAAAGCTCCTTCCTCTGGAGTCACTGAGCAACTGGCTCCTGGATTTAGACTTGGAGTTTAACAAGGGTGTCAAGAAGAGGAAAAGCAGATGAGGAACGAGAACGAGCAAGCTCCTCAGAGTGTGATAAAGGGCCCATTCATAAAAAGTTATACACCATTTAAAGGCTGGGTTTTCACACACTTCCCTGGGAAAATATGCAGCACACATGTATTTTTTCTCTCCACAAGAAGCCCATGCTTTCACAATTCACACTAATCCCCCTTCCCACCCCCTGCTGAATTGCCGTCTGTCTGCCTCTTCCGAGCTAATTTCATGGGCTCAGCCCCATGCGGGAGCCATGGCCACTCATGCAGCGTCTCCTTCCAGATGGAAATGCTCCCAAGTCCACCTGCACGAGGGGTTGGGGAGGTGCTTGGCTTCTGAAATACCTTTAAATTACTTTAAATTGTTTAAAATAATAAGGAGCTAAGTTGCAGCTGCTGGAGCAATGTTACCTGGTGCATGTGCAGCCAGAGAACAGCAGTAAATGCTGCCAAATCCAAAACAGACAGGAAGCAGTAAAGCCGGCTGCCAACTGCACTGAAAGGTAGGCCCACAGAAACCTGGAGAGCAGCACAGCTTCAGCCTGAGCACCTTATGTGGTACCAGGGCTAGGATGTCCAGTGGGGCCAAGGAGAGCACCCAAACCTCCTTAAACCCTCTGACCCAATCCTGTCCTGTGCCGCAGCATGGGTCACAGCCCCTCTAACATAGCTGGGGATGCTACACAACCAAATTGCTTCTTTTCTTTCAGGCAGAAGAGGCAGTTTGCAGTACAGCATTTTACAAGTTTCGGACACCAGGGTTAGGGAATGAAGTCAGGATCAGAACCAGAGACAAAGTAGGTGGGACTCCAGAACCACTCAGGGTGATAGAAGACTTGCAGTTACACTAGCAGGAGCCAGAGGAATAGGGAGGATACAGAACAGCTGCACTTCTTAGAGATCTTTTGTAGTGGGAGCAGGAGCAGAGCAGTCCTTGCATAATTTGACACCCTAGGCATGGTCTAGCAAGCTTTCTGCTAGGAGTACAGAGGCTCAAAGTATAAAGTGCTGTGCATTTGTAAACACAAATACTTGAGAAATAATTACAGGAGTTTGGGTCAGGAGCTTTAGTACAGCTGCTTCGTTCTGACTGCCTGACAGTTCCACTCTAGACTTGGGAGCAATAATAAAACTCCAGAGACCACATTTTTAGTCCCAGCCAGGGCCTTGACTCACTGCCCTCCCTGCATCATTTCTCAGGCTGGAAAAGGAAGGAAAAAAAATCTTTGCTACCAAAGGGCTTGGAGCATGGATCATTTGGAATGAATACAGCACAAAAACATCTCTGGATGGAGACATTAAGGGATGGCCAGTGCATTGGCCAGACATAGGGTCCTTCCAGGTAAATGAAGGTTTGTTTCTGTTTGTTTTTCCTGCCCACTCCCCAAAGCATCAAGAAGAATACACGAAATGCAATTCAAATGAAACAGGTACTCACCCAATAACGGAGCCTTCCTCCAATAGCCATCACGCACCTCCACATAATCATACCAGCAAAGGCGACTTTTAAATAGGTCCATTGATGTGAAATTCAACATAATCTGAAAGGAAAGAGTACACATTTCTCTTTGGGGAGGGAGCTACTTTGAAAAGAAGACCCTACAGATCATATTTCATCTCCACCACAGTGCTGCCTAAGTGAGGATGCAGAAAAAGATAGTTGGACAGTTGGTGGGATTTGTACATCAGCTTTCCTCCAAAAATAAAGGTTTCTCAAGGTATTTTAATGAAACCATGACAGTACGTGACAGCAGATATCTCTTTAAAATCAATCCTGTAATTCAAAGTCAATGCTACTGAGACACTAAAACGCAACTTAAAAAAAACCCAGTTTGGATTTTAAAAATTAAAAACTGTGCCTTTGTTTTTGAGTAATGTGAGCATCATAGAGAAAGACATTGTCACAAAACACACGTTTGGGGTCTATACCCTCATATAAATGACACTTGTAAGAAAGACTAAATTTTGCTGATTAGGTTCCACATTCTGACAATCAGACTCACACCATCACCATGATGCAATTGCATTCAGTGGCTTTACTACGCACAGCTTAGCATTAAAATATTATTACTTTGGTCTCCTTCTTCTGTAACATGGATCACAGGCCTTGGTCTGGACCTACAGAGGTCACTGATGGTGTGTACTTGTATTTTCTTCCTCACAAGATTTTACCCATGTATGCATTTACGTCCATAGCCTGTCACAGAAATGTCATTAGACTAAAAGAGATGTTCTCCCCCAAAGTCCTGGCTGGGTGTGCAGAGTGCACTCTGCAACAATGTCACTCATTTTTCTTCACACTTTTGAAGTTTTCTGACTATGGACAGCAAAAGGAAATTTATCTGTTTCTATTCAGATGAATGCTACCAGCCCAATATCTGTTCTCAGCTAACACCTCAGTGCTACAATGGTACTTTGTACTAACTGCTTCATTTGATTAAACAGGCACGGTGAAGCATTTAATCTGAAATTGATTATTTATTTCCTTTTTTAACATTAGTAGTTCAGCATCTAGATGCTGGGTCCTACCCAATACAACACTTCTGAAGAGGCTGAGAAGCAAAGGGAGACTTTACAGGAGGATTCACACCACAAAACTCCAAGAGCCAGAGCTTCCAAAGCTGAACAGCTCTTGGCCCTCCTGCCCCAGCGATGCTCTCCCCAGAGCTGATGGCAGGTGCTCAGCAGGGCATGGAACTGCGCTTGCAGGTGACAGAACCAGGTCCTGGAGCCAGGCAGCTGTTGCAAAATGAATGAATTCTGTGGGTTTTTTTTCCAAGTCTTAAGCATGTGTCAAGTGTGGTCCTTAGCAAAGTCACTCTGCCAAGGAGCTCCCAAGCTGGGCTGCACATTCTTGCAGCCTGGAATGGCATGAAAGCCCTGAAGGGCTGGTGTTACTGGATTAAGGAAAGATTTCATTTCTACAGGAAGATCAATAAAATAAAAGGAGCTGAGAAGAAGGTGGACAGAGTGGGAGACTAATGTGCAGTGGGGCTTGGCATTTCAGGGCGGGAACTGGATGTTTCCTGACAGGGACATTATGCCTGTGTGATAGGGGCAGGCCACAGATGTCACTCATGGCTCCTTGGCTCCCTTAAGGACCCCAGATGGCCAGCACATTTTATCTAACTCATCTGACTCGCACCTGGCTTTGAACAGTGAGCTCAGCTGGAGATAGCAGGTGGCAGGAATGTCTATGCAGGATTCAGTCTTGAACTAAGAGGGAGGATCAGAGACCAACACACAGCCCAGACCTGTGGGAAGGCTCTGCTCCAGCATCACCTCTTCTCTCCTCAGGACTGTGTATTCCTGACTTCATCTCCCAGAGGACAGTAGTGGTGCTCAGGAGCCTTTCCAGGCTCCATCTCTGCACCCCAGGTATACAGAGATCTTCTGGCAGCTACCAACACTGTCATCACAGGCAAAACAACACATGAGGGAAATGCAAAGTACACCTTGTGCTGGTGTGGCACCTACCTTCTCCCCTGGGGTCACTGAGATCCTCCAGACACAGTGGGAATAGGAGGGGTAGCCATTTGGAAAGCCAGGGGCTGAGAAATTACCTGTTGAGTCTTGCAAGGTCTCTCCACAAGCTGTAGGAGAGGGGAAAAAACCTATCAAAAAGGAATGACTCTGAAAGACATCAGGGTCTACCAAAATCTTTGCTCATGGCTGTGGTGTGTGGGTTGGTGGTTGGTACTCTAATGATGCTCATTCATGGCACTGGCCAAAGGTCATTGAGCACCTGAGACCTTGCCAAAGTGGTGATGTGAAATTTGTCAGAATTTCTAGGATAGAAGATGATCAGTGCAAGTATATAGGGCAAACAGCTCCTAAAGAGGCATCTTTCTTCCTTCATCTTCCTTCCATGTGCCAGCACTTCCAGGTTTCAATTGGGGAGAATCTCATTCACTAATCAAATGCAAAGTATTAACCCCACCCCACCTCACAACCACACAACTGCTGCCAACAAATCTGGTTTCCCTTCATTACAAGCTGCTCAACGAAGTTCTCCTTAGTTACCATTGTTAAGTGTCTTTTTTTGGGGCTAAAACATCCTAACAAAAGCAGGGCAAGCCCCACTGCCCTCACGTTTTGGCTGCCCAGCACCTACCCTGCTGTCACACTGCAAAGGACAAAACCTGAGCACAGCAGCCCCTTGCTCTTCAAATACCCATTTTGTGGCCTGCTGCAGTTGATGAAATGTAGATCCCAGAGTGACTTTTGAGAAGCAAGGAATATGCACATGCATATGCTCCTTTAGGGAACTGCAGCTTCCAACATCTAGGAAAGCTGTGACTACTGTAGTTCCTGCTCTCTGAGCCAGGACGACTGAGCTGGAACAAGGAGTGACCATCCACAGCTGCAGAGCAGCTGACTGGCTAAGTGGGAGGATCACAAATATCAAAGCTCCCATTTCCTTCACAGTGCCCACCAGACACATCCAAATACCTATTGCAAGGAGTAGGGACCTTAACTTGCCTGCTTCCCTGTCATTTTTCCAATTTCATAACTTACAAGCTGCCCTTGATCTGCACCTTGGTTTCCTCAGAGATGGTAAGGCAGCCCCCAAAAATCCCTGATTAAGCAGCAGGCTTTGAAAGATCTGACAAGGCCTTCCCTTTCTCATGGAAATGTCAGGGGTTGTTCCTCTGCATGATGCTATCCCACGCTAATTTTGCAGCCATGATTACATTTAGAAGGGTGGGTTGGAAGTTGGAGATGAAAAGAGACTGGTCCCATTCAAAAAGTTTAATATCTTCAAACAGGGGAAAGGAGTTACCTAGGCGAGAATTTCTTAATTTCCCTAAAGAAGTTTGATCCACAGCTTGACAGATCAGACTAGATGAACAACAGGTGAGCACACATAAAGGGTTTTATAATAATTTTTTTTTAATAAAGAGGGAATTCCAATCGTAATTCACCAACATAAATGAATGTTCTTTTTCTCTGCTCAAAAATCTATTTAAACAAATATGAAACAATAAAGAGATCTCTAAATCATGGGAAACACATACAACATAACCATAGTGACAAAGGGGATTATCACCCTCAGCTGAACCACAATGAAGGTTTCCAACAGCCCAGACTTAATTCTCGTAAGTGTAATTACATAGCTCCTGGCAAGACTGCGTAATTATGGAGCAGGTACTATTGCATCTACTTCCAAAGATACTCCGCTGAAATATCATGAAAGGAGACCAATCTAACCATCCAACTCTTGCAGAGGAAACTCCCCAGACATACGGGGAGAGGCTGGCCTTTCAGCATGGAGGAAAGCTCTTCCTTGCATGTGCAGGGGGAAGCGTGATAATGAGCAATGCGCATTTGTGTGTAGAGCACAGTGTCTCGCAGAGCACCTCAAAAAGCAATACAACTGTACTCCACTTATTAGCAAAGAAGCCAACAGGTTCAATAAGGCCACTGTTTGGTACTTCTAGGATGCAAGAAACTGAGAAGCTAGAAAGGAACAGAGGTGAAAAGCAAAGTAGAAATGCTTCAGAATTCATTTGTAAATGAAATAAGCTGAGTGACAGGCACTTAAAGCTTATCAGCTGATTACTGGTACACTACATATATTTGAAAATGCCCAGAGAATTGGAGATGATATAAGTAGGACCATTCTCAATTTAGAGTTCAACCATTCCTAATCATTAGCACAGTCACACAGGCCTCTTTCCTTTAGCGTAGCACAAGATAGCAGGATGAGCTTTTTTAAAGCCTTTTGTAGAGACTATAGTCATCAAATCCTCAGTCATGCAGCCGTAGCAAATCTAATATTAACTACTGTGTAGCAGACTGCATCTTACCTTCCAGAAATTCCTTCAGCAAATTTCATTTGGTTTCACCTGGCTTGGCACTAACTTTAACCCAGCAGGTATAAGCTTTGGGGAATTAAGAGCAATTTAAAACAGCAGGGTTTTAGAATGGACAAGCTAAGCAAGCCCTAACTGTAGCAGCCACATGAGCTCCAGTCTAATGAAGCTGGAGAGCCCTGCTTCTTACAGCAGACACAGCAGTTGTTCTGACTCATACCACTGCATACTTGTAACTCATCCTTCATCATCCTAACTCTTTTTTGGGGGAGATATTACTAGGCATTCTCAGATGGAGACTCTCTTTCTAAAAGGGAAGCCATCTGCCATTCAACTTCTGAATTATGTTGCTGCACTTTACCTAAAAATCCTCAGCTTGACTACTGAACAAAGTGTCCTGAACTTAAAGTCTCATTCAGACCTTGCTTGAACACACAAGTTGAAGTCGCTTGGTTTTCAACTCCTCTGCTTTGTAATTTGCAGAGAAAGAGAACTTTTCAAGCTACAGATTCAAAAGGCAGATGAAGATGTTAAGGTCACTAAATATACTGCACCTCTTTTCAGATGCAACCCGTGTATAAATTTTGATGCAAAGAGAAAAAGAAAACCAAACCAGAAGAACAGATATTTTGGGGGAAAAAACCAAATTGTTTAGTAGGCTTAAAGCTCTAATCATTTTGCTGCCAAATATGTTCTGAACTGCAATAACTTCTGCTAAAGCTTTGTGGAAAAAAATAAGTAGGAAAGTTCCACTGTGCAAGTGAAAAACTTGAGACTCAGAAGAGTCCTCATTTTAAAGAATGTTGCTTTGTAGCTTTTAGTTTGACTTCGACCTCAGGCCAAAGTGGCTTTTCAGCTTGCCTCAAGAAATCTAAATCTGTAGTTGATTCTTCCAGCTATGGGAATGAAAAGCCTGCTTGGATTAAGCCTGACTCAATCAAAAAGACACAGTGCAAAACAAATCAATCCCTAAATTAATCCATGAGATAATTTTCCAAGAACAATGTTTTGTTCTACCAAAAGCAATTTAGAGATAATTATGAGTGGTAAAAAGAAAAAAAACCCAGTTAATTAGAACTAAAACATCTAAGAAAGTTCTACCACCCACTATAAGCTATAAGCAATGATCCCCAAACACATGGACCCTGAAGTCCTCAGAATTCATTCTAGACCCTTACAAACCCATACTTGCTGACCTGTACGTGGATACAGAGAAGCAGTGGGTTTGCACACCAGCTACCCATCACTTTCCATAGCTTCACAAATGGTTTACAGAGCAGTGCTAGCCAGCCACTCGCTTAAGATGTGACTCTGTATACTTAGCCCTCATGCTCCTCACCTTCTCCCCTCTCTTTGTTACATATTTATTCCAAGACGAGTAATCACTTATGATCATATTAGGTTTATGATCAAAGCCACTCTCAACTGAACCAATTTACTGGCCGGACCAACCCATTTAGATACCTCCTGGGCCATGTTTGCAAAAGCAATTAGGGCAACTCTCTCATTCTCCAATATCTTCCATTGGATGTTAATAACCTGCAGAAATTTGGCAGAGCTTGTTAAATTTTCTACCTCCGAGCATCACACCTCCCATGTTGCTTCCCTTCTCAGTCACTGAGGCACCAGACTGTGTGCCATCTTTGCTTGAAGCCTCTGTTTGCATCCTCACGCTCAACCTGTCCTTAAGTCCAGCAGATTGTTTCTCTGAAATCTGGTTTTCTCTATTAAAATATTCAGCTGAAACTGTGGCATAAACTTTCACTAACAACTCCAGTTCAAAAGGATTCTCTTGTTCTGATGGGTTAATTTAATTTCCCGGTCATATCTGTGACCCCAATGTTCCTTTTGTCAATCTTTCCAGATGCCATACAAAGCAGGACTTTGGTATTGGTCAATAGTACGTCACACTTACACAGATGGGTTCTCTATCAAAGCTGTTCCCAGTCTATAAATCCATTGGCAGCAGAAAGAGGGATAAAGGCCACCCCTGAACAGGCCAAAGCACCAGCTTCCAGCACCCAACTGGATGTTTCACAAATCAGCATCTTTGAGTTTTCTTCCATGTTATCTCCCAAGCAACACACTATAACCACAGAGATGCACTCACGGTTTCCTCAAGTCTCATTTCTGGGACAACAACTATATAAATTACAACAGATATTTGATGGTTGGTGTGTAGAGACCCCAGTGTACCAGATACCCTTCCACCACTTTGATAACTCCTAGTCCCCACTGTCTGTAGTCTTGTACACTGATTTCATTTTCTAATAACAGAGCCTACACTAGACCAACCTGAAGACCTAAACCAAACAAGAATACTGGCAAAGTGCTAATAGGAGACACATGTCAGGCAAGTTCGCTTCTCCCAGAGCTTCAGCCTGAAGCATTTGATAGTCTATGTTTCCCGAATCAGTTCTCTCAAAGGGATCATTAAGGTGCTCTTGAGCTCCAGTGCCTTCCAGATAAAACATGTGTCTACAATAAAGCTGGAGCCATCTCCACAAGTCATATTTACCTGGGCATTTGTACAACTTCCTTGCCTGAGCGATGTCTCCCTGACTCAGGCGAATACGCTGACCAATAGTTGGCCGGACCCCATTATCATCACGACGGGGGAGGATGGTGTCGAGGAAAACCCCTCTAAAGGGAAGAACAGAGAGACATAGAGCAGTGAAGTAGGGAAAGTGGCATGACGCATCTTGGCAGGCCCCCCACGCCCCACCCCCTGACCACATATCCCATGCAAGCAAGAGTGATGCAACTTGTGATAACTGCATGTCTCAAGGCAGCCTTCTCACTATAGCAGACAGCTTTCAAATGTACAGGCAAGTCCACCAAGCCAATAAATCGCTCTTTGATATCCCAAGACTGCTGCTGCCTCTATTTGAGCATAGACACATTCCTTGCCATAAATCAGAAAAAGAAATGAAATATTCTTGCAGAAGGTTCATGGCACATCTGGCTCAGCAGGAGCACAGATTGGATGTTTATGCCAAAGGAGCAGATTGAAGGGGAGTTTGCTCAGCAGCAGATGAGGTTTAGCTGGCACTAACTGGGGCTGCCACAGACAAGAGAAAAAGATCAAGTGCTCTACCTTTGTTCTGCACGAGTTTCCAAGCTAATAACTCCACTTGTCTCTGCCTCTTTTTACTTGCTACTATTTCTTCCATGTGCTTCATACTCATGAGCTCTTTACTGTACTTCTGATCTCAGTCCAGTGAAGGATTTAAGCTCAGGCCTCACTTCTATTAAAATGCAGTCCATGCATCCAAGCAAGAGCTTGCACGCAAGAGAGACCCCAGGGGAGCATTAGGACTGCAGGGAATCAGGAATCTGAACTCCAGATTTGAAAAGTCCAGTCTCTTGGAGGCAGGCTGTCCAGTCCACAGGCACCCTTTCACTGCACCCTGAACATCTAAGAGGCTTGGGAATGCCAAGGCTAACAGTGAGCTTAACCTTCAGCATCAGCTCAGTGAGGCAGGCTGCTCTTTGTGAAGGGCAGGATAGAACTGTCTGTAGAGTCTGATGGGAAATCAGGGCAGAAGCAGTAATTTTAGTGCTGCCTAGTCCTGATAGAAGAGTCTTCCAGGATGGGTTAAGCACTAAGTACACAAGTAATTCTGTTCATTGGGCTGCTCAGCTGTGTAACAACCTTGGGAAGGAGCTTGAGAGGGGTTTTTTCACACTGGTTTAATTTTAAATACTACAAGCAGAGTATGTGGATCACAACTATCCAGAGCTGTAGTCCATATTATTGAAGAGAAAGTATCACTCCATAAAATGTATTTTGTGGGGGTGAGGGAAGGCTGGGGGCAGAAACAGGAGGAATTATTTTGCAAATATTAAAACTGAAGAAAGAAATAGAGGTGAAGGAATTTAAAACTGGAATTTTTAAAGCTGGAATAAATTCTTGCATGGGAGGATGTTTTTTCACCCACAGTAAAAAAATTCCTGATCGGCATCAAAATTGGTTCTTACAAGATCTGAGGTGAGTCTATCAAATTTTGATTTTTAAGTTCAGTCTGGCATTCTACATGCCAGCTGCATGCCTTGGGCAGAATTTATTTAAGTTTCTGTATTAAAAATAAATGCTCCAATTCCAGAAACACCACAGAGAAACAGGCCAGTTTGCTCAAGTACATTTTCAAGCCTCCTCAGGAGTTCACAGAACTTGGCATTTGGCAGGGACATACTTCTGAGGCCTCTGAAATGCTTTCTGCAGACCTCCAGGGTCAACCAGGGAAGAATGATAGAGTTTAATAGAAAAAACACCACTTGCACACACAAACTTTTGATTCTTTTTTGCATTCCAGCCCTCACAACTGTTTACGCACAGCCCTCAGTTTTTTGCACATAGCATACATCTCAGACATTGCTCACACAATGCAAACAACTCATAACTTCAAATTACCCTTATTTTCTTCCAGAAGGCTGTACTGCAGGTTGGGTCAGCAGAAATTTTGTTTTTTTCTTTTTGCTCCAACTGAATTTTGTATTCCACTCACAGGCATTGTCTAACATGACACCCAATTATGAAGCAGTAAGTATAGCTCCTCTTATTTTACCATTACAAGAACTTAGAACAGAGGAGAGTCTGGCCCAAACCACACAGGTCCCAGAAGCCCCATGCTGTCCACTCAAATCCTATCTTCTTAACAACACTCAGAATGATAAGTTGCACATTTGCTGATTGTCTCTAGGAGTGCAAATACTTTGACTCACGAATTAATAAACACGAAGCAGACATTAAGCAGAGCAGCTCAGGAAGTCTACCACTAGAACCATTCTTGAATAATATATCTAACTTCTCCTCCCGGAAGTAGGAAAAGAACCCAGGAATCCTGAATGGCCCATTCTTCTGCTGTCCAGGCATGGACAGAACATGCATTAGCTGCCCAATGCAGTGATAAGCCAAGAACAACCCACCATTCCTACCAGCTAAGAACAACAGAGTTTGAGAAGAGCCTTGGAAGAGTCATTAGCATCCACAAAGTACCCTGAATGTGTAAAGTGCCATATCAATGTTAGGAAATTATCAACTGATCTCAATAAATGCTAAACGTTCATGTCCCAAAAGACAGAGCAACAGATACAGGTGCTTAAACATGACTCAAGGAAGTAGATATTCAAGGCAGGTTAAGGACCCAGCTGCAGACAGCTACCTTTTGTCCCAACTCTGTAATTATATCCCAATGTGCAGAAAAGACAACACGACTCTACTTCACATGGTAAAACCTGTGGAGGATGTGTATATGTCTTGTGCAGGATTAGGATGGTGTGTTGCAAATACATCGAGAAGATGCCTCTTGACATGCAGGCAGTGTACTTGCACCCTGTTTTGTAACTCCAGACTGTGCTGCCATGTCTACTAGCAAGGTGCTTAGTAAATTAAGGTAACCTGCTATTTGCTTAGGGTTCTGTGGAGGTTTAAACTTTCTTATTGCTAAGCTGCCACTTATGGGTCTTGGCAGCTGTAAAAGAAATTGTTTAATGAGACAGCAATATTCACTTTAGATTGCTGCCATGTCTGTAAGGAATGCATGAGGAAGTAAAAGCCTGCAGCCACACTCTTCGAAACAGGGAACTTTCTGACACAACAGAAATTCATGTGGTAAAAACTTGTTAATGCTGTCATTGCAGTCTCTTGTACCACACCCCCTATTAGCCCCAGATGCAAATGAGAAATGTGTTTTGCCATTGAAATGAAAAGGAGGAGCAACTCCTACAGCAATTCTCAAAGGTATGCCTGGAAATAATTTCCACTGTTAGGACTCATCATGTCTCAGAAGAGCTGTACCTTTCTGTCCTAGGTACAAAGTTAAGAACAAAAAAGGCCCAAGATTTACAGCAGCATTTGCCCATGGCAAACATAGCATGATTTGCTATCATCAATACTGACAGAAGTTAAAACAACAAGGTTGTGCTAAGTGTCAGGTAAGAATGACTACAAGAGAATAAGTCACATGGGTCCTTCCCCTCCTCACTCAGACATCCCATCTCCACTGGTCAGGCACTCATACCATCTTCTTATGTGGACTTTCTGTTGTCTGCTGATGTATTAACACACCCACTGCAGCCCTTCACCTGCAGGGTCACACAGGGATTCTCTCCCTTTCCTAGTCACTGATCTTAATATCTTCACAGGCTCTGTGCTTTCATCAGTTTGGGTTGCAATAGGTCAGCACTCACAAAGCTCACTAAGGCGGGAAGGAGATGTGCATACAGCCACCAATCTCTATCAACTGGTCAAAGCATCGTTCCCTTAGGGGAGCAGATGTCAAGACAGGTCTTGGTAAAGTAAAAGCCTGCTCCCAGCACTACCTGTTTCTGGTGAGAGCACAATTAGCCCACAGAGGCAGTTAATGCCCAGTTCAATTACTGCACAAAGACTGCTGCTAGGGTGAGGGTGGGTCACAAAGGGCTTAAAGGAAACAGACTGAAAAATCCTATCAAGCACCAATTTAAATTTAGAAGGACTCTTGCCATTTTTATCCCATTTTGGCCCAGCAGTGTTCTGAAGGACCCTGGTTTTCAGGAGACACAGACTCAAAGGCATCCACAACATAAATGGTGGAAAGAACTTAATCCTGCTTTTGTGAAGGACAATTCTAACCATTTAGAATTTAGCAAATGCTGGAAGGGTCCAGCAGATACCTCAAGGGAAGAAAAATTGTTTGCTTTGGATATCTAATCCAAAGAAATCTCTGAAGGCTGCAGGACACCCTTGCCCAGCTACCATCTCCTCCTGCCAGAATAAGTACCACTTCAGTATCTTTGATAATTTTGCACTGATTGATGTGAAGCTGCCAAAACAAAAGCACAAAAGAACAGGCCTGGCCCTTTCATATAATTGGGAAGTAAGAACACTTAAAAAGCCCCCAAAATACCTTTCATTTTTGCAACAAAAAGTTGTCAAGAATGTGAATATTTTCACTCTGCCTTTCAACCCCTTTACTCATGTATGTAGTGGCAGAGAGCTCTTGGGAGCGAACAATAGGGGAATTTATGGAAAAAAACTTCAAAATATGCAGCAAAATGAAGCTGGTCATCCAGTAACTCTCATTCCAAATCCAGGACATAACAATATTTATTTCACCTCTCTATTCAGTAGAGCAGTCTGATCAGAAAATGGGCTCCATCTGGAGGGATAAAAAGGGAGTCAAAGGCAAATAGTCTACAAAGAAACTGGCCAGTCAGTTGTGACAGGACTGATAACTTCTCCATGAAAAATCCAATCACACAGAACCACATGGCTGCAGAGGCCATGATCTAAAAAACATGCATAAATAGTAAAAGAAAAAGAAAAATATCCAAGTAAATAAAGATCAAGATCTAGAGTTAAATCTTCCTCTGGCACAGCCACTAGAGAGTTTGAAGATGATATTGTGACTCCAAAGCATAAGCTGGACAAAAAAAGAGATTCACAGCTTGTTTTAGCATTACCCACCTTGCACGTGGGCAGATATGCACACAGATACACATGTGCTGCCTGGACATGTTGCAAAGGGTGTTAACATGGCTTTGGATGGTCTCTGAGATTGCCAGTATTATTACCAAGTGAATATAGTGAGAAGGGGAAAACAGGAGTTGACCATACTGCACCCACCTTGCTTTTTCAAATATTTTTCAATGCAGCAGAGCTCACTGAAACTGCCACATATCTCTACAATTGATCATAGGTCTTCTTTTAGGCTCTTTGTATCCCACAGAGCCAACAACAACTACCAAAAATAGTCCCAAGGACATGTAACCTTGGATTATCACCTGGAGAACGTGTTCCTAGCGTAGTGCATGATGCTGTCAAAGTCATAGGTCTCTCCCAGTGAGTTCACTTCCCCAGCTTCCATCTTTAAAAAGTTGTACTCCTGACCTGTGATAACAAACAAAAAGGAAAAGAAACAAATCACTTAAAAAGAGAGAGAGAAAAAGAAAAAAAAAAAAAGAAAAAGGCTTCTACCTCTGGGAGCCTGGAATAAAAGGGATATGTTCCCATGTTCCAGCAATTCCGACTGGACACCCAAAATGTCTAGTCATTCAGCTATTTTGACCCTTATTCGAGACAACAACTAGCAATATTTCTTCTTCTCCATCCCAGCTCACAGATCACCAGCATTTTCCCACCTGATCCATCAAGAGAGGTTTCTGCCCATCCAAAAGCCAGGTGGAATAACCTGAAGTGCAATTTTACCTTGCTGTATGTTCTCTCTGATGATTGTGACATGCTGGTCCCTGTCAGGACGTGTGTGCTCATGCCAGAAACCCACCACATGACCCAGCTCATGAGCCACGATGCCAAACTTGTCACAGTTCTTTCCAATGGATATTGCTTGAGGGCCCCCTCCTCGTCGACCCACATATGAGCAACATCTGGAAAAGAAAACCCACAAACCTATGCAGCACATCAGTGAACTGAGGAAGTCTGAAACACAGGGTGGCATCTGGCAGAGTCCTGTAGTTGCACACACTACACTTACATACTTACATTTGTGTATAAAGAAAACATAAAGAAAAAAGTGTGTATCTATTAAAATACATATATACTCTGAAGTGTTATCTCAGGAAAAAGAATCCAGAAAGGTTTAGCACCTTCTGAGCAAATACTAAACTATCCTGGGAATCCTTACTGGAAGTGACCAGCTGCATCTCTGTGACAGGTTCTCCAGTGTAGCCATTGATCTGTTCTGGGCTAGATTTACAAAGCCATTTGTCACTGTTTGTAATGCAGACAGCTGCAGGGAATGCATGCATCACTTACCCACATGTTCTGTATGTGAACACAATGAAGCTCTCTTCATCAGTTCTCTCCACAAATGTCACACAAGTGTGCTTCTCCCAGTGCCTCATTGCTTGCTTAAAGATAGCTCTTTGGGTTCCTGAAAAAGAAATCAAGAAAAGCAACCAGTGAAGGCCTGGCTTTCAGGAAAATCTCTAACAGACCTATCATCTGGATATGGGAACAGTCAACCTTTCCAACAGTTCCTTGTGCAACCACATGCCCACCCTACCTCAGCAGAGAGATTCCCAAGGACCCAAGTCATTTGTGGGAAAACTGCTCCAGAGACTTCCCACACATTTTGTGACACACATCCCTGAGCAAACAGAAAGCAGTATTTTCACTACTGACCAGTGAAATTTCCTCCAATCACATAGGGGATGATCCCCCCCGGCCAGATCCTCTCAGCCCTGGATGTGGTTGCCCTGCGCACTCTGGGAGAGGAGCGTGTATCCACCCCAGATTCATCTTCATATTCCTTCCTGTTTGGTCTCCTTGCAAGCGTTGTGTTCTGCCTGCTGTCTGCAAGACAGAGTGGCAACACTGTTTAAATTCTCTCTAGTTCCATGTGCAGCCCTCAGGTAACATCCTGGAGCTTCAGATAAAAAGAAAAAGCACAAAAAAGATAAAAAGAAATAAAGATAAAAAAGACAAAAACGATGAAAAGAAAAAGAAAAACCAAACCAGAAGTCATAGACAGAATGGTCAGTGATTTGTTTGGGACTTAGAAGCAGTTATCTGCAGAAAACTGACCCTTCTTGTCTTTGAGCCTTCATATGCATTATGCCAAACCTGTTCTCCCATAAAAGTGTAAAAGGACATCCTTCTCTGTCTCTAGCCACTCACTCTCTGCAACAGCAACTTCATAGTTAGAAGAAGAAGGAGGGTGTCAAGACAGAAGCAGTCTTGTCTTCCATTCACAAACTGCTCCTGGGGCTGCCCCAAATCTCAGTGGATTTGCATGCAGACAGCTCCTGCCAGCGAAGTCAAGTGAGGAGTTACCTGTCCCACGCTCTCCTGGTGCATCAGGAGCTCTGCACAGAGGACCCTGGGTCCACACTTCTGCGTCATCAACACTTCCATCCCTCACCAGCAACATATCTTCTTGAGCAAATTCTCTGCAGCAGTTCAGCAACAGCTCTTGACTGCTCATAATTCCTGCTAAATTTTTCTGCCTTTAACAAATTTGCAGTGGTCTCTGGAGAGCCCTGACACAACCTTCTAGCAGGAGCTGCTTGTGGATGGGTGTGAGTAGTTGTCTTTATATCACTTGGTTTGGTTATTTTTTCCTCTTTCATTCACTTATTAAACTGTCTTTATCTTGGCCAATGGATTTTCTCACTTTTGCTTTTCCTGCTCTCTCACCTATCCTGCTGGAGGAGAGGGATAGTGACTGGGTGCTTGGCTTCTGGCAGGGGTCAACCCATCACATTGTAAAAGGCAAACCCACCCTTTCACAGAGTCCACCAACAGCAACGAATGCAGATGCGTGGCCAGGGCTGTTCTTCCAGGCACAGAGGCACACACATATACACAACAGGACAAAATATGTTTCTACAGGGGGTAAAAGAGTAAATAAAAGATACCCAAAGGTTTGGGTGGGGTACCACATTACCCTTTTTAATTGCTTTGTTACTATGATTGGTTGAAGTGGCATTCTCACTGGACACAAGAGAATGTTCTCCCAGGCCTCCTGCAGAGGAAAAAAGAGCAGAGACATCCCTGGTGAGTTGGCTGGCAGAGCTCTGGTGTGAAAAGGACAGCAGCTATCAGTGATGCCATTTGGGGGTCTGCTGGTCACAGAAGCTGTCTGCTTTCCCTGTACAGGGGGCTGGGACTAAACGCCTGACAAAACTGGGCCCTTTTTCTGGATTTGTTCCTAGCCAGCAGTGACACCTTGTAACTCATTACCATCCCATTCCTCAGTTTCTGCATATGCTGAATAGGCAGAAAGTCTCTTCTAGGGAGGGCTAATTTCCTGGTGATTTGATGAGAACAGGAGCTCTACAAGGATGGTAGCAATAGTAATTACCACTTTTAAACCTCACATTAAAAAAGATACACTGTCAAGGCAAATAATGATCTACATTCATACAAATATACTCTTATCAACTCTTAATGTATCTGTTCTGAATTCATCTTAATATGAAAATAAAAGTCCTCCTCTGTGATGTTAATGCTCACTGGCTACCAAAGCAGAAAGAATTGTGATCTTACCCCCTGGATATTTCTTGTCCTTCATCGAAGACCAAATATCCCTCTCTTTAGGAATAGCCCTGCCAGGCACATGGAGGTTCTCAGCTTGTCCATGGACACGGCTTTCTCCAGCTCAGTCACCAAAACAAAACTGATCAGTCCCACTCGGAGTGCCTTCCTGCCTGGCTTTCCTATGTCCTTATGGAAAACCAACTCATGATGTTATCGTGATTCACAAGACACCAATAAGCTGGGCAAGGGATTTGACTGCTTGATGTCACAGCTATTGAGTACAGAAACAATGGCAGTTCCATGGCACCTTTGTACCAGCACTGTGCCTAACCTCTTTTCCTCCAGAGAGCACTGCTACTTCTTCTCCTCACCAGTGAAACCACACTGCTAGGGAAGGGAGACAGGGCCCCCGTCTATAGCCCCTACCAGTCTTTTGACTATTAAGATACTGCAGTAGTTGTCAATAGACCAGTACTTGATCTAGTTTTTCTGATTCTATGATGTAAAAATAGGATTTTCCCTCAAAACTATATCCATTTAAAATGTCACCCTGTGACAGAAACTGAGTAAAATAAACAGTAACTTGTTCACACTTCTGTTTCAAAGGAAACCTGGGCAGCAAGCCACTGAACAGTCATAGACTCGACATGGAAAACCAACTACTATCTCTTTGGCAGTAAAGCTCTCCATGGTGACTAGAGTAGGAAGGAAAACTCAAAAATGGTGCCTAGGATGAATGAGAACAACACATGAGACAGTAAGATGTATAATAGATAAATAAAACTGGCATTGACTACATTTGTAGGCTTAAGAAGGTGGTGCTGATACCACCACTGCTGTCTCTCCCCTTCCCCCTGTGAACAGAAAGGAGGCTGAATGAGTTGATCTCTGTAGAGGTATTAGCAAAAACAAGTTTATGCTGTCTTGGTGGCAAGATAAAGCACGAAGAGCATGGAAATCACCACATGCAGAAATGAAGATACTGTTAGTCATACAGCACTGCTGGATGTGGTATGGACACTTCCAAGAGGGATGTCTCACTTTCAAGACAACTGGACATCTTCCAGTCACCGAAGCAGTCTTGCTTTGCCAGCTAGAAAACTCTCCTTCGCTGTGGAATTGGATTCTTGCAAATCCTCCTACAACCTCTCCAAGGGGAAAAAGGTACCTCCCAGACACCTTGGAGAAGGACTGAGAGGATCAAATCTCCAACATCATACTATTATAACTAATTAGAATATCAGGAAAGTGATGATGAAAGACAGCAACAAAATGAACTAGAAGAGAATAAAATACCCAGACTGTCAGCTGGCTATAGGTTAGAGCTTCCCGGTCCAAGACACAGTAAATCACGGGATTGTCTCCCAAAGGAAGTGCCATAGTTTAACAGAGCTTGACTGGACAAAAGCCACTAGATGTGTGAACAGAAACAAGCCTGATTCAACAAGATGGATTGCTCTGAACTCTATCACTCTTTTCCAGCCTCAATGTCCCATCCTAAGATTTCCCTTTGTTTTCTTTCATGCCCAGTCCTCGTCACTTCCTTAAGCCCAAGCTCAACAAAAGTTCCTCTTCTCAGTTAAATTTTACATCCCCAGGACTTCTCGCACACACCCCCCCTCCCAAAGTATGCTATTCTTCACACAATATCCCATTCCATCTAAAGGGAACCCCAACTAGCCATTCATCACCAGAATTATTAAGGCATGTGGTCTTTGCTGAGGCAAAGGATAATTTTGTATTTCTAAATAAATACAGCTTGCTTCCAGTCACAAACAGATTGCTTCTTAATTGAACTTGGGAGGTGAATTATATAGTGAATTAGGGAAAAAGAACAACTCTGTATTTAGTGAATTGTTCTTCTAAGAAGGAGCTGTATGGGATTGAATTGCAAATGATGGCACCAAACCCTAGAGCCGGCCCCTCTCCTGTGCCCGAGCTGCTGACCTCTGCTGTGCCGCACTGCCATTCGTGCACACTGCTTTTCCAAGCTGTGAGCGCATTCTTTCCCAGAGATCAGCGCAGGCCTTGGTTTCTCATGCAAAGAAGAAGTTTGAATAAAGTAGTGTGACTAATGAAATCTACAACATTTTTGCATATTTTGTCTTATTGTAGCTGATGAAAAGGGAGAGCACTACACAAAGGCCAGATATGGGTGTGCAGATATACCGGATATTTTCAAACACTACTAATCTCACTCATACAGACAGGGAGCACCCACAGCCATCTCTCCCATAGGGGTGTTTTGGAATCAAACATGATAATTTTGAAAGATCCTGTTCACTTGAGCTTTTAGATGTTTCCCATCATCATGATGCCTAAACACAGCCCAAAGATTAAAGTGACTTGACAGACATTTAGTCCTATTCTGATTTTTTTCCAAGAGAGGGCTAGTGCAGGATCCTAAAAGAACAAAGATAAGTAACTGATGTGCCATAATCAATAAATAAGGAAGCCAAGAAATGCATGTTGTATCTGGAAGCAGCTGCACAGAGGTTGCAGGTAATGTGCAGGTCCTGTTGCTCTCCATACACACTCTTGAAGCTGTACCTCTCTATTGGACTATTCTGTCACATCTAAGAGCAGAGCATATTCCAGTGTTACTGCTCCAGAGCATGAAATGCCCATGTATGTATTGGAGCCCATTATCACTGGAAACACTGAAGAGGAGAAGGGAGATTTTCAGTTTGACACCAGGCTCTGTGGAAAGCCAATAAAAGCAGGCTTGGTCTACTGCTTACAGCAATCCTCAGTGACATGAGCAAAACCGGACTGATCCTTCTGTTTTTAATGGATATCCAATAGTTAACAAGCCTCCCAAGAACACTTTCATCCTTAGTACTTCCCATGGGCTGCTGTGCTAGATCAGCCCTCACCTTTCTTCAGCCTGACTTTCTGCTTCTCCCACTACCAAGGATGATACAGAATTTGTTAGATAATTTGTTAGATCATGTACTAGATGTCCTAAGCTCATATAACCCCCACATTTTTGTGATTCAATCCTTCCTAATAATTTGTCCTGCTTAACAGCTACAATCCCAGCAGGGCACTGCTTGACTCCTTAACTAGATAACTTAGTTTCTGTGCATGACCTGGCAGAGACACACAAGAGATTCTCTGCCCAGGCTGGGTATATTTCATCTTGTACCTACAGCACACTTGTACAACAACTTGTTTTTGTGTTTCTCACAGACCAGCACTGCCAAGGGAGTTTGGCTGACTGAGAGAAAAGTCCAGTAGCTTAAATGCACTAAAAGTCTGAGATAAATCCACCATGCCTGCAACCATGGCTGAAGAACAGGTGTTTTTCAAAATGAAAAAAAAATTAATTTCGGGAACTAGAGAGCCTGAGGCAGTAAATAAGGGTCCAGTGAAGCAGAAAGCAGCAGGATGGGGCATCTTTGGGAAGAAAACAGTTCATCCCAGTCTTCCAGGAGAGGAAAATGAAAACCCAATTTTGTTAAAAGAAGTCCAAGTTGTTCAGCTGAAACCAAAATAAAGGACAACATATTAAGAGAGTGCACAAAGCATGCCACCAAGACTGTACTGGTTGCAGTTCCCTTGTTCCCCACTAGCACAGGGCGGAAGATGTGCAACCTGAGGAAAGAGCAGGAAGCCAACTCTACTCAGTATCCATACTTCCCACAAGAACGCGGGGACTTGGAGAGGAAGTAATATATCAGACTGAAAAATCTGACTTCTACAAGGTGCAGCTTAGGGTTGAAGGTATTTATTGCTGTGCATGTTCTGCTGGGTTTTTTAAGCCCAGGTGGTCTGAACCATGAAAGAGGAGCAATCAGCCCCCTTGCTAACTAAAGCTTCTGTACTTGCTTACACTTGCTTATGGACCATGAGGGGCTTATTGTCTGAAAAAAGAAGAGGAAAGCCAAGCAAAGTATTGAAGCAGCCCACTGGTGAATCAGGACGCACGTAGTGGGCCTAGAAATACCTACCACACTCCTATTGAGTCCCTCCAAGATCTCAAAGCTGCTTGAGAGGCAGCTGACTTCGAAAATATTTTAGCACCACCTGTCTTCTAGCTTTTATCTGAAAACACCGCTCTGGAGTAAGATGAGCTACCCAACCAAAAGCAAAGGAGAAACATCAGTCCATCCTGAGATACGTCAAGCTCCATTTTCAAATTATGTGTATCTAGAATTTTGGTCTAAAACTCAACTAACTGACAATAGGAATTTAGTTGTCTGAACAACTGCAATCTGAGAACACAATCTTCTTACATGGGAAGCTGGACAGGATGAAGCTTGCAACATATCCCCTTTTCCCCAAACTGTAAAATTTCACATTAAAATCAAAACCACTTTCAGAACAGGTCCAAACCATGGTAATTTTTCCTCTCCAGACCAGAAAAGAATCTCTTGATGTTCATTGGGTTTTTCTTTCCCTTCCCTGGTTGCTGTCCACGCAGGGAAAGGGCTCCACAGCTGAACTTTGAAGGTGGCTACCATGCATATGTTCATCACCTTCACTGAGTACAAAGGAGTACACAGTGAGCACTGAGGACTTCACCAGATTTTCCAATTTTTCTGATTTAGTAGAGAGTAACTTGGCTGTGCACATAATTATTTGCTCTTAGGTGGATCGAACCATAGCACGACTTTTCCTGATAGACCTTACTGTGAAGGAAAGGCCATTTCAGAGCTGGGACACAACTCAGTGATAAAAACTCCCACATTTTAAAAATTATTAACAATTCCACCTCCCCTACCTATGCCATAGAACATCCTGCTTTCATAGTCTCATTCAATATATATGCTAGTCACATGCCACAGCTTAGAGACTGGATTTCAAACAGAGACTGCAATGAAACAGAGCAAAATCCTGAAAAGGTTAAAACTCCTAATTAAAGTCGATCTCGCTCTGTCTCTGCAAGGCCCGAAAAGGCTACCCCTCCATAATGCCTCAGCACATTAGGAGTCAACAATCCAAAATGATAAAGTACATGAGAAGCTGTTCAGCNACAAAGCGTAAACAAAACAAAGGAACACTCATCACTGTTCAGAGTTTCAGTTCTGGTGAACTCTGTCATATTAGGACCATCAGAAAAGCTCCTGGAAGAACAGGATAAGTCAAATGATATTACATGCAGCTTTTTAACTTCCTCATTAACCAGTGCTCAAAAACTGTTTAGCATAGAAAAAACTTTATTGCACACACAGAAAAAGTGATGATTTTATTAAAAAAAGTTCTTCTGGGAAAGTGTATTCAGAATACAGAACAGATGTTTCCCAGAGCTGGTGGAGAGTCTATAGCAAAAACCTTTCATAAACCCCCAGGCCCTGGAGATCTGAGCAAATTATTTGGGATATATCCTTCAGCATTTCCTGTCAGTGGAATAGCTGAAGTTCCCTCAATTTACTTAAAGAAAAATAAATTAAAGAAGGGAAGAATTCTGAACCCCAAATTCCCTGCAGGAGTCTGTTTTTCATATTCAGAGTAAGCTGACTAGCTGCAATAACTCAGGAGAGGCCCAAGGTCCAGAGGCTTGACAGGCAGATGTGTCATCTCCACATCAGCTGCAAATGCTTGTGTAGGGAAGGACACTGGCCTCCCAGGGAAGTTCATGAGAAGAGGAAGGTGAACACAGCTAAGCAAACACAGGGCTGCCACAGACATGAGCTGCAAAGCACCTAATGGACGAAGTCCTTCTCCTGGCCAGCCGCATTTGGAGTGGCACAGCAGGCAGAGAAGAAATGCAGGCAGCATCATTTCCCAACACCCCATGTTTTCTCTGGGCACTCCCTGCTCTTCTGGAAGCGGCAGCATCACTTTTATACTGATGCATATTGTTTTTGAAGAAGGCATTTCAAGAAAGGGGACAACCTCTCCACCAACCTTTCAACTGAGAGTTACTGCTTAAGGGGAGCAATGCTTTTGAGACAAGGAGGGACTGAGAAGACTGAAAGGGGCTTTTTTCTCTGGGCTGTAATCATCACCTCTGTTCCCTAGGGTAAAAAGACAGATAAATGAGAGATAAAAGAAAAAAAGTTACCTACAACCTGTGTCATCTCAGTGATTTCTTCCAGTGAGAAAGAGTCCTTCAAGTACAGTACTTTTACTGAGACAACAGGAAATTAAAAGCTAAAGTGAGTACACAAGTAGTATGGCCACGTGCATGTCTCTAATGTTTGTCCAGGTCCCCATACACAGTGTAAGACTTCCCCCCTTCCACCATATCAAATGAGTAATGCATAGCACCAACTATGCCCATCCCCATCCATTTGATTTCTTCTCAATACGATGGATTGAGATCTGTTCTTAACAGGTGTCTGTCTCACCACCACATTCCTCTCAATTCACAATAATCATTTTCCCTCCCTGTCTCTCTTTTGAAAAGAAAGAAAAACAAGTGAACTTGCAGGCAATAAGGAAACTTTAAGAGCTAGCTTGGGTTCACCCATTACTGTCCTAGCAGGCAGTACCAACCTCCTGGCCACCCTCAGCTGACATCCCTTTCCTTTTGACCCGCACAGTCTGTTTGCTTCAGCCTCAGGTCGCCCCAGGTCTCTCTGGACAGGGCCATGCACTGCTCCCCATACTGCCTTGCTGCAGCCCCCTGCCCCGCTCCAGCTGTGGACTCCCAGGGACAGCCCGGGGCTCTCTGCAGCCCAGCCAGACTGCTCCTCTCATTCAGCCTTCCTAATCCCCTTGTTTTCCCCCTACCTTGTTTATACTGGATAAAAATTAACTCAAAAGGAAAACATTACACTGCAAGCTAAATTATGTTTGAATGCAATTAAAACTCCTTCCGTGGAGAGTGTGTTGTGCCAGAATAAAGACCATTCTCTGAGTTCACTTTCTGCCTAGATATTCAGACACTCACAGTCCTGGAGCTTCTTGGACAGTTTTTGGTGCCTTCTTATCCCCCAGAAGCCTTCACCAGGTTTAAGAGGCAGTTGAGCAAACTAAGTGGATATAGCTGACACCCCCCATTCTGGTTGGTTACCTACCAGCTTCACCACAGCTCATTAAAAGGGCACCTCAAAACAACTGCCAATCAGGGAAACTGAGGCATGAGCTAGCACTGAGGCAGGACAAGTGGGACTTGAAAAGCTTTGAGAGCACAAGTCAAACGTGGCCACTCTCACGTAACCTTACCCACCTCCTTCCCCAAGGTCTCGACTCCTTGGTGAAACAGATGCCCGCATCATTTGCTGTTATTAAAAGAACCATGGGGGAGCTGGGGAGTAAGTGGTAAAGGTGCTTTCCTCACTGCTGTGAGTTGCTCCCTGACAGCTGCTGGCAGAGCCACTGCCCTGTCCCTCTCAGGGACACCTGCAGTTTGAGGGGGGAGTCAAGTCGCAAACCCACTCAATCACAATCTGACTCCAAGATTCAGCAACACCAACAACTAAGGAAAAAGATTGGCTAATCCCCTTCCTAACACAGCCTGATGCAACTCACACTCCCTTTTCCTCAGTAGGAAGTAGAACAGCAAGATAATCTGAATATTTCCTTTTGCTTCTGATCTTTGCCCTGGAGAAACTTGTTACCCATTCCCTGGGGCTGTCCAAGTCACCATCTGGCCTCAAAACTACAACAGTAAACACAGTCCAGTGTTCCAGCCTAAAACTAATTTGCTTTCTTTCCCCACTTGACAGCTGAATAAATACTTTGTCCTCATCATTTGAAAAGGGGAGCTGCAGCAAAGGGTTTTTGTCCACTGCAGCTACAAGCATCAGCCTTCTCTCCAAATTAGGTCTGAACAAGCAGCTCAAAGTGAACACATTTATTCCACAAATGTAACCCCTTTCTGTTCAGAATCAACCTTGAGCCATTTACAACTTCTAGTTTATTTGTTGTTTGCTATTGTCCATCAAGCCATTTTGGCAACTGATTGTTTCTTGGAACTTCCAGCCATTTTTCTGACTGGGGTAGGCTACTTCTATTTTGTGGGCACAGCAACACTCCTGTAGGAGAGAGCGTGAGGGTCAAGGAATCCCAGCCAGTCTTGCAAGGTGACCATCCTGCAATGACTGCTCTCAGGGCTTATTAGAGTCTACTCTTTCACTGAGCATTTCTGCCTTCAAATTCATTTGCCTAAAAAACACTCAGAAATTACAAGACAGCTTATGCGGTTGAGGCAAATTTAATTTTTCATTTGAGCAAATATTCAAGGAAATTAGGCATTTGCCCAGCTCTGTAGCAAATGCATGATTTAGTCAATTCCGCAGTTACTGGCTAAGCACTGTCGAATTTTACGATTAGGTAATGGTTTAATTTTGGTGTAATTTCCATACGGATAAACTGGTCTCCTCAAGTACATTTGCCCATGTGTTCTCTGCATCACAGTTAATTAATATAAAGCTTAAAATATAAAGCTCCACTTAAACACAAAAGACCATTCAGACTCTTCTGGCATCAGTAAAAGGAACAGCCTCCAAGTGTGTTACACCAGCTGTAGACAAGAGCAAAAGAAAATTTAATTAAGAGCGCTCAAGAGCACGACAGTTGCAAACAGAAATCAGATATGGTACATGGTGATTACCTCAGCTCCTTAAAGGGTTAATAATACCATCTAGCACTAGTTTCCAGGTGCCTGAGATGTGCTCAAAACAGAACTTCAGGGATAGGGAAAGCGATAGGTCTGGGAGCCAAAAGCAGGCAAAGTCAAGCAGGGAGCAGCAGGGATTCAGCATCATCTGTGCAGCAACACTGCTGCAGCTATGCCCAAAGCTGATGGTGGCACCATGTTGAATAGTGAGAAACTACTGAAACAGGCTATTTGGAAGCAGCTTCAACCGTGGCCATCAACGGATAACATTTCTGCAGATGTCTTTGGGTGCTTAAAGAATGCTAATTGCTCATTAACAAAATCCATGCTGTTTAATTTCTGAAGTGTAGCATTTGACAAGAGTGGTACTGAGTTACTTGCCTTCCTGGCTAATTTCTGAAAGAAGCATATGAATTGGACTCTCAAGATAAACACAACTAAAGTTTCCACTAAGAATGAGTAAGCAGCAGAGTTTGAAATCGCTGGGGATTTTTCTTAAAATGGAGAAAGCTTTATTGCTTGGATGGATTAATTTGAGCAGTATTGCAGAGCTCACAAAACCATTAAAAAACCCCTATGTAATGCTGAACATTGTCTGCACAGCAGAAATCAAACCACTTATTTTGACAGGTGGAAGGTCACCATCCAGAAAACTTGATTTCAGGGAACGATGTGTTTACAAAACAAACTTTGTGGTGCATGTGACCAGATTTCATAGGGAACCTAGACAAGAGGAAAAAGAACATCTTACTCCATGGGGGATGCAGAGCAAGTAGCAGGGCTGTGTCATTCAGGTTGTGCTCTGCCCATTCAGGAGCACTCAGCACCTGTTGCTTGGGTGTCTCTTTACCCTGCCCTGCAGGACCTTTATCACAAACAAAGGAGGAAAAGGAGATGGACTTCATTTCTCCGCTTGTCACGAGCCAAGTCTGGAACACCACAGCCAACTGTGTGAAGGAATACTGCAAGGCCCACTGGTCCCACCTGTTTTCAAAGCAATGTGTCATATTGCCAAGAGCCTAATTCAAAGAAAATTAGAGCCTGCATACCTTTTGGCGGGACAGATGGAGTAAAGACTCTAACAGCTCTTATTGCTACTCAGGCACATCACAAACAGCAACTCACTGCATAGAAAGGCAGTGGACAGCCCCTGAGAACAGGCAGATGTGGCTAACAGGCCAACTTCCCCGCTCCTGACAGCTGTGAGGCCCTGACTCAGGGTTTCTTCACCAACCTTACAAGGGAGATCTGTCCTCTTTGCACATATACATGTCTCACTTGTTGGCATCTTGATCACCTTCTCTCCTCTCCTGCTGTCAGGCACCAGACTGGCAGATCCTATTCCTGTGACTAACAAAAGTGCATCCCTAAGATCGCAACTGGAGAGAAAAATCCCTCTCAATATTTTCCAGAAAGGACTTCAAGCTGTCACTCAGGAACCTCCCAAAAAAACATTTGCAGTGAAAACATCAGACCCAAAGATTAGCATCTTCTAGAAGGAGAGTCTTAAATACAAGGGAAAGTAGAAGATTCACTAGCCCAGGGTCATGGGATTTCTAGGCAGTTATCTTTATGGTGGAGAAAATCAGGCAGGTCTGGAAAAATTGCAAATAGGATTGTAATACTCTGGACTGGCAGGAAAAAAAGCACAGTATCTGCTTCATTGCACAGAGATCTGGCTTTAATTGCACACAAATGTGGATTTGGGACATGGCGTAACTCAGAAAAGCAGTGTGAACAGGAGCACTCTCAGCCCTAAGGGACTTAGTTCTTCCAAAGGGGAGCTCCTGCCTTGCCTTAGCAAATTACAGAACTGTGGGAAATTCATTTCATGCCTGTCTGCTCTGGTAAAACCCCTGACTGAATGGACTCAAAAAGGTAAACATTTGTGCTAGCCACAGGAAAATCATTTGGCACAGCAATCAAGCCCCAGCATCAGGCCAGGCACTAGGCACCTATCTTTCCACTCTTGAGGCTCCTCTTCCTGTTAAGAAGCTGCATGGATTGCAAAGAGACATCCCTAGAGCACACATCACGTGCTGCGGAAAACTGAGAGGAAGTATGGAAACAGATGGACAGAGCCCTCAGACAGGTCTGTTGCAACAAAGATGTTCTTCTACCCACATAGGAGGAAGCAACCTTCACTTAAGATTTCCCCCTGGAAGAACAGACCCCTGTAGAGAGTTCACAGATGTGGGTTATGTTACCGCATGTACACAGTTATTTGTGTTGCCCCTGGCCAATTATGACCAATACAGCTCAGATTAAGTTAGCACAATCCATAAAGTTGCCCCAAGCCTAAATGAATTAAAAGTTGGGCTACAAGCAGCCCTCAATTCTATGATTCTACAGTTCTCTGAAATCCACCAATGCTGAAGTCCACTCCTTCTACCCTGAACCAAGTGACACTACAGTAGAGCACCAAATACGAGTTACAAGGGGAAAAAGAGCTGAGTTTGGCATGCGTGTGCCAAGTCAACTGAATTTAAAAGGTTCGCCTTTGAATCCATAAATCAGATCCTCCCTGGAATCTCAGTCAGTCACTGTCTAAAATCCCTGGATTTTGCACTCTTATAGAAATGCATTTTGCACTAAATTTCATTAGAAACACTTCAGTAGCATCAAAGAGGACTCAGATGTAATGTGCAACATACTACTGGCCAAAGCCCCTACATCAAGCAACCTCTCACCAAGTGAAAGAGCAGAAGCTCTGCTTGTGACTGTCATCAGCACCTTAACTATTCCACTGGAGAAGTCTGACTCTCCACCTTGAAGCTAAGCAGCACAACTTTCAGCAGGAGAGATGCACTCCAACGACCTACGCTGCAAGTAATCCCACTTTACATGGGAATCAATGCCTTCCCTCAAGAATGCAACCAGTCAGTGGTCTTAGGCATCTTAAAGCAAGCAAAAGTGAAGCATCCTGTTGCAGAAGGGCCCTTGTGCAGACGTAGTGAAGCAGCAGGGTTGCTGCCTGAATTTTCACCGCACACTTAAGAACAGCAGAGCTGTTGCCAACAAACCAACTCCCTGCTCTTAGAAATACAAGGTTTAGTGCAGAACTCCTGTCTGTCTCATTTGCCAGAGAATTACTTGCATGAATTTGCTGTCAGAGCTTCCAGTCACTCACAGCAGCCTCCGTCTCCCAAGATTTCAGGAGAAAGTCTGGGTTCAAATTATTCCACTCCCAGCTGCACTGTTATCTGAAGTATTACTCACTCTAGCTAGCAAAGGTGCTCTGTAAATCTCTTTTGCCAGTCATTTGTGGCAGTGTGAAAGCCTCATCGAGGCCTTCATGCCATGAGCCCAAAAAGGTCTCAGGATGAGAGGTGAAGAAAACCTGGATTGACTGTTCTTGAAAAGCATTCTTGGCGGCAGTGGCATGCAGACTCAGCTCCTCTGCAGCAAGGCCAGCACAGCATGGCATCAGTGAGGGCAGCCAGACTCCCCCGGCTTCTGACCTGCTGCTGCCAAACCCTGAAGAGACAAACTTGCCTTTCTCACTCACAGAGGTGACTTTCAGGACTATAAACTGTCTCCATGATAGGAAAATCAGGAAAAGAGGTAATATATCAAAAAAGTCCTCTTAATCCCTGAAATGCCCACAAAGGTTTAAGCCACTTAGTATTAAACAGGCACATACTTCCCACAGGCATGGCAAGGAATCAGGTCTTCTTCCTCTGTAGCTAATGCTTCAACAGATAATCACCATGCACCAGTGGACTCATTTGGGTCCAAAAGAGAGGTGATTTTGTGCAGTTTCCCAGCCTGCCTGTGGATTCTCTTTTTTCCCATTGCAGCAGAGGAATCCTCAAAGCTTTCAGTCAAGTTTCTTCTAAACTGATATTATATTGTAAAAGCAAATATTTTCACTGGAGTTTAAAAAAAATCGATGAGAAGCTTTTCAAAACTGAAAGCCTTTTGAAAAATCTTTCATCAAAGTGATTAGGAGTTGGTGATGCATGGGCTTGCTGAGATAACACTCACTGGCAGATCTCCAGGCACCGAATTCATTTACTTGTGTTTTGAACCATTATTGCCTCTCTGTGGGGCCAAATCCTAAGGGTATCCATTTCAACACCACTCCATGAGAACACCTGATTTTCATAGTAAACATAACATCTAAACTTGATCCCACAGAGAGACAGGGAGGCAGCTAACCTAAACATCTTAAATGCGAAGTAAGACTTTCATTTTATCAACATCCCTCATTTTTTTGTCCCTTCTTCTAACTGCAAAACATTTTCAAGGAGGGAGGAGAAACTCCCTGTTTGGTGGACTTTATATGGCATTACAGATGGTAATAACAGGATGAGCAGGTGATGTGGAGGGCATAGGTCGGTCTGCAGAATCTCTCATAATATAAAGCAAAAACCAAAAAGATCAGAGGCAATTCTTTGAGTTTAGGACATTCAAAGGAGAACAGCCAACAAGGAAAAAAAATTCCTGGTTTAGAAAAATCTTAACTCAAACAAAGGTCAAATGTGCAACTTCTAAACAGTTCTTTAGCCAGATCACTGATGAGTATAAAACTAATCTTCAGGTAAAATAGAGCCAAGGTTGACAGACCTGTGGAAAGGAGAACAGAAGTAATTATATAATTGGAATGATTTAAGATTGGATTGGAGAACAGCACTTTGGAATAAATCTTCAGGGAAATCATGAAAGGGTCTGGACAAGAAATCAACTGGTTGGTAGCTCTGAGCCATCTTAGAAGAGCACATCTCCTGGCTTTGACTCAAAGTTACTCTGCACCACTTGCAAATACCCTCCAGTCACACAGCTCAGAGTTTTAACCATGTCAGAGATCAACATGAAAATCTAAAAACTACGTAGCTGTTGACCACTGCCATGCAAGCCTTTCCCTCAACAGGATCTGAAGAAAACTCCACTTTTATAAATGCACCAGAGAAAGATGTTTGTACATATGATGCTATTGTCAAGACTTCTGCAGTTTTCAGCTGCTCCATCTGTACTCTTTCTGATAAATTCTTGGAAAGAAAGCTTCTTTGGAGTAGATGAGACTGCTGACATGAAAAAGGACTATCAGGTCATATACTGCACTCCTGAAGGCTTTAAGTACATAACACAAGTGATGAAATTCCCTGTGAAACGTTAATTCCCTATGTGACCACTCACACAAAAGAACCCAGGCATACCAGAGACATCGAGCTAACGCCAAAGAGGGACATCACTGCCGTAGCACTGAAGCAAGGTACCGAGGAGACAGCCACCCCTAACTATAAAATCTACATGAGCAGTCTTCGAGGGGATTGCCAGAGAGCTCTGAGCCACCATTCCCCAGAGGGAAGGGACCATGACCTCGCTCTATGACTTCACCAGGAAGACAATGCTACTTGGTCCATTGCTTTCAGATACCAGGAACAAAACATTAGAGCCAATCTTTGCTGAGAAAATGCTTGGAAACATTGAACTTTAAGGCATCCCACTCTCAAGCAGGCTCACAAATATTCAGGGTCTGAAAAGCAACTACGGCACTTCTGCAAGCAGGAAATTAATGGAGAAAACAAGCCTGAAGCATACTCATGCTGTGAAATTAAGTTCATGAAAGAGATCTGTGGCAGAATCCAAACACTCCTCAGATTCCCTGCCTCTCTCAAGGAATGCAAACATCAGAAGTACCCAGCTATTTTCTAGACAACAACTGGAAGAAGGGGAAAACTTGAAACATCTGACAGTCTCAGCCCTTACCAGCCAAGGCAAAGCTTTCAATAAAACAGGTGCACTTCAGTTGGATCCAGAGAAGAACCATGTGCCCCATTAACCCTAAGTACATGGGAACCTCATTTTTCCTCCAGAGTCTGACAGCTGCAGATGCTTCACCCAAGCTATTAGGGTTTGCATCTATAAACAGCCCAACAGTGTCAAATGGCACAATTTTTACTCCCCTTCCCGGCTGAACGGAATTTTCTGGAAAACAGGAAACAACACAGGGCAGGAGGAATGCTTGGCGTAATAGCATGTTCAGAACTGCAACTCCCAGATACGAAGTGCCTGAGTGTCTGTATCTACATATTAAGTACTTCCTCCACTATACAGCTAATCCAATTAACAGCTTTAGGAAACTCTGAAATATTATAATTCAAGGGGTTCCATTCATAAAAGGTCTTAGGCCGTTTCTGTACAGAGGTTGCATTCTTCCCACTGGAAATAAAGCAGAGAGCAGGATTTTCTCCCAGGGAAGAATGAATCCCAATCCCCACCATGCTGAAGTAGCGCACCCTCTTACAATTCATGAGTGTCAAGCAAGCCCCACAAGAGAAGAATCAACGCTTCCTGCCCCTGCAGAGAGCCCCTCACAGGGCAGGTGAACACAGAGATCCCTCTGTGCATTCTCTGCAGAAAGCATCACAGTCATGGGGGTTGTCCATTTGTCAGCTTGCACTCCCAGGGTTCAAATGAAGCCTGCCAGAGATGACAACAGGGGTGAGTGACAAGACATCTTTATTCACCTAATGCAAAGCATTGTATGATGCACCAGCAAAAAGTGTGAGGAAGAGATGAGTGCAACCACATAACATGTGCCATGGTTGTAAGAGACCACTGCCTGCATTACACAATGCAGATGTGAGTTATAAAATTCAGTTCATTTTCCAGATGGCATGGCTCTGGCACCAGTGCCGCATGAAAGAAATGTGCTTGATTTGACAACTAAAAAAATTTATCAGAGAAAACTGATACAGTCAGACATCATCCGGCTTTGATTCCCTAGTACTGTCCCCATCTAACTTCAGGTATCAACAAAGGGATATGGAAGAGATGAAGAGCCTGTCTCACTTACTTAGTCCTCACTTTCTGATTTATCTTCTGGTCTGAAGACAACCTACTTCTAATAACCTATCACCTGACAATGTCACAGCCCAAAACACAATATGAGTGGGCTAAATGACACAACAATGCAGGACAATGGCACTTCCAGGCAGCTATCCATAATCTGAAGAACTAGACAGCCCTCCTCTACTAATAATTTCAGCACCTGCATGACTTAATCAGTTACACCAACATCTAAAGTATGCCTGTGTTGGATGTGCCATCTTTCACACTCATCCCAACAGGAAGCTGGAGTACTCATCCCCAGAACAGGATGCTTAGATGCACAGTGCTTAGATGCTCTGAAGCCAAAGATTAGCAGTCACAAAGAAACAGAACCAGCCACCAGTGCTTTCAAGTGATCATGCTGAGTTGCACGGGGGACAGGTGAACATACAATTTCACTAATTTCTGTCTCTACCCAACCTTTCACCCTACTTGCTAACCTAGAGGCAGAACAGCAAAGAGAGAAAAGAAGTTTGTCCTGAACTTCTCTGTCTCCAGTCCCTCTGGTATCTCTCAGAGCTCAGACTCTCAGCAATTTTTCTCTGGCAGCATAAAGTGAAATAGAGGCAACAATACCTTAGGGAGCCCTCTGAACCCACTGCAGAACATTTCAGAGACTTAGAGCTGGAGTCCAGTCAGAGCTCCTGAGTCAAGAAACAACTCTGATCCAGCATGAGGCTGAGCATACGTAAGACTAGCGGAGGCAACATAAGCATATGCTTTACAGAAAATCAACACAATTGTTCACCTATTTCATCAGAATATCACTTCAAGGGCAGTCTGTATGCAAGATTTCAGTGGGTTTTAACTAGGTAGACAACTGAAAAAATGTGTTATTACATTAAGACCATACAGTGGAAGAAAAAGGAGGAGGGTAATAAGAGTCAAAACTCCTGCCAAACTTTGTGGCCCAACTTCAAACACAGCTCCTTCCCAACTGGCAAAAAAAGTAGTTCCTCATAGAAAGAAACCAGTGTTGTAAATTTGAAAATCTTCTCCCACAGACAAAATAGGATTTGGCTGGGCCAAACTGTGACTTGTGTTTTATTTAACAAAGCTCAGAGTTGGGTACCATCCTCAGTGCCATAACTAAGCTCTGCATGCACTGCCCTGGCTGTGGGAACAGGCATCATGAATGAAATGGAAGTCCTCCATCCCTAAGGACAAAACCAGGTGAAAGAAGGCATCATTGCCCCAGGACTGCCCTTACCTGAAGTGTGTCTTGCGTTGTCATCTGAATGCTTTGTTAAGTCAACAGTTCTGTCTATTTGAAACAGCTTCAGATCATCTTCATCTAAAGCGATATCTCCCCAAAAGGCAGCTGGAGAGAAACAAAGTGCAATTAGTTTAGGTTTTATTTTGGAAGGAAAGTACAATTCCTTTCTGGCCTGTAATGCACCTAAAAGGCAATAACTTCATGGACCAGAAAAAGCTCATACACTGCTGCAGTTTTAAAAGCACAGACATAGTGGACATTGGTGGAGGCCAAGAAACAGCACTTAAGTCACAGTGTAGATCCAGCAAAATGAGATGATTAACTGGGATTCCTTGTGTCACTTCTTACAGGTCTGACTCTCAGCCAGGTGGCGGTGTTCACTATTCATTGAAGCCTACAAGAGAGTTTGTCACCAGCACTGTCCTAGTTCCTGTGAAGGAACTAAGTCACAGCTCAGATCCTGACTGAGATGTTGCACCTGCACCATTGCCTTGCTAACAATGTGCATAAGATGGGAGGACAGCAGTGAAGGACTCAAACTCAGCAGCACAAACCTAAAGGCTACAGCCTTCAGGACTTCACATACACAGTCAGCACCCAGACACACTGCATTGGTCTCAATCCAAGCTAAGAGCCAGTCTACCATTTCCACTTCGCTGGAGAAACACCATTATTTGTCCCCTTGTGGATCAGTTACCTAGATTTAAGTTTGCAGAGTTTTTAATTTTGTAAAAATCTTTGAATTTCGGCCAGAAGTCAGGAAAATAAGGTAAACAAACTGATAAGTTGACATTCACAGCTCAGAGAAACAGACTAGAAATCATTTGAATGGAAAAAATTGTACCCCTGGAGTATCCTGACCAAGTTGATGCTGCACAGTGTATAGTTACCATTTTGGGAATTTGAACAAAATAAACACAGGCAATGAGGCAGTTGACCAAGCATAACAGAACTTTCAGAGATAACAAACAGATTACAAAGAGAGCTGTTAAAACTCATAAAAGAAGCCTGTGTAGGCTGATGAAAAGTAAGAAAAATCAGAGCAAATTCATTGATGATACAATTCAAAAGGACTCAGTCAGACAAGGAACAATGCTAAGTCACTGTCTGCAACAGTGACCAGATTTGATGAAATTGCTTTTTTCTTCTCTTGTTAAGTCAAAAACATTTACATTACTTGAGGGGAAAAACATCCCATTGCTACATTAGCAACATCACTGATCAAAGCACGTTAGGCCTCAGGAACCAATGCGTTTCATTGATCATCTCACTTTTACTGCCAAGACCAAATGGAATACAGACCTTTGCCTGAATATTAGAAATCTGCAATCAGATCTGTAACAAATGAATAATGAAAGGTTAACTCAGAGTTCCCTCTGACACAACACGGAGCTGGTTCTGATGAGGCACTTGTTTCCTTTATTCTGCATCTTAGCACCTCAGTCAGTACAACAGCATTTGCCAATATCACTGATCTGGGCTGTGGGCGTGGCAAGGAGTCTTAGCCTGCAGCCTACTACAAGCAGCAGAGCCCTGGCATGAGCACAGGGTGACTGCTGCTTTTCCCTTTCCCTGGGACAAAGCTTTCCCCACAGCTACCTGGCCACGGCAGAGGGATAGGAGATAGCCTCAAAAGAGGCTGGCTCCAGCTCTTTAGCTAGGTCTCCTTAGCAGTGCTACAAAAACCAAGCTCCAGAAGAGACAGTGCAGACAAACCTATACACACACTGACATCAGTTATAACTAGGGCAGAACCGTCGTTTGCTACACAAACACATAACTCAGGCACTCCCCAGTTTCTGGGCAATCCAAGTCCTCATTCAGAGCAGAGTCGAACTTAAAACACTGTCAGGTTTCCACCAGGTAACAAGTCTACAAGCAGAGCCAAACACTCCATACTGATTGGGAACGGTCAGTGGAAGAAAATAGTGACATAGCTTCCTGCAACTGCAATTTGAAGAGAAGACATTTTATCCATCCAGAGAAATTACTTGCTCAGGACAATGTGGCAGTCAAGAGGCAGTGATGCAAATGGCATCCCATGCCATCCAATTCCCTTCCCAGCCATGTTGGTAAGTCATTATTATACTGGCCAACTATCATGCCTATTCCCCACACTCCTGTCAGACCTACTGTTCTATTTCAGCCTCGAACTAATTGCCACTACTCTGGGCTCTCAGTGGCTCTTTTTCATTAGCACCACACAGTCTATTTCTCAGGCTAAGGAAGTCCATGCCAAAGCATATATTTCAGGGCAAGCCTGCAGAGTGGATTTACACCACCAGAATTGTTACGTCTTCCTTCCAATGGAAGGCAGCAGTTTTCTCCCAGCCCTAGCAAAGGAATCTCTTTCTGTTACAAAGCCATACATCATCCTGAAAGATAGCCCACTACAAAAGCTGAATTTCCCTAGCATTTATTTCCAGCTCTCTTCAGTCCCACCGTGCTCCAGGGGAACCATGATTTATCACAGTCCCCAACCAGCTGAACAACTTTCCATACTGGAAGTCCCGGCTGGGAATGCTGCGCTGCAACTTTTCCTATGCTGTCAAAGGCCCCTGCCTAAAGACACAAGCCTGAAAGCCTGCCTCCATCCCGAGGGAGCCGTCCCACAGCAAAGCCCAAGCACTTTATTTTAAAGGGTCACAAGTTCAGAGACTGCTGGCAAATGAAGCATCTCAAATCTTCTCTTCTGATTTCCTTTACCAAGCTCTCCTTTTTAATTTAATGTGGGAGGAATTCCAAAAAAAGAAAACAAAAACCAACCAAACAAAAAAATTTAAATCTCCAAACAGCAGGCTAACAAGCTTGGAAACCAGTGTTTCTCTTGGCAGAGCTCTGTAGTGTACACCCAGGTGCTCTTAACACACAGTGCAATAGCATGCCAGCTTTTCTTTGAGAAGATGCATTAATTGCTCTGGATAGTAAGAACAGAGCAGCTCTTACTGAGGCTGATGGAGCCAATATGAGAGAGTTTGCTTCTATGCTGGATTAATAACTTGCATCAACCACCTGAATGCTTAACCTCACTGCCTCCCAGCATATGCAACTGGACAGCATTTGTCTGCTGAGGCAAAGGATGACTGTGTTTGACAAACAAATTCTGCACCCAAATCAAAAAAGCAGCCTGGCAAGCTGTCTGTGTTTCAGCACATTTCTCCTCCAGGAAAACAGTCCACATGCTGATGTCTGAATTGTGTGCTGAGCACAGAGGTTCCATGACACCAGGAGAGTGTAGCAGACAGCACTGGGAAGGAAAACACTTCCTTTTAGGCAGAGGACAGGCTCAACAGTTTCTCCAGGTGCTTCCTTCACAGAGGGCCCAAAAGCACCAACGTCTTCAGTCCTCATCTTCCACAATAACATTTTGTGGAGTCCCCTGCAATATGACAGCACAAAGTGTGTTTTTTAAAAAAACTTCACTGCTCTTCCCTGCAAATCACCTCCAGCTTGTTTTTTCTTTCCCCCCAACACCCCCAAATAATTCCCTCCTCCTATTCCAGCCACCAAGCTGCAGCAAAATTTTCATCCCTTTGCCTGCCATGCCAGGAAGCCCCTATTCCCGCATGAGTATAGGTTATAGATTTACCCTGAAGACAGGGATCAACAAAGCAGTCACTCCCTGCATTCTGTACAAGACCACTGCAATTTTCCCTGTAGCACCCATCAGGACCAACTGTGACAGAGACTGACCAGAAAGAGAGGCCTTGGAAACAGGTATACCTATATTTCCCGTGCCAGGAAAGCTCCCTCAATCCAACTCCACCTCAAACATAGACTCTTTCACTGACTGAAGCTTTTAATAAGAAATGGCAGGTTTAGGTGCTGAATGGGATCTGAACCTGGATTGAGGACTATGTCTTCCAACTTGAGCCAAAGGGGTCCTCTTTCTGTGGGGCCACACTAAGTTGTGTATGTCACCAGCTCAAGGACCTTGTCTGAATTTGCAGCTGGCTGGCACAGCTCACACTGACAGATTTCCTTTCAGTTCTTCTAGAATAGTTCTAACACAGTTTTGCTGCTCTTGCTGAACAGGTGTCCCACAGTGCAATACAGCAATGGGCATGGAAAACAAAGAGCAATGTGATCCTAAGCAGATACTTCAGCCTTGTTCCATTAATACTCACAACTCAAACTCAGTTTTCACTAGTGTTCACAACCTCTGTGAATAGATGATAGCTCGGTTCCTAAGCAGAGGTAACTCATGACTACTTGTGTCAGTACAGACTGTAATGAGTTAACTGTGGCTGGATGCCAGGCACCCACCAAAGCTGCTCTCTCACTCCCCTCTACAACTGGACAGAGGACAGAAAATATAACAAAGGGTTCATGAGTTGAGATAATGACCAGGAAAGATCCCTCAGGGCTAATGTTCACAGGTCTGTTTGTTCTCTAAGTTACGCAAAGTTCAGTGCCACACAGAGGAAAAGCCAACATTGACTCAGATACCGTATCTCTCTTTAAGTCAAAAGGCAAGATGCCCTTGCCAAAACCAAAACAAAATATGAACCTTGATTTACGAAACTCATGTAAATTAACAAACTCAACTGCTGTTTCTTCTGTTCTAGCTAGTTTAAGAAGTGTCAAACTCAGCATTCACACTAAGTTGCAATCACTTTCTCCTATTCTCGGCCCAAGCGATTACAACTGATTGCAGGAACACCTAGTGCTGCCCTTGCATCAACAGACTGTTATACATAAACATATTTTTATAAAAAGTTCTTTCCTGCAGTATCCCACAGCCAGGTGCTATCAAGCCATCACATCAATAGTGAACGACAAACAGACGTTGGTCATGGCAATGGCGCTCATATTACCAACAAAGGCGGGAATCACTGCATTCAATCAATCCAAAGCTTCAGCCTGCTCTACATGTCCCCAGCCTGAGTATATTCAGCCATCTATTATGGAAATCAATAGAGAAAACAAACTTCCAGGACTGTCAGACCTTGGACCACTGGGCAGACAGCAAAGTTTTCCTCTTTTGACAGCATGGTATGGAGAGACTTCCTCTTACCCTGCTTATTTCAGCAACTGGAGGATTGCCACAGCTCCTTTTCAGGACAAGAGCAGAAAGCTTCATATTCAGTCAGGTTTAAGGGAAGCTCCAGCATCAAACTACATAAAGGTCTTCAAGGAAAATTTGAGGAGTCACAGATAGGTAGACCCTGGCATGTTGAGCTGCATCTCAGCTAACAGGAGTTGGCTTCTGAAACTGCATCACAAAGGCAAATCCCTGGTGTCTCCAAAGTCTACTCCAGAGAGACAAAGTAATACACAATATCCCCAAAAAAGCAGCTGATACAAGCAGGAAAAGCCTCTCACAAAGACAGCACTGATCAGATGCAGTTTTTCATGGAAAATACAGAAAGTACACAGATGGCAGGTGGATCATGATACAGGGAAAGGGAAGCCACATACAATTCTCTCCCTGTTTGGCAGTTAGCAAATGGTCCAGACAAGCCCTGGCCTCCAGTATCGTTTGTCACACCCTGCTCAAATGTTATTCTGATTAAACAGAGGCAGCAGACAGGGACAAGAGACCTAGGCACCAGCTATCTCCATCCCCTGCCAACACCTCCACCTTGCAGTGCATACAGCTCTCAACCTTAATAGAAGAGGGAACCAGGAAACAAAACCATAAGCAGATAAAAGTGTTTTGCGGTCTGACTGTAAATTATAGGACCCATAAATAGCACAGTGACACTATTTGACAGAGGAAGACTCTTCCCCAAGTGCCTGTGAGGTGACCCTTGTTAGTACAACCTACGAGGCAGCAATGCTGACTAGGAAATCCAGCACTGCTTCAGCTGCCCTTTAAGAGCAGGAGATGGCAAGGTTCTGGATAATGAAATCCAAGAATGCTTTTGTCAATTAATTATGGAGAAAGCTGAACCACACAAACCCCATCTCACCCCCTCCATCATTTTTGCTGCTCAATATAACTTTAATTAATCTTTCCTTTGGCAATTTGAAGGAAGGATGAGCATGCTGCAAACATCCACCAAGTATTAAATTGATTTCCTGTTTTATAGTTCTCTTTCCCTCCCTATTGGCCCAGCTGTGATTTGTGCCCCTTCCCTTGGAGGCATTTTTTCCACGCTAATATAGTCCAAAGCCCCAAGCAACAATCACACACAAAAAAGTAACACTTTGCACAGTCCATTGCTTCAGCCAGCCTCTGCCAGCACAGAGCAGATTCTTGCCCCCTTTTCTCCCCCCACCATGCAAATTCAAAGCAACCACTCCATTTCCATACCTGCATATAATTTTTGCTTAAAAAATTGATAACATTTTTGTCCTAAGTAACTAAGCGATCCGGTCCCTGTAGTTTCCTGCCTGCAATTTGTAGTAGTGCATCTCAATTACCAAAATACTAATGTCAAGCCTACTCCACTGGCAAATGCCATCTCTGGGCTACGGTACCAGGCTTGTTTGGTACTCCATGTATCTGGACCTAAAAATCCCTAAGTAGGAACATAAAGCTCAGTTAAGGTCCCAAATAACTTCACCTACTCTCAGCAAGAGACAGCACCCTGCCTTGGGCTTGTGGGGCTGAAAGCAAGATCTTTAGCAGTAAACATACCCCAGTGCACAAGCCAAGACTGGGGCAGGCAGGAAAATAAAGAAAACTGAGTACAGCCTAGCTGTGCAGCAAGGGAACAAGCTCTTTCCAAAGGACCTTCCCCTTGGCCTTGTGGGGAACCCAGGCTCTGATTTTCAGCAGTCAACCACTTAAGCTGAGGGTGGTTAGGGATCACCTTAGATGACCTCAAAGACAGGCATAGGGACTGGCTGCCAGCAGCTTCTGTCTCAGGCATTCAGGTTCTTGTTCAACACTACTGGTTTTGATACTGTGAGTTACAAGACCCTGACCTAAAATATTGCACGCCCCTCAGCAGCTGTCCCACAAGACTTTCTGAGCCTTATGGTCACCAGCTTCAGTCCTCAGAGAGGAGACATCCAGGTGAGAGATTCTCCTCAGGTAAGTCCTATACCATGGACTTACCCCGGATTTGTGCCTCAAAATTAAGCTGAAAAATATAACCTTAGAGATGACAGAAGAAAATTTAAAACTAAAACTGTTCTAACTTCATATGGAACAGTTCCGTGGCTAAGCACTGAGGACATTTCACTGGCCATGCCCACAATGCAAAGTGCACCATCACTGCTTATTTAATTGCATCATTTGGAAAAAGATGTTTTTCCTTCAGGTGGCCAGCCACAGTAGGTTTCAAAACCTCACTGTTCTCACCCCAAGCACTGCAGCAGGGGAATGGGTGACGCCAAATAGGCAGGAAATTCACTGCCACCTGCCCACCCCCAGAAGAAAGTGGCTTATGGCAAAAATGAACAAGAAGCAGAGCCATTAACTGACCTGGATCCTCAAAAAAGGAAGGTAGCAACCCAGGCCTACTTAGAGCAAACTTTAAGGCAGGCTGACGACTTAAAACCACATGGTCTGGATGAAAGGGGGCAGTTCATGATAGATCACATCTATTCAAGGGCCAGACAAGGAAAGCAAACATAGGCTCATTTTTCTCATTGTTCTTTATCCACCAACACCAGAAGAGAAGTGTTGCAGCACTGTTGGAAGAGAAAAAAGAAATGGACAGCAGGCAGGAAATAAATGGGAGCTATTTATGGAGGATAGCTAATCTGAGCTGTTCACAGACTTCCCCTCTGAAAGCTCGGGGATGGGAGGGTGGGCAGGGAGGTGGTTTCAGCCATTAAAAATACAACATGAGAATCCATTAATTTTCCATAGAAACAATGTCATCATAGAAGCGAGACAAATCTGATCAGTCATGCAAATGTGCTGATGTTAAATTCTCAGGCCTGGGTGGGGAATTTGGATTGCCAAAAACACAACAATGAAGAGATCAGAATGAGATTAGTAGCCAGCGTGGCTGCAGCACTGACAGCATGGTGGGGGCATGGGATGTACCCAAAAGCACCCCCAGATTACAGTGGAGTTCATGCCTTAAACCAGGCACAGATGTCCCAGCAGAACAAACCAAAAAAGCCATTCTTGCATGAGATCTCAGGAACTCGGCAAATGCCACATTTCTTCTCTGCACACTAGCAAAGACCACAGCTCACTCCAGGGAATGAAGAGTTCAACAACCCACAAAACCAGGACTCTCACAAGCTGCAAAATCACAACATCAAGGAAAAGCAAGAGGTGATAGCAGAGGAAAGAGGTGTGTGTGTCTCGTAGCATAACACAGCAAAGCAGTAGGCAGTTCCACGCTGGCACCAGCACTGTCCCAGGCACATGCTGAGCTGTGATGCAGTCAGAAACATGGCATTTATGTTGTGTTAATAAAGGGCAAAATACAAGAAAAGTAAAAAACAAAAAGTAAAAAAGAAAACAAAAAAACCCAAATCAACAACCAAAAACAAAACAAAAGAAAACTAGCAGATTTCCTCTCTCTTCTCTCTAAAACCCAAACTTTACAAACACTCTGGAGAGGGAGATACTACACATGGAAAATCACAGCAGCAACCTGAGTGGGAGGAGTGGAAATCATTCACCCTGGCAGGGAAGCACAGCTCTTCCTTGCAAAGAATCCAGTCACCATCTTGGACTGGCCTCGCCTCTAATATTTAGGAGTTCAAAAAAAACTTGCAAAAATGAAGTGTACCACCCTTTGCAGTACACAAAACATTGCTAGAGTGCACCTAAGGACAAGGATGGGTCAAGGACACCCGGGACAAGCATGCTTCCAGGTGAGTCTCACCACCAGAAAAGAAACGTATGACTAAAAATCCCCACAAGACCAAAACCAAACCAAACCAACCAAACCCACAAAAAATCAACCAACCAAATGAAAATAAGGAGAGGTCACAAACACATACCAAGAGATGTTTCACACAGGTTCATCCATAAGCCAAATTACCAGTATTTATCATCAGCAATAGCTGTTTGGTTCACCTGCTCAGTTTGAAAATGCACTGGTTTTACATTTGAAGCCTTTGATGCTACAGTGACAGAAATCCCCTCTGCAAAAGGGCTGTTTGTGCTCATCCAGTGGCTGCTGGTGTCCACAAGCCTGGGGAAGGTTTCAGTCCACCAGTGTCTGAGAAAGGGCACTCACACCTGTACTATGCAGCTCAGAGAAACCCCCTGTACCATCAACATGCCCAGAAACAGCTCTTTATCAAGTGACTTACCTTGGTCCCTGAAACTGCCCTCTAGTAATCCTCATGTAATCCAAAGAGGTGGCTTTCCCAGAAAGGGTCAATCCTGCAGGATACAGTGATGCCCCTGACAGGTACTGTGCTGGTAGCTCAGCACAACACAGCAACGAGCACAGGATGCTGAAAGGACACTTGGTTCAGAGACACACGTGGTTCCAGAGCCCCTGAAACACCACATGTCCCTCCAATAATTCCCTGTTTTAAACTCCTACAAGAAAACCTAAAAAAAGTGATTGCCTTATCATTTATACAGAGTAAACAGGATCTCTTCCTTCCCCTTCTATGGCACATAAGGCTCACCAGCAGCCTGCTCAAATACTTCTCTGGATTTGCACCTTTAGACGCATGGCAGAGGACTAAGCCACCTGCCTGCTCTAGTCAGCACTCTTCAAGGCTGCTTCTCAATGGTGAGCATTACAAGTCTGGCAGCAGCACAGTCCTCTATGAATACTGCACTGTGCAGACATCCCTATGCAGCACACAAAATCACAGGGTTGCCCTTGTAGCAGGGATTTGCATCCTGCTGTGGTGTGACTCTTGGGGATGGTCCTGTGCAGGGCTACTCAATGATCCTTGTGGGTCCCTTCCAAGTCAGCATATTCTGTGATTCCTTCAGGTGGTTCTTTCTCAAAAATTCTTCTTTTTCCTGTCAGCCCTATCTGCAGTGTTCCCAACACTCTGCCTTCACTGCTTCCTCACCCTTTTCTCAATGCCATTGCCATAAATGTTCTGTTCTCGACTTTCAGTGTTACTGTCCCATACCAGCTAAACACAGTCACCCAAACATCCACAGCAACAATCACTGCATTCTCAGCAACTTCCATCTTGGTCTATCCCATTGCAGTTGGCATGTGTAAAGCCAATGTTCTCAATATTCAAGGCCATTTCTTATTGTCCCAGCCATACACACCACAGTGAACATCTAGCACTATGTAGCAACACAATCCTCCCAGTGCACAGAGCTCTAAAGCTTCAGACTTCAGAGGCTGCCACAGGTCCAGTTACAGGAGCATCAGCTTTGGATGCAATTTCTCCACACACAAAATTGCTCTCAAGAGTCACACCTAAAAGTCACAGCAGTCACAGTTTTCTTCAACAAGATCTCATTATGCTCTGTTTAATAAAATTTCTCAGAAAGGTGCAGAATTGTGCTCTGATCACACCTCAGAGCTTTAAAGTACTGTGTTGATATACAAGCATACATGTGCAAGACACTAGCAAGAAAGTCATGGGCCTAGTCTTCTTTTGACACAACTGATCCTACAACAGCAACAAGCAGCCAGGAAAGCAGTGAAAGGTTAAGTGCCATCACAACCATTCATCTTACTTATGCAGTAGGTTCCCATGAGAAGTTGGGTTTTACTGATACATCCTTTGATATGCTGGTTGTCTCACTTCAAGCACTTAACTACATCTGGGTGAGGACATGCTCCCACTTTCCAAGTGAGCCAGCTGCACCCTTCAGTTGCTCAAACATCAATGATAAAGCCTGCTCAAGAATATGCATCTGTTTCACGTATGGCTCATACAGCTAATTTAAACAGTTTCCATATGTTGCCAAAGGGCTGTGACCAAATGCCACTTACAAATAAATGGGGAGATTGTCTGTCTTCCACAGAGAAAAGTTTCATCTTGGAGCAACAGCTCCTTTGTTCCCAGGTCTGCCTGGGCTTCCCCAGCCCCTTCCACAGTTGGATGCTGCTAACCAGTCCAAAACGCTGCCTTCTGCTGGGATCATGCCACTGCAGTGACCTGCTGTACAGACCACAGTGGGCAGACTTTGGAAAAGATCTGCAATGAACATCTCAACATGTGGAGATCATACAATCAGGGAATGGTTTGGGCTGGAAGAAACCTTTAAAGGTCATCTAGTTCTACCCCCCGGCAATGCATATGGATATTTTCAACTAGAACAGGTTGTTCAGAGTCCTGTCCAACCTGACCTTGAATGCTTCCAGGGATGGGACATCTACCAGCTCCCTGGGCAACCTATTCCAGTGTTTCACCACCCTCTATCAGGTCAGGCAGTGCAACCAACTCCTCCTTGTTACAGAAAAGTTACTTACTCAGAGGACAGCCACACTTTTTGCTCAGCCCTTATCTGGATATTTCCATCAGGCACCAGGCTGTAACTGTTGGAACTCCTCAAAGCATAAATGAAGCTCTCTGGCTCCATATAAGCTATAATTTCATGTTTCTACATTTTGCTGTGCCAGCCGAAGTTAACATTTCACTTTTAATGTACCCAAAGTGGCTTCTTGCTCAGTTCCAGCCTGGTAACAGGTCGCTTGCCATATTACAGCTAGACTGCATCCAAACTAATGGTCTGCAGATGGAAGGACTGTCAGTAAGGCCTTCGCTCCAAGAGGCAAACCTAGTCAGGGAACCAGACCATAAATATCTCTGTTTGGAAATGCAGAGAAGGGTACTAGAAGGATTTAAAAATTCAAAGATGCCATTATTTTCCTTGTGAACAATGGCACGTTGTACTTGCACTACAGGGAAGTGCAGTGCAGAGCTTGTGCCTACTAGAACTGGCCTTGCACAGTAAAACCCATGTTGTCTCATCAGACAGAGCTTGCTGGAGCAGGCACCGAAGAGCCATTCAAAGATATGGTTCTCAGCCTGTTCTGCAGAAGTGAAGCAATTTTTTTTGGTCACAGAATCCAGGATAGAGCTGGATGTCCCAGCTCCCCATCCCAGTACTTCACCATTAGATAGACCATTTGTGGCTGCCCAGCACCAGCGTGCCGGGGTTCCCTTCCCTCTCTTGAGGATGAAGTATTTCTACTCCTTGCCACTTCACAAGACAGGGCAGTCAGACCAAGTGAAAGATGAGAGCATCCAGCTGCACACTGGCTTGTACACGGGGCTGTCTGCCACTGCCCAAGGAAAGGAGATCCATGCTCACCAAAGCTATCCTACTCCTACACCTAGTGGCCATCCCGCAGCATCTCCTCCCTCTTTAGGGAAGTTGTCAGGCACCAGAGACACAGTGAACTGAAAATCTCCCTCAAATCTGACATCGGGTGAAGCACATGAAAAATTACTCATGCAATTGATTCACATGGTTTCCGTCATTCATAAATTCCTATGCATAAAGGGGAGAGATCAGATTTGCACATAACCGATTCAGACAGCTGCAGATTTCCATAGGCACTAAATGTCTGCAGGCAGAAGCCACTCCTCATGTAATCCTGCTAAACAGCTGGAACGAATGAAAATGCTGTGCGATTCAGAATGCCAACAGCAGCCACCTCTGCTTCCTCCATGATTAGTGCAGGGTCCTCTTCAGTTCACCCTCTTCCCATGGGTCCAAATTGCAGGAGTTATTTCACGCCCTGAACTCTGCAGGAAGCCTGGAGCACATGCAAGTGTGAGCCTACAGTAATAGAAAACTGCCCTCAGAAAGCACTAGGAACCTATCAAGGCTCTCCATCACAGTCTTCTTTGCTTCTGGGGATAGAATGGCAGAACATGCAAGTCTTCTCATGAACAGGAATCAGTACACTGGAGATTGGGTATAGAAGAAAAATCAACACACTGTCATCTCCAAAGGCAAAATGGTGGAATTCATGCAAAATATAATTGCTAGTAGATCCAGGTCCAGACTGGAGTCAAATGCTCTTAAGTCAGGAGGATCTCAGGCAGAAGCTGTTTGCCATTTAAAGGCCCTTCATGGCATTCAGCACAGTATCACATCACAAAATACATGAAGAGACAGCATAAAAATATAGTGTTCAGTAATTTGAAGAAGGCATCCTTAAACCTTCACCTCCCAGGGAAAGCCAGAAAGAGGGACCAGTCTGAGTTCTGTTCCTTCAGGCATTCAGCAGAAGATGACATTCAACAAGGCTTTTGTTTTCATGCTTCTGTAAATACAGTCTACCTTCCAGGCCTCCATAAACTGCTAACTCAGTGCTTTCCAATCACATTTGATTGTCAACATATGAAATCTACAACTTCACGGAAACTGGGGGGTCTCTCAGGGAAGATTAACTACAGACATGGCTGTCCAGACAAACAATCAGGGTGAGACAAGCACATGCACAACAGAAATACCATCTTTTGTAGATGGTATGCACCTTGCAGAATTGCTGGTTTACACTCCCAGAAGCAGCTGGGTTTATCTCTACTCCTCTTCTTGCTTTCCAATCACTTGTTCCTACGGCCTCTCCTGCGCTACCACAAGCATACACATGACTGAAAAGCAACACAGTAAAGTAACACTTGGTACTCAGTAAAAAACAGTTTGTTCTCAACCAGATCAGTGTGCCTCTGTGCTCAGTTCCCACAGCTCACTGATACAAGGAGGAAGAAGATAGAAGGACTGTCTTCCTCAGCAGTAGCCTAGACTGAAGCCAGAATAAAGTGGCCATGACTGCATCATCAATGGACATGGCTGGCTCAGAGAGCAGTTACTCAGCCCTCCTTAGGTAGTGGATGGACTACTACTTGAGTATGCTCACCCCTCCCTTTTCAGTTTTCTCTCGAAAACAAAGCATCAGTCAGAGATACTCATCCCAGGCCTTCTCAAACATTCACAAGAATAAATAAATAAATATACACCATAAAGACTTCTGCTGGCCATCCTTCTCTGAAACACCTCAGCTGCACCCAGTGCATTAATCTGATGTGTGCCAGAGCTCTGCTCCCCATTTTGTGGCAGCAAGTACTTGGCATTTTTGCAAGTGATCCATATGCTTCTATGTCAAACACACAGAAAAGCACAATAGTAACAAGAAGGTTTTTTCATCCTTGCTCAGTGTGTACCTCCCTATCTCCGCAAAAGAGAAAGGATCCCTGTCATCCTCAGTCCTCACCACTGGATCTATTGCTGAAGCAGTGTCCTACAATAATGTAATTAGCTACTACTGCAACACATAAGCAGGGTTGGATTGAAGGTATAAAAGCCAGCTTCAATTTTGACATTTCTCAGCCTTAATAAAATGTCTTTACACAGGGAACGAAGACAACTTCTTCCTCTGACAAGTTGTTTATGCCCTCTGGATAGCGAACAGTCTTGTGTCAGGAGCATGCCTGTCTTTGAAGTGGGAGATTGCAGTTTGACAAAAGCAGGGAGCAAAGGCAAGAGGGGACAGAGCTGCTTTAAGGCAGTTGCCAGGATCTAACAGTGCCAGTAAGGTCTCCCTGTGTTAGCCTTGCTCTGAGACAGTGAAGTCCTTTTTTGGCTCAGGCTCTAAAAACCCTTCCCAGCCACAGGCAGACCTATGTCAGGAAAAACTCCAGCCCGAAGAACTGCAAACTAGAAACTAATTTCTTTCCCACAGCCTTAAGCCAGGCCTTACCATGAGCAACCCTGGGCATCAGCAGGAGACGGGGTCACCAGTGCCACCACAAAGAAAAAGAAGGCACCAAAATAGAAAGTGGCTCATTTCCTGCAGAACACTTGTGCTGGGTCAGAAAGAGGACTCGGTGCTCAAGCCTTTGCTCCAGTGGCTGGTTTTCAGTCACTCCTGCTCCTCCAGAAGATGCCATGGACAGGGATTAGCTCAGCAGGAGAACCTGAGGGAGCAATAGCAAATGCCTTTCCCTTCCACTATTAGGAGAAAGAATGAGCAGGGATATTTGCCACTGGCTTACCCTCTCAGACCCAGCTCTGGACCAGTGGAAAGCAAAAGGCAGTCACTTTCCAGAAGGACTGCCTCCATTAAAAAGCATTTCCAGCTATTCAGCTATTGCAACAACCCAGCAGCAGCAATCTGCTCCTCCTCCTGTCAGTCATCCCTCTGCAGCCACATTGACACCCATCAAATGCCAGTGCTACCCTGCATGGTACACACCTTGCACAAGATTAAAAGCCACCATAAAGCAGCATGGTCTAACATGGAGGTCTTCAAGCTATACTCTTCTGATTCCCCTCCAGATTTTGCACAGCCCTGCAGTATAGTGGGGAGCACACCTTCATCCACTCTTCATGTACCTGCAAGAGAGGACAGAGCTCCCTCACCATCAGACATTGAAGAACTGAAAACAGGTAATTCCACAGGTAAAAAGGGGTATTATCAGGGCCTAGAAGTCTGAGGATGTTTAGAAAAGTAGTATTTAAGGTAGCCCAGAAAACATAACTCAGTTTCCAACATACCATGTTCCTCAAACAAAGCAACTAACATGCTGGTTAGGCAGGGTAACTATAGTTTATAGTGTCCTTTCACATCAAAGGTGTCCCTACTGCAGGACACAGCATAGCTGTCACACAGGAACTGGGTGTCATCAGATGGGCAATCATTATTTCCATGGCTGGTGATGGCTTCACACGCTAAGGCTGGTGTGACCTTAGAGTTCTTAAAGAAAGGATTTTCCTGCAATAGCAAAGGATGAGCATTTTTCTGCTACTAAAACAGCTGAGTTCCTCTGAATCTCTCCCAGGCAAGAGACAACACGTTGGAAGCTTTGGTGTAAAAGGAAACAAGGATGGAAACCAGTAGGCAACACTAACGAAACCTCTGAGACACCAGATGCACTGACTCACAAGCAAGTAAGGAAACAGTAAAGAAATGCTGCAGTCAAGCTCTGGCACTTCCCATCCCAGCAGGCTATGGATGCTAAAAGCTTACACAGGTTCAAAAAAGAAAGCAGATGGAAGACAAAGCTGTCCAAGATCACTAGAGACAATGAGCCATCTCTGGATTAGGGATCATGGAGTCTACTGCAGTCAGTGAGACTTTTTGGACATACCACTCTGTTTTACCCTGCTTTTCTACACCTCCTTTGGCATTTACTGCTGGCCCAATGGAAACAGGTTACTGAGTTTGTTTTGAGGCAGATCAGTCATTCTTAAGTATTAACAGTACATTTCTAAGGGATCATTTTAGCTTTAGCAAAGCTGCAGATATAAAAGAACAGATTTATAAAAGGCCTTCAGAAAGTATTTTCCAACAGCTTATCCATACATAACTTAACCATAACTTTAAATTCTGGTCTGAATTGCCTTTGGTGGAAAAGAATAATTTTTATAGAGGGACTTTAATAAAATGGCAGGATGTAATCATCTCCCTAGGACGATACTTCTCTTAGACAGAAGCCACAATAAAACATGCAGTGTGTTGGACACTGAATGACAGGGCAAGTTTTGTAAGCAGGGAATAATAATGTGGTTACCATCTGGGAAACTACTCAAGATGCAGAGCCACAGATCAGTCTTCATGGTTGAAAAACTCCAATCCCCCCCACATGGAGTTTCATTCTGGCCCAGCTCAGAGAAGGAACTGCAAACCCCGGAGAACCACAAACAGTTTCAAAAGTGGAAAGGTGTTCAGAAGACCTCACCTTGAGCGTCCAAATTCCAGGCAGCAAGAGGGGGAGAGAGAAAATGCATGGCTGAAATCAGCCCAGACACATTCAGCTTGGCCAAAGTCTCCAGCAGTGGGATTTACCCGGAGCTTAAAGCAGTTCTCTGCGACTCTTTGTCACAGAAGTGTAGGTACAAACAAACAGTAGCTGGGACAAAGGGAGGCAACACACATTTTATTAGTAAAAGTTAATCGGCTTAAAGTGTGCAACTAAATAAGCAAAGCTTACATTAAAGTGACCCATCAAGAAAAGATGCCATGGAAATAAAGTTATAGGAAATACAATATAGTCTCTATGTTCTTTTGTAATCCAGAATGATAAATATTCATGATTCTGGGTTAATGGGGTACACAGCTCTCAGCCACCACAATAGTTTTTTGTTTATTCTCTAGACCATGAACTTTGGAACCATGAACCTGAATTTCAGGACTCTGTATTCATGCATGTTAGCAAAATTCTGAGCAAGGCAGGGGAATGCAGACAATGCCAGGACTTCAGCTTGTGACAGTGTAACACAGTTTGCCGCAGTTTTTGCTAATGAGTAACTCCAGGATTCACAGAACTTCTGGTGTATGCATCATCATCTCTGCCTCAACACCAGCAAAAGGAAGGGAAAAGAGGCACCACCTGCAACATAACCCCATCCTTCAACTCCAGTCCCTCCATGGCTTGTTCCAGAGTTTCTCTCTGCAGAGGACAATGGCATCCTCAGGCCAGCCCTCAAGGAAGCAGCAGCTGCCAGCATCATGCAGCAGCACCACAGAGCAGAGCGGCCCTTACATAGAAAGGAAGACCTGTGCACCCCTGAACACAATCCCCTGGGGCTTCACATTACCTGAAAGGCCACGTTGGCATTCTGAACACAGTCCTGCAGGGAGAGGTCGCCAGGATCCAGCCCTGCACTCACACCAGATAGCAAACTTAATTCCAAAGCATATTTTAAAGAGTCACAAGCCCCCTGACCAGCCCCACATATGGTTGTTCCTTTGATGGTGCCACCTTCTGGTGACAGCCACGTTACCAGCCTTCCCAGTTCTGCTATGAGACCTTCCACCATCTCTGCTCCAACTTGCATTAATATGTACAGACTACCATGCACCCTTTCAAGGTATGACAGGAGTCTCTGGGGTTAACGATGAACATGAAGAAAATTTAAAAAAAAAAATAAAAATCAACCAACCAAACAAAAAACCTACCAAAATAAACACAACCAAAACCCCACCACAAACACCACATAAAAACTCAAAGTTCAAGGCCTAGAAAGTAATAACAGGAAAACGACCTTAAATTCTTGATCAAGTGCATTTTAAGACATTTGAGCTTTTTGCATTTTCCCCCTCACATCTGCTCACAACTAAAAGCAAAGATTATGATCCACTAAGGTCTTCAGGAGTTTTCTAGTGTATTCAACTCACCAAAGTATCCACCCTCTTTCCTTATAAAAACTTCCCATTAGCTTTTCCCGCTTCTCCCACATAATGTACTGAACCATGAAAGCAATCCTTTGAACAGCCTGGCACCAAAGAGCCAGGCCCTGTCTTGCTGAGAGCACAGCACCCTGCACCACTGTGGATTGGTCTGCAAACAGAGCTCATACCCCTCCACTGACCCCTTGGGGTTTAACTGACTGTTTTAGGGAAAGTGCAGCCTAGGATTTGTAAATAAATAGGATCCGTTCTTCATGCATCTTTCTTTAGTAAAATCTAGACAACAACCTTTGCCACAGCAACCTCTGTTTCTCTGTTTAGGCAGAGCTCACCATTCTGATCAGTTGAACCTGATCAACACTAGGACAGACAGTGGAAAGGCAAACCATTGCATGTAAGAATACAAAGAGAAACAACCCTGCTCCCTTAGATTTTAAGCCTTTGATGCTTCAATTGCAATAGTTAGTGCAGGACTAGCACAGAACATTTATAAATAAAGAAGAGGAATTTAGCAAGGACCATGAAAGTTGAGAACTTAATACAAAAGGTCAAAGTGTTCTTTTGGAAGAAAAACTATTTCTTCAACTACTGAAATACCTGCCTTGAATCACAGAAAGGCTCTGTCTAAAAATCAAATACATTAGTAAACAGCAACAGGCTTCTCAAAACCAAGGCATCTTGCTGAGAGTGTGTGTAATTACCATTTACCTTTGTAATATTTTATCTTTGCAATGGCTGCATTAGCACAGAGATGGCTGTCCAGAGGCAGAAATACACAAATGTGCACAGTAGGAGGCGAACTGGTTAGGAAGCAAATACTCTCCTCATTCCCCCTGTGGAATTTTGCATTGAATGTCCTACTCCTTCTGAAATAGGGGACACCCCCATGCTCTCCCACTCATCTCCAAGGACATGCCTCTTCCCCTCACACTTTCCATCACCTCCATGACAAGCCAGTAGGACAGCTCAAACCTGGCAGCTCCTTCCATTCCACCACAAAGGCATGGGGATCCAACCACTGCAACAGCCCGGGAAGAAAGAGCAGACACACGTGAGGGTTTGAGGGTCTCCATTTCCTGCATGCTTGCAAACCCCATGGCAAACATGTCACACCTCTGCCAGGAGATGAGAGATTGTACAATGAGCAAAGAGAGCAAAAGATAGAAAATGCTCTTTTCAACATCAAAATAAAAGAGGGAAGCCAGGAGGTTTTACTCATCATGTTGACATCCTATTACCAACCAGCAGTTTGCCTTGACAACAAAGCTTTCCAAGAAAACGCAGAGACTTGGGCACTTTGAGCAATGGCCTTAGGAGATCCCAGCTCTTTGCCCAGGAAACAGCAAAAAAAATTCCAGCATATCACATATCACCTTCCTACTGAAGCATGACAAAGAGGAGAATATATGGCAGAAGAGGCCAACAAGGGGAAAACCAGAAATCAATAGGATCTAACAGAGCGTGACGGAAAATCACTTCCCCCATAAAAAGAGGTTACTTACCAGGTTAATGAATCTTTTCTGTTCTGTACTTAGACACCCAGGAAATGGAAGGGGTCACAGGAGCAGTGTGGGTGGGAATGCAATCCCTAGAACATGCTTTCAAGAACAATCAAAGGTTAGAGATTAAATCCAGGCAGCGGTCAACTGCACAACACATCAGCAGCTTGACACAGGGGCCAGCTGCAGCTCAGAGCCTCATTAAGCAAAACACACTTCCAACATCAACAGCACAGCAAATAACAGGCTTCTCTCTCAGGGCAAAACCAGACTGACAGGCCACCCCTGCCCCCCAAAGGGTCAGCCCCAAGAGCCAGAGCATCTCTGCCTGCCCGGGTCAGCAGTACCAGCACGGATGAAACAAAATAGTCCGTGTGTCTCTGCTGTGAGTAACTGCAATAGAATGACAAAAAACAGTCTGCAGCAGAAATCATATGTGCAAATAACTGAAAAAGCTCTGGGCTCAGTGGCCAAAACTTCTCAAAACTCACTTTTATGTAAAGATCTGTGCCTTAACTTTGTTGGGAATACACAGGCAGCCAAACCAACAAAGAAGCATCTGGCAGGGTACAAGATGTAGTGATCACAGAAGGCTGAACTAGACCTCTGGAGTATCCAACAGATCCAAAGCCAGATGCATACAACTTTGAACTGCAGTTTCTTCTGACTGGAGTCCTACTGACAGGCCCCATAAAAGAAGCTCAGACTCTTGTTGCTTTATCACTCCCCTGCTCACATCTAGTTTGAGCTACTAACAATAAAAACTCAATAAATAGATCTACTTAGGTCCAAGATACTCAGTGAAGGAAATACAGGTGCAAGACTTCCATCCTTTTTTCAAGGCCATTGAACTTCTAGGTAACTATATTAGGTTTCTCCACTGCCTGCAAGAATCATTTACCAATGGATACTTCTGAGTCTGGGGCCTCTTGACTCCAGTACAGCCCAAACACCTCTGCCATGCAGCTGTACAAGCTTCTCCTGCAGAGGTGCTTTGTTTGCTAACCACTACCCAATTCCTGTGACAGAGATACAGATAACACAGACAGAAATGCCCTTTGTTTACTTGTATTTGATGCAGTCTTAGGATGGACTCATTGCACAGAATAGCTGTTTGAGTCAGAGTTCCATGTCACATCATTTGAGTCTACCTTCATGCCCAAGGAACTATACCACAAGTTCCAAAGCAGACCTAATGGGGGGCATTTCTGTAAGAGTATGTTTTGACTTTGCAAATCTAGTGAGTTTAAGGATTTTTATATCTGAGGAATTTCAAAGCAAAACCAATGCCTTACTGAACTAATATCTTCCTCACACAGCACCCTGCCAACACACAGCAGTGTGGACAGACCTCCACTTCCACAGCAGATGTCTGCCCCTGGAGCAGCCCTTCTGTCAGGTACAGCCACTGTTAGTGGGAAGCAGGACACAGTCTGGAATTACATCTCTCTCCTTCAAAGTCAGGTCTCTGAAATGAACACCCCTCAGCATGTTTCACCTGAAATTCACCATGCAAAATACCAAACAAAACAGCCAATTTTGCCACAGTTCTGAGCAAATGAAAGCCCTGCTGATTAGGCAATGCTATTTGCAGGCAATGCTATCTAAGTTCAGAGTCACACTGATGAAAAGCGTAAGACTGGCAACACCCACAGCTATGACATGAGAAGTGGAGAATGGTAATTCTCAGCACCCAGTACTGTATCAACCAGCTTCTTCTAATAAAGAGACAAAGGGACTCAACTGTATTCCAACACCAGCTCTCAACAGCAAGAGATAAAGCACTCAGCAAACTTGAACACTGTGGACACTTGTTCACTGTGTCTGTGAACAGACTTTTAACACTGTGGTGTGGTTTGCTCTGTGAACAGCTTTGGAGTTTGTGTATGGAGAAGTTAAACAGATGCTTTTTGCTTGAGTGTTGACATTTACATAAACACAAAATAACTTGAGAGGATGTGAATTTTCATTTGGATATAAAGCTGAGCTGATTCATGGACCAGAAGCAGCTGTGGGCCTCTGACAATTTGTACCACTCAAACCAGAGGCTTGACAAACCAAGATTTACCAGTGGTTAGGATTTCTTGTGAGCTTCCTTCTCAACATGCAGTTAGAGATTTCTCTTCATTGCAAGCTGGGCTGACACAAAGTGGCCAAGAAAGACCAATCAATCATTGAGAGTTCTTTAATCAAGGGCTTCCTTGCACATTTAAGCAGTTTCTATTGACAGGGAACCTTCCTCTTCAGGAAGTACTAGAGTGGGTCTGAACATCAAAGTACAGGTGTCCTTGGAGATCAGCATTTCTGGGAGCTCAGCTACAACAAAGAAGAAAAGCAAAACAAAATAACAAAGAAAACCAAACCCAGAAGACCCAATAGCTGAATCAAAACAACAGCTAGTTTCTGCTCAAGCCTCTATCTCTTCTCAGTACTGAAAACACATTTCAGTGCTATTTGAAAGCAGTTTTGTTGCAGATTAATACCTGCAATATTTGTGATGCAGAAGCAAGTCATTCAGTGCCAGAGGTGCCTCCTTCCTTCCAAGGCTGACCATCTCCAAAGCACCACACAGACTCCCATGTCAGGTCAGTGTTCCCCCAGTCCCAGCACCACCTCCTCAGCACAGAGATCTCTGGACTGAGTCACAGAAGCCAGCCCTACCACTCCTCTCCTGTTTCTCAAAGGGAAGGGCAATTTGGCACAGCAGCCCACCTATTACAGCAAACAGCCTGTTGAACAGAACTCGCTGACCAAGCGCAGCACAGCGAGCAGATTCACAACAGGGCAGCTGTCAGGTGAGCAGGGACAGAAGAACCTACTGACCTCTGGGAGTTACTGCTGGGGTGGGGGAGGAGATGGGGTACCCCACAGCCTGAGGCAGAAAGCACAGAAGGATCTCAGCATTCTTCCAGACAGGGTCTAGAGAAGGCTCCAGCAAAAGGGAGATGGGGGAACATCTGAAACAGATCTGTAGGAAACAGAGGGAAGCAGAGATCACAAAGGTCTCTGCAGCAAAGGCCCCAGGAAAAAGAGAAGGAAAATAAGTATTAGAGGAAGCAGGCTAAAATGTATCAGTACATATGAGGCACATGGCACCAGCAATTTCCCAAGAACTAATGTCGGAGCTTGAACATGTTGCAGTGGTTATCTACGGCCACACAGCTCCTCCCCAGACTGCGGCAGCAGCTGCTCACCTGGGAGACACCCACGGGCAGTTTTAGCAGCAAGAAAGAGGTGGCTTCCCAGTAAAATGCAGCTCCTTCTTGTGTTAGCCATCCAGCACGGCACAGGCCCACTACACAGGAGGTTAGTGCAGGAAGAGTATAAAAGCTCTGAGCACAACTGCAAAGGTATAATGTAATTACACAAGTAGAAAGTGCCTCCAACCAAAATCCTCAGCTTTGTGGACTTTTAAATCCTGGAAGACTTACAGTACAGTTTCTAAATGTCTTTGTCTGGGACTCTATGACTTACTAATCTTATGCCACACAACAGCTGAAGAACAAGCAACTCTCACTGATCCAACCTATGCAGACACCTATGAACACCCAGATTACAAAATTGAGTAAAAGCTCTGGAGTAGTATTCACCACAACTCCATGAACCTCTTCTGCACCCTACCAGCCTTTTTTAAGGGAACAAAACAAAAGAAATCCCCTGTCCTAAATTTGCCCATCCTCTGTCCTGTCCATTGCTAAATCCCAAAGTGTAGGTATAGCACTGAGGGTCACATCTCATCCAGCACAAGTAGATCCAACATACCCCAACAAGTGTGAAAGATCAAGCATGATTTAGTCAGATCCCAAGAAGACAGGTAAACACTGGAAGGACTTCAGACCCAGATCTCAAGTCCCCGTGATCATAAGGTATTGCTCACAAATTCCCCAGGCGAGTGGCTTCTCTACTTGGGAATCTCAGGTGCAATAAAATGGCTGGTGGTTATTTCTTTAAGCCACAGCCATTAGCTTGTACTTGGCTAGAATCACCTTTAACCTTCCCTTTGAGGAGGAAGCTTCTGCTACAGCACTACCTCACTGCAAAACACCTCCCCAGTGGCAAACAGCTGCATCACTGAAGAGTGACTCCAGTAGTTTTCACCCACCTGTTTTCTCTTCTGTAACTGCTGACACCTCCCCAAAGCAGGTAAATTAAAGACTGAACAGTCTGGACTCTCATTCTTTCCCAGACCACCCAGAAAGACTCAGTCAAATTCCTCCTTGGCTATTTAACCCTGCAATGTACCTGGGAAAAAAATGTAAGGGGAATGATTGCCAGTGACACCTCCCTCCTTCCTCTATAAAAGTTTGCATCAGCTCAGCACCAAGGAATCCACACAATAAGTCATGTCCCAGACTCTTCTCTCAAAGCAGTCCTGTAAGCATTGGTGTCAAAGAAAAAAAGCTTTCTTTCCTGGAAGGCCATATGCCTTCTAATGCCAGGAGACCAGGATTCAGCTCCCAGCACTGCTACCACCATAGCAACTGCCCTTGGGTAAGCCTATGGCTCCTACCACCACCTTCCACAACTCAGATCCCACACCAGAGGTGCTTGTACCTTCACCACAGCTGCACTACTGCTTTCCGTGCCAGACTAGAGGCTTCAAAGCTTTATAGAAAATCTGTAAGATGCCAATGAGATTTCTCCACAGGATTCTATGATTCCCAAGCAAAGGGCAGGTAGGCAGACACTCTGCCAGTGCTCCCAACACCGCCAAACCAAACAGAATCACTCGCAAAATTGCAGGAAAACCCTTCTCAAGAGGTGAGTGGAGGGGATCCATAGCACAGCCTGCAAAGAGCTTTCAAGTTGCCCTGCTGACGTGATGGGTCTGTGCTTCCAACAGGGAAAACAGCATCTGCATCCCACTCAAAACCTAAGCAATATTCCTATGACCTTGATTTTACAGATCCTTTCTCCTATTTCTCATTTGATTACCCCCTCAAGGCTTTCAGTTCCTAGCAAATTCCTCAGCTGCCCACAGAAATGTCTGCACCGGACTTCAGATGTCTGCACAGCAGCCCGAAGGAAGTGTGCTAACTCCAGAACAAAAGCCATTGTGCCTATGCAGAGGAAGAGCTGTGAGGAACAGAATGACAGTGAAGCACAATTTACATTTCTCAGGATGGGACTCAGTGTGACACCTCTAAATGTTGGTGGATCAAACCAGCAGGTGGAGCAGGAACATGGATGCACAGGAATACCCTGTGACTGGGCAAGAGCATCCACACTTGAAGGAGCAGTGGCTTGCAGGAAAAGATGTGCTATCCTTGCAAAACTACTTCTCTAATAACTTCTCTAGTGATAAAAAACCAGAAGACATGGGACTGCTGCTCAGTTGGTGCGCACTCACACCTCTTGCCTCGCTTCTTCCCCTCTTGAGCTCACATTCCAAGCACTCCACAAAATCCTTTGGAACTAACTCATTTTCTAGGTGCTGTCTCCCTGCCAGAGCCCTGCTCTGTTTTGCAGCCAGGCTCTGCCCGTTCAGAGCACTGCAAGCAACAGCTCAGAGCAAAAGCCATCGACAGACCAAAGTCTCACAGAAAGGAACTGAGCTTGCTTGCAAAGCTCATTTGTACTGATGCAACTCCTCCTTGGTCTGGTTTTCCTCAGAAACACAAGTGCTCCTGAAGGGCTCTTGAGACATGCAAAGGCAGAGGGAGCCCAAGACTCTTTTGGCCTGTGCCTCAGGAGCATATGGCTGGGCAGGCAGCTCTGCCAGTCTCCTAACACAAAGACCTGCACAGAGAAACATTGCATTTGGCCTGGGAGTCAAGACATGTAGGTTGGCCTCTGTCCAGACTCAGTCAGCCCGTAGTCAGGACATGTCACACCAGAATAAACTGCCCGGAGCAGAGAGAAATGGGACTCCAACACAGAACATCCTCAGTGGACCCCTCCCTGGAAGACAAGATACTGAGGGAAATGTCAGGCCTTGGAAAGCAACACTGCACCTCCAGCTCACAAAGGGCAGGAAGTACCATGCTAGGAGCCAAAGCACCCAGGAAACAAGATGATGACACCAAACCACAATTTTTTCTCCTCACCTGCTGATTTGGCAAGTGACAAAAAGCTTCACGGCAGGTTTGAGCTGAAGGGAAGGAGTCATTGAGCCTGTAAACATCCAGGGGATAAGTGATTTTGTGCCCTTTTTACACGTCCCACCTCCCACTGTTGACATAAGCTGGACATACCATCCCCAGAGGTCACTTTGAACCTCAGAGATTCTGCTCTTCACCTCAAATTAAAGTTTGTATAAACTTGCACCAAATTAACTACCAGATCAAATTACAGTCTATTTAATTCCTTTGATTCCAGTTTGCCTGAGGAGCCCCAGAAGGACATGCTTGTTTTGTTTAGAAGCCATCCATAGTTCCTCCTGCTGCCTGCCTGTCACACAGCCTCACTCAGACCTGCACACTGGCCTGGGTGTCCTTAATTGGATCCCCTGAGCGGCAGATCCATCCAAAGCACAAGTCAGGCTTATGACATTTTTCCATCCATTACAGAGCAGATCTGGGCAGAACCTTTGTACTGTTCCCTTTGAAAAGCTCCAGTGACCTGCTGCAATACTCAGCAAAACTCACCCCAGAGTCAGCACTGCCACCTTCCCTGGCAACTCAACCTGACACTGCAGCCCCTATCTCAGCTGCCCTTTGATCAGCCATTCAGGAATCTCTCCCTTTCTTTCTCCCCTATAAAAAAGGCACCAAAGCAGTCACATCAGAAAGTCCTGGATAGCTGGAGGTAAGAACTTGAGGAGCGGTGGAGTTACAGCCCATCAGCTGAACCCTGGTAACAGGGCACATGTTGATACCAGTAGCTCAGTGGTTGCAGTGATTTAGGAGGTTACTGCCCTGTGCTGTCTCTCCTGCCTTGCTGCAGATTATTACATCCTTCGCTAATGAAACAGAAAGGAGCGTGTGCCAGGCTTTTCACTCCCAGTCTAGCAGATCAACCATCAACAGTCTGCACTCAACTCCAGGGCATGAGCCGCAGGGGTGAGGAACTGCCAAGCTTTCACATTGTAACCTGCCAGTTCTAAATCCATCACAGCCTCTGGGTCAGAGCCATTAGCCCACAGGAAAAAAATAAAAATGTAAAGCACTACAGTTTTAACAGTTTGGAAATCATGTAAGCATTTTTTCTTTGCAATAGGTTAAGAGCCTGCATACAATCTGCAGCCACAAGACTATGCCTAGGAGCCTATGCCTACAGCAGTGATGGAAGCAACACCACAAGTCTCACAGTGCCACAGACCATCAAAAACTCTCCCTCACAAAACAGAATGGGCACCTGAGCTTTTCACAGTAGGTCTGCAACCACTACCCTCCTTCCAGTCATACTTCTTGACAGATACCAGTACTGTCTCACAAGTGAAGGAACTCAGGCCCAAGAAAGTTAAGAAGACTTGTCACTGCTATACCTCATCAGGAACAGAGTACAATAGACTTCCCAAACTGACATTAGACAACAGCCCTGACAGACTCTCTTGGAGGGACAATTCCATTAATAGTGTCTTCACCTTGTCTCACTTGCAGAAACAGATCTCTTCACTTACTAATCTTAGCTGAACTCATCCTTTGAGATGGCATTTGCAGGTGTGAACACTTGCCTAGCTTCACTGATGGTCTAGGACTGGAAGAGGGAAAGGCTGCAAATGCAAGGCAGGGTCTAACACAAGTCCATGTGGTACAAGTCTTGTTTGGTTTGTCTTGGGGTTAACTTTAAAAAGTGGAACCATTCAGTGCACAGAGACAGGTACATGGCATGGTAAAGAGTGTCCTGTTCCTTAAGTGCTCTGCACTTTAGGTTGGTACAGCCACATGAAGAGAAACTGGATCACAGAGCCTGGAAGCACTGCCAGTCAGGACAGACTGAAAGAACCAGGATCTCTTTCTTCTACAGAAAAGAAGACTGAAACTTGAGAAAGCTGGTAATGGTGCTCACTGGTGCTCACCAGTGCAATAGGCTGCAGCAAAGCAGAAGGCACAAAGACTGGGTGAGAAAGGCAGACTCAAAATACAGTACTGGAGCCTCAAGAAGCCAAAGCAATGCTAGGCTAGGCTGCCTGGCAGCCTCCACCACAGACAGCTGTGTGCCAGCACTGTCAGAAACACCAGCCTGGTCCTGGGTTCCAGAAAATAAACCACCTGTGTGACCTCCACAGGTCATGTTCACTCCTCCCTTTCTATCAGAAAGAAGATATTGGAAAAGCATGAGAGGCAAACACTAAGAAGTCAGAAAATAAAGATTGTTTCTGCAACTGATCCTGCATGAATTGAATTAACAGGAATAACACACAAAGTTTTTCTGCCCACTATGAGAGGAGGTGTTGATATACAGTGAAGGAAGGCTGTTGCTGACAGTCGAGGGTCTTCTCTGTGTTCATGCAGAAGCAAGAGGGAGAGAGTTTGGGGGACTGTGTGAGAAAAAAAAAAGGCTCCTGCAGCAAAGGCAAGTAAATGGAAGGTTGAGAATATTTTTTTTTCTCTTTTCTGCCACGGGTTCCCTGTCAGATATAGGGAAGTCAAATAAAGTAAATGTTCTCTACGTGGTCCTTAAAGGAGCATTCCTCATCCTCCGCATACTTGACCTGACAGCAACACCCAAGAGTCACAAGTGCAAGTGAGGCACACCAGAGATGATGCTATAATTTTGAGGAGAAAGCAAGGAAACATTTTCAGAGGGGAAGGTGAGAGCACTGTACCTGTAGCTTTCTAAGCCCAAACCACAGCTGTGTCATTAACAACTACCTCAGTGGAAAGAGAGAAATCAATTAATTACCATTTAGAAGCAGACACAAATACAGTAAAGCGTGTTTGGATGGACTGGATCCCATATTCATTAAAAATAATTAACACCCTCCCCCCATATATCAAATGACAGATGACTTAAAGATCAAAGGAATGTTTTGCACAAAAAACTCTGTGAAGAGGACTGAGTTGAATTTTGGAAGAAAACCTACCACACTCAGCCCACATACAAGGCCAGTTAAACTTGCTGTGCCAGGCAGAGGGGCTCTGATAGACATTACCTTGACAGAGCTTGCCTATGTGAGCAGATATAGCTGCGAGTCCCCCAAAAGCAGGCAGGAGAGAGCTGATAACAAGGGAAGCTATCACCAAGGGACATTGAGGAACAGCTAGGAGTGCATTTGGGGGGGTTAAACGCTAACTCAAAAGACCAAGAACACCACATGCAAAAAAATTCCTTTCTTTTTTTTCCAACTCCTACAATATTAAGAAAACAGGACTTTGCACAAAGTTATTTGTAAATGTAACATGACAAAGTATCAGTTGCCAATTTCCCAACAGAGAAGCAACTCACAAGACCATGACAGCTGGAAATAAAAGGAGTTACAGTCACTTATAAAGAGTACCTTTCAGTTTTCCAAAGATAAAACCTGGGTTCCCTTTAAATTAAGGGAATTCAACATTAGGGATGACGGCAGCTCTTGGAGAAATCAAATGGACAAAAAGGGCTGCAGTGAGCTCAGAACCAACGGAGTGCACTCTAACAGGGGAACGAAAAACTTCGAGGGGATGGAGGGAGCAGCTGGAGGCTGCCTGGAGAGGACGCGGCAGCTCCGGAGCAGCTGTGTGCATCCCGCGGCCGGCTGCGCCGTGCCCGGGGCGGGCTGAGCCGCTCCGCCGCCGGCGAGCGCCCCGAGCTCCGGGGCAGCCCCGCAACTTCGCCCCGGCCACAGCTCGGGACAAGTTGGAACAGCTGCCAACAGGCTGCAAAAATGCACGGANCTCTAACAGGGGAACGAAAAACTTGGAGGGGATGGAGGGAGCAGCTGGAGGCTGCCTGGAGAGGACGCGGCAGCTCCGGAGCAGCTGTGTGCATCCCGCGGCCGGCTGCGCCGTGCCCGGGGCGGGCTGAGCCGCTCCGCCGCCGGCGAGCGCCCCGAGCTCCGGGGCAGCCCCGCAACTTCGCCCCGGCCACAGCTCGGGACAAGTTGGAACAGCTGCCAACAGGCTGCAAAAATGCACGGANTTCTCAAAACTCACTTTTATGTAAAGATCTGTGCCTTAACTTTGTTGGGAATACACAGGCAGCCAAACCAACAAAGAAGCATCTGGCAGGGTACAAGATGTAGTGATCACAGAAGGCTGAACTAGACCTCTGGAGTATCCAACAGATCCAAAGCCAGATGCATACAACTTTGAACTGCAGTTTCTTCTGACTGGAGTCCTACTGACAGGCCCCATAAAAGAAGCTCAGACTCTTGTTGCTTTATCACTCCCCTGCTCACATCTAGTTTGAGCTACTAACAATAAAAACTCAATAAATAGATCTACTTAGGTCCAAGATACTCAGTGAAGGAAATACAGGTGCAAGACTTCCATCCTTTTTTCAAGGCCATTGAACTTCTAGGTAACTATATTAGGTTTCTCCACTGCCTGCAAGAATCATTTACCAATGGATACTTCTGAGTCTGGGGCCTCTTGACTCCAGTACAGCCCAAACACCTCTGCCATGCAGCTGTACAAGCTTCTCCTGCAGAGGTGCTTTGTTTGCTAACCACTACCCAATTCCTGTGACAGAGATACAGATAACACAGACAGAAATGCCCTTTGTTTACTTGTATTTGATGCAGTCTTAGGATGGACTCATTGCACAGAATAGCTGTTTGAGTCAGAGTTCCATGTCACATCATTTGAGTCTACCTTCATGCCCAAGGAACTATACCACAAGTTCCAAAGCAGACCTAATGGGGGGCATTTCTGTAAGAGTATGTTTTGACTTTGCAAATCTAGTGAGTTTAAGGATTTTTATATCTGAGGAATTTCAAAGCAAAACCAATGCCTTACTGAACTAATATCTTCCTCACACAGCACCCTGCCAACACACAGCAGTGTGGACAGACCTCCACTTCCACAGCAGATGTCTGCCCCTGGAGCAGCCCTTCTGTCAGGTACAGCCACTGTTAGTGGGAAGCAGGACACAGTCTGGAATTACATCTCTCTCCTTCAAAGTCAGGTCTCTGAAATGAACACCCCTCAGCATGTTTCACCTGAAATTCACCATGCAAAATACCAAACAAAACAGCCAATTTTGCCACAGTTCTGAGCAAATGAAAGCCCTGCTGATTAGGCAATGCTATTTGCAGGCAATGCTATCTAAGTTCAGAGTCACACTGATGAAAAGCGTAAGACTGGCAACACCCACAGCTATGACATGAGAAGTGGAGAATGGTAATTCTCAGCACCCAGTACTGTATCAACCAGCTTCTTCTAATAAAGAGACAAAGGGACTCAACTGTATTCCAACACCAGCTCTCAACAGCAAGAGATAAAGCACTCAGCAAACTTGAACACTGTGGACACTTGTTCACTGTGTCTGTGAACAGACTTTTAACACTGTGGTGTGGTTTGCTCTGTGAACAGCTTTGGAGTTTGTGTATGGAGAAGTTAAACAGATGCTTTTTGCTTGAGTGTTGACATTTACATAAACACAAAATAACTTGAGAGGATGTGAATTTTCATTTGGATATAAAGCTGAGCTGATTCATGGACCAGAAGCAGCTGTGGGCCTCTGACAATTTGTACCACTCAAACCAGAGGCTTGACAAACCAAGATTTACCAGTGGTTAGGATTTCTTGTGAGCTTCCTTCTCAACATGCAGTTAGAGATTTCTCTTCATTGCAAGCTGGGCTGACACAAAGTGGCCAAGAAAGACCAATCAATCATTGAGAGTTCTTTAATCAAGGGCTTCCTTGCACATTTAAGCAGTTTCTATTGACAGGGAACCTTCCTCTTCAGGAAGTACTAGAGTGGGTCTGAACATCAAAGTACAGGTGTCCTTGGAGATCAGCATTTCTGGGAGCTCAGCTACAACAAAGAAGAAAAGCAAAACAAAATAACAAAGAAAACCAAACCCAGAAGACCCAATAGCTGAATCAAAACAACAGCTAGTTTCTGCTCAAGCCTCTATCTCTTCTCAGTACTGAAAACACATTTCAGTGCTATTTGAAAGCAGTTTTGTTGCAGATTAATACCTGCAATATTTGTGATGCAGAAGCAAGTCATTCAGTGCCAGAGGTGCCTCCTTCCTTCCAAGGCTGACCATCTCCAAAGCACCACACAGACTCCCATGTCAGGTCAGTGTTCCCCCAGTCCCAGCACCACCTCCTCAGCACAGAGATCTCTGGACTGAGTCACAGAAGCCAGCCCTACCACTCCTCTCCTGTTTCTCAAAGGGAAGGGCAATTTGGCACAGCAGCCCACCTATTACAGCAAACAGCCTGTTGAACAGAACTCGCTGACCAAGCGCAGCACAGCGAGCAGATTCACAACAGGGCAGCTGTCAGGTGAGCAGGGACAGAAGAACCTACTGACCTCTGGGAGTTACTGCTGGGGTGGGGGAGGAGATGGGGTACCCCACAGCCTGAGGCAGAAAGCACAGAAGGATCTCAGCATTCTTCCAGACAGGGTCTAGAGAAGGCTCCAGCAAAAGGGAGATGGGGGAACATCTGAAACAGATCTGTAGGAAACAGAGGGAAGCAGAGATCACAAAGGTCTCTGCAGCAAAGGCCCCAGGAAAAAGAGAAGGAAAATAAGTATTAGAGGAAGCAGGCTAAAATGTATCAGTACATATGAGGCACATGGCACCAGCAATTTCCCAAGAACTAATGTCGGAGCTTGAACATGTTGCAGTGGTTATCTACGGCCACACAGCTCCTCCCCAGACTGCGGCAGCAGCTGCTCACCTGGGAGACACCCACGGGCAGTTTTAGCAGCAAGAAAGAGGTGGCTTCCCAGTAAAATGCAGCTCCTTCTTGTGTTAGCCATCCAGCACGGCACAGGCCCACTACACAGGAGGTTAGTGCAGGAAGAGTATAAAAGCTCTGAGCACAACTGCAAAGGTATAATGTAATTACACAAGTAGAAAGTGCCTCCAACCAAAATCCTCAGCTTTGTGGACTTTTAAATCCTGGAAGACTTACAGTACAGTTTCTAAATGTCTTTGTCTGGGACTCTATGACTTACTAATCTTATGCCACACAACAGCTGAAGAACAAGCAACTCTCACTGATCCAACCTATGCAGACACCTATGAACACCCAGATTACAAAATTGAGTAAAAGCTCTGGAGTAGTATTCACCACAACTCCATGAACCTCTTCTGCACCCTACCAGCCTTTTTTAAGGGAACAAAACAAAAGAAATCCCCTGTCCTAAATTTGCCCATCCTCTGTCCTGTCCATTGCTAAATCCCAAAGTGTAGGTATAGCACTGAGGGTCACATCTCATCCAGCACAAGTAGATCCAACATACCCCAACAAGTGTGAAAGATCAAGCATGATTTAGTCAGATCCCAAGAAGACAGGTAAACACTGGAAGGACTTCAGACCCAGATCTCAAGTCCCCGTGATCATAAGGTATTGCTCACAAATTCCCCAGGCGAGTGGCTTCTCTACTTGGGAATCTCAGGTGCAATAAAATGGCTGGTGGTTATTTCTTTAAGCCACAGCCATTAGCTTGTACTTGGCTAGAATCACCTTTAACCTTCCCTTTGAGGAGGAAGCTTCTGCTACAGCACTACCTCACTGCAAAACACCTCCCCAGTGGCAAACAGCTGCATCACTGAAGAGTGACTCCAGTAGTTTTCACCCACCTGTTTTCTCTTCTGTAACTGCTGACACCTCCCCAAAGCAGGTAAATTAAAGACTGAACAGTCTGGACTCTCATTCTTTCCCAGACCACCCAGAAAGACTCAGTCAAATTCCTCCTTGGCTATTTAACCCTGCAATGTACCTGGGAAAAAAATGTAAGGGGAATGATTGCCAGTGACACCTCCCTCCTTCCTCTATAAAAGTTTGCATCAGCTCAGCACCAAGGAATCCACACAATAAGTCATGTCCCAGACTCTTCTCTCAAAGCAGTCCTGTAAGCATTGGTGTCAAAGAAAAAAAGCTTTCTTTCCTGGAAGGCCATATGCCTTCTAATGCCAGGAGACCAGGATTCAGCTCCCAGCACTGCTACCACCATAGCAACTGCCCTTGGGTAAGCCTATGGCTCCTACCACCACCTTCCACAACTCAGATCCCACACCAGAGGTGCTTGTACCTTCACCACAGCTGCACTACTGCTTTCCGTGCCAGACTAGAGGCTTCAAAGCTTTATAGAAAATCTGTAAGATGCCAATGAGATTTCTCCACAGGATTCTATGATTCCCAAGCAAAGGGCAGGTAGGCAGACACTCTGCCAGTGCTCCCAACACCGCCAAACCAAACAGAATCACTCGCAAAATTGCAGGAAAACCCTTCTCAAGAGGTGAGTGGAGGGGATCCATAGCACAGCCTGCAAAGAGCTTTCAAGTTGCCCTGCTGACGTGATGGGTCTGTGCTTCCAACAGGGAAAACAGCATCTGCATCCCACTCAAAACCTAAGCAATATTCCTATGACCTTGATTTTACAGATCCTTTCTCCTATTTCTCATTTGATTACCCCCTCAAGGCTTTCAGTTCCTAGCAAATTCCTCAGCTGCCCACAGAAATGTCTGCACCGGACTTCAGATGTCTGCACAGCAGCCCGAAGGAAGTGTGCTAACTCCAGAACAAAAGCCATTGTGCCTATGCAGAGGAAGAGCTGTGAGGAACAGAATGACAGTGAAGCACAATTTACATTTCTCAGGATGGGACTCAGTGTGACACCTCTAAATGTTGGTGGATCAAACCAGCAGGTGGAGCAGGAACATGGATGCACAGGAATACCCTGTGACTGGGCAAGAGCATCCACACTTGAAGGAGCAGTGGCTTGCAGGAAAAGATGTGCTATCCTTGCAAAACTACTTCTCTAATAACTTCTCTAGTGATAAAAAACCAGAAGACATGGGACTGCTGCTCAGTTGGTGCGCACTCACACCTCTTGCCTCGCTTCTTCCCCTCTTGAGCTCACATTCCAAGCACTCCACAAAATCCTTTGGAACTAACTCATTTTCTAGGTGCTGTCTCCCTGCCAGAGCCCTGCTCTGTTTTGCAGCCAGGCTCTGCCCGTTCAGAGCACTGCAAGCAACAGCTCAGAGCAAAAGCCATCGACAGACCAAAGTCTCACAGAAAGGAACTGAGCTTGCTTGCAAAGCTCATTTGTACTGATGCAACTCCTCCTTGGTCTGGTTTTCCTCAGAAACACAAGTGCTCCTGAAGGGCTCTTGAGACATGCAAAGGCAGAGGGAGCCCAAGACTCTTTTGGCCTGTGCCTCAGGAGCATATGGCTGGGCAGGCAGCTCTGCCAGTCTCCTAACACAAAGACCTGCACAGAGAAACATTGCATTTGGCCTGGGAGTCAAGACATGTAGGTTGGCCTCTGTCCAGACTCAGTCAGCCCGTAGTCAGGACATGTCACACCAGAATAAACTGCCCGGAGCAGAGAGAAATGGGACTCCAACACAGAACATCCTCAGTGGACCCCTCCCTGGAAGACAAGATACTGAGGGAAATGTCAGGCCTTGGAAAGCAACACTGCACCTCCAGCTCACAAAGGGCAGGAAGTACCATGCTAGGAGCCAAAGCACCCAGGAAACAAGATGATGACACCAAACCACAATTTTTTCTCCTCACCTGCTGATTTGGCAAGTGACAAAAAGCTTCACGGCAGGTTTGAGCTGAAGGGAAGGAGTCATTGAGCCTGTAAACATCCAGGGGATAAGTGATTTTGTGCCCTTTTTACACGTCCCACCTCCCACTGTTGACATAAGCTGGACATACCATCCCCAGAGGTCACTTTGAACCTTAGAGATTCTGCTCTTCACCTCAAATTAAAGTTTGTATAAACTTGCACCAAATTAACTACCAGATCAAATTACAGTCTATTTAATTCCTTTGATTCCAGTTTGCCTGAGGAGCCCCAGAAGGACATGCTTGTTTTGTTTAGAAGCCATCCATAGTTCCTCCTGCTGCCTGCCTGTCACACAGCCTCACTCAGACCTGCACACTGGCCTGGGTGTCCTTAATTGGATCCCCTGAGCGGCAGATCCATCCAAAGCACAAGTCAGGCTTATGACATTTTTCCATCCATTACAGAGCAGATCTGGGCAGAACCTTTGTACTGTTCCCTTTGAAAAGCTCCAGTGACCTGCTGCAATACTCAGCAAAACTCACCCCAGAGTCAGCACTGCCACCTTCCCTGGCAACTCAACCTGACACTGCAGCCCCTATCTCAGCTGCCCTTTGATCAGCCATTCAGGAATCTCTCCCTTTCTTTCTCCCCTATAAAAAAGGCACCAAAGCAGTCACATCAGAAAGTCCTGGATAGCTGGAGGTAAGAACTTGAGGAGCGGTGGAGTTACAGCCCATCAGCTGAACCCTGGTAACAGGGCACATGTTGATACCAGTAGCTCAGTGGTTGCAGTGATTTAGGAGGTTACTGCCCTGTGCTGTCTCTCCTGCCTTGCTGCAGATTATTACATCCTTCGCTAATGAAACAGAAAGGAGCGTGTGCCAGGCTTTTCACTCCCAGTCTAGCAGATCAACCATCAACAGTCTGCACTCAACTCCAGGGCATGAGCCGCAGGGGTGAGGAACTGCCAAGCTTTCACATTGTAACCTGCCAGTTCTAAATCCATCACAGCCTCTGGGTCAGAGCCATTAGCCCACAGGAAAAAAATAAAAATGTAAAGCACTACAGTTTTAACAGTTTGGAAATCATGTAAGCATTTTTTCTTTGCAATAGGTTAAGAGCCTGCATACAATCTGCAGCCACAAGACTATGCCTAGGAGCCTATGCCTACAGCAGTGATGGAAGCAACACCACAAGTCTCACAGTGCCACAGACCATCAAAAACTCTCCCTCACAAAACAGAATGGGCACCTGAGCTTTTCACAATAGGTCTGCAACCACTACCCTCCTTCCAGTCATACTTCTTGACAGATACCAGTACTGTCTCACAAGTGAAGGAACTCAGGCCCAAGAAAGTTAAGAAGACTTGTCACTGCTATACCTCATCAGGAACAGAGTACAATAGACTTCCCAAACTGACATTAGACAACAGCCCTGACAGACTCTCTTGGAGGGACAATTCCATTAATAGTGTCTTCACCTTGTCTCACTTGCAGAAACAGATCTCTTCACTTACTAATCTTAGCTGAACTCATCCTTTGAGATGGCATTTGCAGGTGTGAACACTTGCCTAGCTTCACTGATGGTCTAGGACTGGAAGAGGGAAAGGCTGCAAATGCAAGGCAGGGTCTAACACAAGTCCATGTGGTACAAGTCTTGTTTGGTTTGTCTTGGGGTTAACTTTAAAAAGTGGAACCATTCAGTGCACAGAGACAGGTACATGGCATGGTAAAGAGTGTCCTGTTCCTTAAGTGCTCTGCACTTTAGGTTGGTACAGCCACATGAAGAGAAACTGGATCACAGAGCCTGGAAGCACTGCCAGTCAGGACAGACTGAAAGAACCAGGATCTCTTTCTTCTACAGAAAAGAAGACTGAAACTTGAGAAAGCTGGTAATGGTGCTCACTGGTGCTCACCAGTGCAATAGGCTGCAGCAAAGCAGAAGGCACAAAGACTGGGTGAGAAAGGCAGACTCAAAATACAGTACTGGAGCCTCAAGAAGCCAAAGCAATGCTAGGCTAGGCTGCCTGGCAGCCTCCACCACAGACAGCTGTGTGCCAGCACTGTCAGAAACACCAGCCTGGTCCTGGGTTCCAGAAAATAAACCACCTGTGTGACCTCCACAGGTCATGTTCACTCCTCCCTTTCTATCAGAAAGAAGATATTGGAAAAGCATGAGAGGCAAACACTAAGAAGTCAGAAAATAAAGATTGTTTCTGCAACTGATCCTGCATGAATTGAATTAACAGGAATAACACACAAAGTTTTTCTGCCCACTATGAGAGGAGGTGTTGATATACAGTGAAGGAAGGCTGTTGCTGACAGTCGAGGGTCTTCTCTGTGTTCATGCAGAAGCAAGAGGGAGAGAGTTTGGGGGACTGTGTGAGAAAAAAAAAAGGCTCCTGCAGCAAAGGCAAGTAAATGGAAGGTTGAGAATATTTTTTTTTCTCTTTTCTGCCACGGGTTCCCTGTCAGATATAGGGAAGTCAAATAAAGTAAATGTTCTCTACGTGGTCCTTAAAGGAGCATTCCTCATCCTCCGCATACTTGACCTGACAGCAACACCCAAGAGTCACAAGTGCAAGTGAGGCACACCAGAGATGATGCTATAATTTTGAGGAGAAAGCAAGGAAACATTTTCAGAGGGGAAGGTGAGAGCACTGTACCTGTAGCTTTCTAAGCCCAAACCACAGCTGTGTCATTAACAACTACCTCAGTGGAAAGAGAGAAATCAATTAATTACCATTTAGAAGCAGACACAAATACAGTAAAGCGTGTTTGGATGGACTGGATCCCATATTCATTAAAAATAATTAACACCCTCCCCCCATATATCAAATGACAGATGACTTAAAGATCAAAGGAATGTTTTGCACAAAAAACTCTGTGAAGAGGACTGAGTTGAATTTTGGAAGAAAACCTACCACACTCAGCCCACATACAAGGCCAGTTAAACTTGCTGTGCCAGGCAGAGGGGCTCTGATAGACATTACCTTGACAGAGCTTGCCTATGTGAGCAGATATAGCTGCGAGTCCCCCAAAAGCAGGCAGGAGAGAGCTGATAACAAGGGAAGCTATCACCAAGGGACATTGAGGAACAGCTAGGAGTGCATTTGGGGGGGTTAAACGCTAACTCAAAAGACCAAGAACACCACATGCAAAAAAATTCCTTTCTTTTTTTTCCAACTCCTACAATATTAAGAAAACAGGACTTTGCACAAAGTTATTTGTAAATGTAACATGACAAAGTATCAGTTGCCAATTTCCCAACAGAGAAGCAACTCACAAGACCATGACAGCTGGAAATAAAAGGAGTTACAGTCACTTATAAAGAGTACCTTTCAGTTTTCCAAAGATAAAACCTGGGTTCCCTTTAAATTAAGGGAATTCAACATTAGGGATGACGGCAGCTCTTGGAGAAATCAAATGGACAAAAAGGGCTGCAGTGAGCTCAGAACCAACGGAGTGCACTCTAACAGGGGAACGAAAAACTTCGAGGGGATGGAGGGAGCAGCTGGAGGCGGCCTGGAGAGGACGCGGCCGCGCCGGAGCAGC